>JAVGWX010000011.1:4326864-4854913 GCA_036924085.1 Ariolimax columbianus | reverse complement strand
TGTTAATCAGGGTCAGATGAAACATACTGATCAGGCTATGTTAGTCAGGGTCAGGTGAAAATATTGATCAGGCTATGTTTAGTCAGGGTCAGGTGAAACATACTGATCAGGCTATGTTAGTCAGGTCAGGTGAAACATACTGATCAGGCTATGTTAGTCAGGGTCAGGTGAAACATACTGCGTCAGGACTATGTTAGTCAGGGGTCAGGTTGAAAGATAATGATCAGGGCTATGTTAGTCAGGGGTCATGTGAAACATACTGATCAGGCTATGTTAGTCAGGTCAGGTGAAACATACTGATCAGGCTATGTTAGTAAGGGTCAGGTGAAACATACTGATCAGGCTATGTTAGTCAGGGTCAGATGAAACATACTGATCAGTCTATATTAGTCAGGGTCAGGTGAAACATATTGATCAGGCTATGTTAGTCAGGGTCAGGTGAAACATACTGATCAGTCTATGTTAGTCAGGGTCAGGTCAAACATACTGATCAGGCTATGTTAGTCAGGGTCAGGTGAAACATATTGATCAGTCTATGTTAGTCAGAGTCAGGTGAAACATACTGATCAGGCTATGTTAGTCAGGGTCAGATGAAACATAATGATCAGTCTATGTTAGTCAGGGTCAGGTGAAACATAATGATCAGGCTATGTTAGTCAGGGTCAGGGTGAAACATACTGATCAGTCTATGTTAGTCAGGGTCAGGTCAAACATACTGATCAGGCTATGTTAGTCAGGGTCAGATGAAAACATATTGATCAGGCTATGTTAGTCAGGGTCAGATGAAACATACTGATCAGGCTATGTTAGTCAGGGTCAGGTGAAACATACTGATCAGGCTATGTTAGTCAGGGTCAGATGAAACATATTGATCAGGCTATGTTAGTCAGGGTCAGGGTGAAACATATTGATCAGGCTATGTTAGTCAACGTCAGGTGAAACATATTGATCAGGCTATGTTAGTCAGGGTCAGGTGAAACATAATGATCAGGCTATGTTAGTCAGGGTCAGGTGAAACATACTGGTCAGACTATGTTAGTCAGGGTCAGGTGAAACATATTGATCAGGCTATGTTAGTCAGGGGTCAGGTGAAACATACCGATAAGGCTATTTTAGTCAGGGACAGGTGAAACGTACTGATCAGGCTATGCTAGTCAGGGTCAGGTGAAAAATACTGATCAGGCTATGTTAGTCAGGGTCAGATGAAACATACTGATCAAGATATGTTAGCCAGGGTCAGGTGAAACATATTGATCAGGGCTATGTTAGTCAGGGTCATGTGAAGCATACTGATCAGGCTATGTTAGTCAGGGTCAGGTGAAACATACTGGTCAGGCTATGTTAGTCAGGGTCAGGTGAAACATACTGATCAGGCTATGTAAGTCAGGGTCAGGTGAAACATATTGATCAGGCTATGTTAGTCAGGCTCAGGTGAAACATACTGATCAGGCTATGTTAGGTCAGGGTCAGGTGAAACTTACTGATCATGCTATGCTAGTCAGGGGGTCAGGTAAAACATACTGATCAGGCTATGTTAGTCAGGGTCAGATGAAACAAACTGATCAGGATATGTTAGTCAGGGTCATGTGAAACATACTGATCAGGCTATGTTAGTCAGGGTCAGGTGAAACATACTGGTCAGGCTATGTTAGTCAGGGGTCAGGTGAAACATACTGATAGGCTATGTTAGTCAGGGTCAGGTGAAACATATTGATCAGGCTATGTTAGTCAGGGTCAGGTGAAACATACTGGTCAGGCTATGTTAGTCAGGGTCAGGTGAAACATACTGATCAGGCTATGTTAGTCAGGGTCAGGTAAAACATATTGATCAGGCTATGTTAGTCAGGGTCAGGTGAAACATACTGATCAGGCTATGTTAGTCAGGGTCAGGTGAAACATACTGGTCAGGCTATGTTAGTCAGGGTCAGGTGAAACATACTGATCAGGCTATGTTAGTCAGGGTCAGGTGAAACATAATGATCAGGCTATGTTAGTCAGGATCAGGTGAAACATACTGATCAGTCTATGTTAGTCAGGGTCAGGTGAAACATACTGATCAGGCTATGTTAGTCAGGGTCAGATGAAACATACTGATCAGGCTATGTTAGTCAGGGTCAGGTGAAACATATTGATCAGACTATGTTAGTCAGGGTCAGGTGAAATATACTGATCAGTCTATGTTAGGTCAGGGGTCAGGTGAAACATAATGATCAGGCTATGTTAGTCAGGGTCAGGTGAAACATACTGATCAGGCTATGTTAGTCAGGGTCAGGTGAAACATACTGATCTGGCTATGTTAGTCAGGGTCAGGGTGAAACATATTGATCAGGCTATGTTAGTCAGGGTCAGGTGAAATATTACTGATCAGTCTATGTTAGTCAGGGTCAGGTGAAACATAATGATCAGGCTATGTTAGTCAGGGTCAGATGAAACATACTGATCAGGCTATGTTAGTCAGGGTCAGATGAAACATATTGATCAGGCTATGTTAGTCATGGTCAGGTGAAACATATTGATCAGGCTATGTTAGTCAGGGTCAGGTGAAACATGCTGATCAGGCTATGTTAGTCAGGGTCAGGTGAAACATACTGATCAGGCTATGTTAGTCAGGATCAGGTGAAACATAATGATCAGGCTATGTTAGTCAGGGTCAGGTGAAACATACTGATCAGTCTATGTTAGTCAGGGTCAGGTGAAACATACTGATCAGGCTATGTTAATCAGGGTCAGATGAAACATACTGATCAGGCTATGTTAGTCAGGGTCAGGTGAAAATATTGATCAGGCTATGTGTAGTCAGGGTCAGGTGAAACATACTGATCAGGCTATGTTAGTCAGGTCAGGTGAAACATACTGATCAGGCTATGTTAGTCAGGGTCAGGTGAAACATACTGGTCAGACTATGTTAGTCAGGGTCAGGGTGAAAGATAATGATCAGGCTATGTTAGTCAGGGTCATGTGAAACATACTGATCAGGCTATGTTAGTCAGGTCAGGTGAAACATACTGATCAGGCTATGTTAGTAAGGGGTCAGGTGAAACATACTGATCAGGCTATGTTAGTCAGGGTCAGATGAAACATACTGATCAGTCTATATTAGTCAGGGTCAGGTGAAACATATTGATCAGGCTATGTTAGTCAGGGTCAGGTGAAACATACTGATCAGTCTATGTTAGTCAGGGTCAGGTGAAACATACTGATCAGGCTATGTTAGTCAGGGTCAGATGAAACATACTGATCAGGCATTGTTAGTCATGGTCAGGTGAAACATATTGATCGGGCTATGTGTTAGTCAGGGTCAGGTGAAATATACTGATCAGTCTATGTTAGTCAGGGTCAGGTGAAACATAATGATCAGGCTATGTTAGTCAGGGTCAGGTGAAACATACTGATCAGTCTATGTTAGTAAGGGTCAGGTAAAACATACTGATCAGGCTATGTTAGTCAGGGTCAGATGAAACATACTGATCAGGCTATGTTAGTCAGGGTCAGGTGCAACATACTGATCAGGCTATGTTAGTCAGGGTCAGATGAAACATACTGATCAGGCTATGTTAGTCAGGGGTCAGGTGAAACATATTGAGTCAGGCTATGTTAGTCAGGGTCAGGTGAAACATATTGATCAGGCTAGTGTTAGTCAGGGTCAGGTGAAACATGCTGACCAGGCTATGTTAGTCAGGGTCAGGTGAAACATACTGATTCAGGCTATGTTAGTCAGGGTCAGATGAAACATACTGATCAGGCTATGTTAGTCAGGGGTCAAGTGAAACATACTGATCTGGCTATGTTAGTCAGGGTCAGGTGAAACATATTGATCAGGCTATGTTAGTCAGGGTCAGGTGAAACATACTGATCAGGCTATGTTAGTCAGGGGTCAGGTGAAACATAATGGATCAGGCTATGTTAGTCAGGGTCAGATGAAACATACTGATCAGTCTATGTTAGTCAGAGCCAGGTGAAACATACTGATCAGGCTATGTTAGGTCAGGGGTCAGATGAAACATACTGATCAGGCTATGTTTGTCAGGGTCATGTGAAACATACTGATCAGGCTATGTTAGTCAGGGTCAGGTGAAACATACTGATCAGGCTATGTTAGTCAGGGTCAGGTGAAACATACTGATCAGTCTATGTTAGTCAGGGTCAGGTTAAACATACTGATCAGGCTATGTTAGTCAGGGTCAGGGTGAAACACACTGATCAGTCTATGTTAGTCAGGGTCAGGTGAAACATATTGATCAGGCTATGTTAGTCAGGGGTCAGATGAAACATACTGGTCAGACTATGTTAGTCAGGGTCAGGTGAGAAGATAATGATCAGGCTATGTTAGTCAGGGTCATGTGAAACATACTGATCAGGCTATGTTTAGTCAGGGTCAGGTGAAACATACTGATCAGGCTATGTTAGTCAGGGTCAGGTGAAACATATTGATCAGTCTATGTTAGTCAGAGTCAGGTGAAACATACTGATCAGGCTATGTTAGTCAGGGTCAGATGAAACATAATGATCAGTCTATGTTAGTCAGGGTCAGGTGAAACATAATGATCAGGCTATGTTAGTCAGGGTCAGGTGAAACATACTGATCAGTCTATGTTAGTCAGGGTCAGGTCAAACATACTGATCAGGCTATGTTAGTCAGGGTCAGATGAAACATATTGATCAGGCTATGTTAGTCAGGGTCAGATAAAACATACTGATCAGCTATGTTAGTCAGGGTCAGGTGAAACATACTGATCAGCTATGTTAGTCAGGGTCAGATGAAACATATTGATCAGGCTATGTTAGTCAGGGTCAGGTGAAACATATTGATCAGGCTATGTTAGTCAACGTCAGGTGAAACATATTGATCAGGCTATGTTAGTCAGGGTCAGGTGAAACATAATGATCAGGCTATGTTAGTCAGGGTCAGGGTGAAACATACTGGTCAGACTATGTTAGTCAGGGGTCAGGTGAAACATATTGATCAGGCTATGTTAGTCAGGGTCAGGTGAAACATACCGAGTAAGGGCTATTTTAGTCAGGGACAGGTGAAACGTACTGATCAGGCTATGCTAGTCAGGGTCAGGTGAAAAATACTGATCAGGCTATGTTAGTCAGGGTCAGATGAAACATACTGATCAAGATATGTTAGCCAGGGTCAGGTGAAACATATTGATCAGGCTATGTTAGTCAGGGTCATGTGAAGCATACTGATCAGGCTATGTTAGTCAGGGTCAGGGTGAAACATACTGGTCAGGCTATGTTAGTCAGGGTCAGGTGAAACATACTGATCAGGCTATGTAAGTCAGGGTCAGGTGAAACATATTGATCAGGCTATGTTAGTCAGGCTCAGGTGAAACATACTGATCAGGCTATGTTAGTCAGGGTCAGGTGAAACTTACTGATCATGCTATGCTAGTCAGGGGTCAGGTGAAACATACTGATCAGGCTATGTTAGTCAGGGGTCAGATGAAACAAACTGATCAGGATATGTTAGTCAGGGCCAGGGTGAAACATATTGATCAGGCTATGTTAGTCAGGGTCATGTGAAACATACTGATCAGGCTATGTTAATCAGGGGTCAGATGAAACATACTGATCAGGCTATGTTAGTCAGGGTCAGGTGAAAATATTGATCAGGCTATGTTAGTCAGGGTCAGGTGAAACATACTGATCAGGCTATGTTAGTCAGGTCAGGTGAAACATACTGATCAGGCTATGTTAGTCAGGGTCAGGTGAAACATACTGGTCAGACTATGTTAGTCAGGGTCAGGTGAAAGATAATGATCAGGCTATGTTAGTCAGGGTCATGTGAAACATACTGATCAGGCTATGTTAGTCAGGTCAGGGTGAAACATACTGATCAGGCTATGTTAGTAAGGGTCAGGGTGAAACATACTGATCAGGCTATGTTAGTCAGGGTCAGATGAAACATACTGATCAGTCTATATTAGTCAGGTCAGGGTGAAACATATTGATCAGGCTATGTTAGTCAGGGTCAGGTGAAACATACTGATCAGTCTATGTTAGTCAGGGTCAGGTGAAACATACTGATCAGGCTATGTTAGTCAGGGTCAGATGAAACATACTGATCAGGCATTGTTAGTCATGGTCAGGTGAAACATATTGATCGGCTATGTTAGTCAGGGTCAGGTGAAATATACTGATCAGTCTATGTTAGTCAGGGTCAGGTGAAACATAATGATCAGGCTATGTTAGTCAGGGTCTGGTGAAACATACTGATCAGTCTATGTTAGTAAGGGTCAGGTAAAACATACTGATCAGGCTATGTTAGTCAGGGGTCAGATGAAACATACTGATCAGGCTATGTTAGTCAGGGTCAGGTGCAACATACTGATCAGGCTATGTTAGTCAGGGGTCAGATGAAACATACTGATCAGGCTATGTTAGTCAGGGTCAGGTGAAACATATTGATCAGGCTATGTTAGTCAGGGTCAGGTGAAACATATTGATCAGGCTATGTTAGTCAGGGTCAGGTGAAACATGCTGACCAGGCTATGTTAGTCAGGGTCAGGTGAAACATACTGATCAGGCTATGTTAGTCAGGGTCAGATGAAACATACTGATCAGGCTATGTTAGTCAGGGTCAAGTGAAACATACTGATCTGGCTATGTTAGTCAGGGTCAGGTGAAACATATTGATCAGGCTATGTTAGTCAGGGTCAGGTGAAACATACTGATCAGGCTATGTTAGTCAGGGTCAGGTGAAACATAATGATCAGGCTATGTTAGTCAGGGTCAGATGAAACATACTGATCAGTCTATGTTAGTCAGAGCCAGGTGAAACATACTGATCAGGGCTATGTTAGTCAGGGTCAGATGAAACATACTGATCAGGCTATGTTTGTCAGGGTCATGTGAAACATACTGATCAGGCTATGTTAGTCAGGGTCAGGTGAAACATACTGATCAGGCTATGTTAGTCAGGGTCAGGTGAAACATACTGATCAGTCTATGTTAGTCAGGGTCAGGTTAAACATACTGATCAGGCTATGTTAGTCAGGGTCAGGTGAAACACACTGATCAGTCTATGTTAGTCAGGGTCAGGTGAAACATATTGATCAGGCTATGTTAGTCAGGGGTCAGATGAAACATACTGGTCAGACTATGTTAGTCAGGGTCAGGTGAAAGATAATGATCAGGCTATGTTAGTCAGGGTCATGTGAAACATACTGATCAGGCTATGTTAGTCAGGGTCAGGTGAAACATACTGATCAGGCTATGTTAGTCAGGGTCAGGTGAAACATATTGATCAGTCTATGTTAGTCAGAGTCAGGTGAAACATACTGATCAGGCTATGTTAGTCAGGGTCAGATGAAACATAATGATCAGTCTATGTTAGTCAGGGGTCAGGTGAAACATAATGATCAGGCTATGTTAGTCAGGGTCAGGTGAAACATACTGATCAGTCTATGTTAGTCAGGGTCAGGTCAAACATACTGATCAGGCTATGTTAGTCAGGGTCAGATGAAACATATTGATCAGGCTATGTTAGTCAGGGGTCAGATAAAACATACTGATCAGGCTATGTTAGTCAGGGTCAGGTGGAAACATACTGATCAGGCTATGTTAGTCAGGGTCAGATGAAACATATTGATCAGGCTATGTTAGTCAGGGTCAGGTGAAACATATTGATCAGGCTATGTTAGTCAACGTCAGGTGAAACATATTGATCAGGCTATGTTAGTCAGGGTCAGGTGAAACATAATGATCAGGCTATGTTAGTCAGGGTCAGGTGAAACATACTGGTCAGACTATGTTAGTCAGGGTCAGGTGAAACATATTGATCAGGCTATGTTAGTCAGGGTCAGGTGAAACATACCGATAAGGCTATTTTAGTCAGGGACAGGTGAAACGTACTGATCAGGCTATGCTAGTCAGGGTCAGGTGAAAAATACTGATCAGGCTATGTTAGTCAGGGTCAGATGAAACATACTGATCAAGATATGTTAGCCAGGGGTCAGGTGAAACATATTGATCAGGCTATGTTAGGTCAGGGTCATGTGAAGCATACTGATCAGGCTATGTTAGTCAGGGTCAGGTGAAACATACTGGTCAGGCTATGTTAGTCAGGGTCAGGTGAAACATACTGATCAGGCTATGTAAGTCAGGGTCAGTGAAACATATTGATCAGGCTATGTTAGTCAGGGCTCAGGTGAAACATACTGATCAGGCTATGTTAGTCAGGGTCAGGTGAAACTTACTGATCATGCTATGCTAGTCAGGGTCAGGTGAAACATACTGATCAGGCTATGTTAGTCAGGGTCAGATGAAACAAACTGATCAGGATATGTTAGTCAGGGGCCAGGTGAAACATATTGATCAGGCTATGTTAGTCAGGGTCATGTGAAACATACTGATCAGGCTATGTTAGTCAGGGTCAGGTGAAACATACTGGTCAGGCTATGTTAGTCAGGGTCAGGTGAAACATACTGATAGGCTATGTTAGTCAGGGTCAGGTGAAACATATTGATCAGGCTATGTTAGTCAGGGTCAGTGAAACATACTGGTCAGGGCTATGTTAGTCAGGGTCAGGTGAAACATACTGATCAGGCTATGTTAGTCAGGGTCAGGGTAAAACATATTGATCAGGCTATGTTAGTCAGGGTCAGGTGAAACATACTGATCAGGCTATGTTAGTCAGGGTCAGGTGAAACATACTGGTCAGGCTATGTTAGTCAGGGGTCAGGTGAAACATACTGATCAGGCTATGTTAGTCAGGGGTCAGTTGAAACATACAGTCAGGGCTATGTTAGTCAGGTCAGGTGAAACATACTGGTCAGGCTATGTTAGTCAGGGTCAGGGTGAAACATACTGATCAGGCTATGTTAGTCAGGGTCAGGTGAAACATACTGGTCAGGCTATGTTAGTCAGGGTCAGGTGAAACATATTGATCAGGCTATGTTAGTCAGGGTCAGGTGAAACATACTGATCAGTCTATGTTAGTCAGGGTCAGGTGAAACATACTGATCAGGCTATGTTAGTCAGGGGTCAGATAAAACATAGTGATCAGGCTATGTTAGTCAGGGTCAGGTGAAACATACTGATCAGGCTATGTTAGTCAGGATCAGGTGAAACATACTGATCAGGCTATGTTAGTCAGGGTCAGGTGAAACATACTGATCAGTCTATGTTAGTCAGGGTCAGGTGAAACATACTGATCAGGCTATGTTAGTCAGGGTCAGGTGAAACATACTGATCAGTCTATGTTAGTCAGGGGTCAGGTGAAACATATTGATCAGGCTAGTTTAGTCAGGGGTCAGATGAAACATACTGATCAGGCTATGTTAGTCAGGGTCAGATGAAACATATTGATCAGGCTATGTTAGTCATGGTCAGGTGAAACATATTGATCAGGCTAAGTTAGTCAGGGTCAGGTGAAACATGCTGATCAGGCTATGTTAGTCAGGGTCAGGAGAAACATACTGATCAGGGCTATGTTAGTCAGGATCAGGGTGAAACATAATGATCAGGCTATGTTAGTCAGGGTCAGGTGAAACATACTGATCAGTCTATGTTAGTCAGGGTCAGGTGAAACATACTGATCAGGCTATGTTAATCAGGGTCAGATGAAACATACTGATCAGGGCTATGTTAGTCAGTGGTCAGGTGAAAATATTGATCAGGCTATGTTAGTCAGGGTCAGGTGAAACATACTGATCAGGCTATGTTAGTCAGGGGTCAGGTGAAACATACTGGTCAGACTATGTTAGTCAGGGTCAGGTGAAAGATAATGATCAGGCTATGTTAGTCAGGGGTCATGTTAAACATACTGATCAGGCTATGTTAGTCAGGTCAGGGTGAAACATACTGATCAGGCTATGTTAGTAAGGGTCAGGTGAAACATATTGATCAGTCTATGTTAGTCAGGGTCAGGTGAAACATACTGATCAGGCTATGTTAGTCAGGGGTCAGATGAAACATACTGATCAGTCTATATTAGTCAGGGTCGGGTGAAACATATTGATCAGGCTATGTTAGTCAGGGTCAGGTGAAACATAGCCTGATCAGTATGTTTCACCTGACCCTGACTAACATAGACTGATCAGTATGTTTCACCTGACCCTGACTAACATAGCCTGATCAATATGTTTCACCGCGACCCTGACTAATATAGACTGATCAGTATGTTTCATCTGACCCTGACTAACATAGCCTGATCAGTATGTTTCACCTGACCCTGACTAACATAGGACTGGATCAATATGTTTCACCTGACCCTTACTAACATAGCCTGATCAGTATGTTTCACCTGACCTGACTAACATAGCCTGATCAGTATGTTTAACATGACCCTGACTAACATAGCCTGATCATTAGTCTTTCACCTGACCCTGACTAACATAGTCTGACCAGTATGTTTCACCTGACCCTGACTAACAGTAGCCTGATCAGTATGTTTCACCTGACCCTGACTAACATAGCCTGATCAATTATTTTCACCTGACCCTGACTAACATAGCCTGATCAGTATGTTTCATCTGACCCTGATTAACATAGCCTGATCAGTATGTTTCACCTGACCCTGACTAACATAGACTGATCAGTATGTTTCACCTGACCCTGACTAACATAGCCTGATCATTATGTTTCACCTGATCCTGACTAACATAGCCTGATCAGTATGTTTCTCCTGACCCTGACTAACATAGCCTGATCAGCATGTTTCACCTGACCCTGACTAACTTAGCCTGATCAATATGTTTCACCTGACCATGACTAACATAGCCTGATCAATATGTTTCATCTGACCCTGACTAACATAGCCTGATCAGTATGTTTCATCTGACCCTGACTAACATAGCCTGATCAATATGTTTCACCTGACCCTGACTAACATAGACTGATCAGTATGTTTCACCTGACCCTGACTAACATAGCCTGATCAGTATGTTTCACCTGACCCTGACTAACATAGACTGATCAGTATGTTTCACCTGACCCTGACTAACATAGCCTGATCAGTATGTTTCACCTGATCCTGACTAACATAGCCTGATCAGTATGTTTCACCTGACCCTGACTAACATAGCCTGATCACTATGTTTTATCTGACCCTGACTAACATAGCCTGATCAGTATGTTTCACCTGACCCTGACGTAACATAGACTGATCAGTATGTTCACCTGACCCTGACTAACATAGCCTGATCAATATGTTTCACCTGACCCTGACTAACATAGCCTGACCAGTATGTTTCACCTGACCCTGACTAACATAGCCTGATCAGTATGTTTCACCTGACCCTGACTAACATAGCCTGACCAGTATGTTTCACCTGACCCTGACTAACATAGCCTGACCTGTATGTTTCAACTGACCCTGACTAACATAGCCTGATCAGTATGTTTCACCTGACCCTGACTAACATAGCCTGACCAGTATGTTTCACCTGACCCTGACTAACATAGCCTGATCAGTATTGTTCACCTGACCCTGACTAACATAGCCTGATCAATATGTTTTACCTGACCCTGACTAACATAGCCTGATCAGTAGTTTCACCTGACCCTGACTAACATAGCCTGACCAGTATGTTTCACCTGACCCTGACTAACATAGCCTGATCAATATGTTTCACCTGACCCTGACTAACATAGCCTATCAGTATGTTTCACCTGACCCTGACTAACATAGCCTGACCAGTATGTTTCACCTGACCCTGACTAACATAGCCTGGATCAGTATGTTTTCACATGACCCTGACTAACATAGCCTGATCAATATGTTTCACCTGGCCCTGACTAACATATCCTGATCAGTTTGTTTCATCTGACCCTGACTAACATAGCCTGATCAGTATGTTTCACCTGACCCTGACTAGCATAGCATGATCAGTAAGTTTCACCTGACCCTGACTAACATAGCCTGATCAGTATGTTTCACCTGAGCCTGACTAACATAGCCTGATCAATATGTTTCACCTGACCCTGACTTACATAGCCTGATCAGTATGTTTCACCTGACCCTGACTAACATAGCCTGACCAGTATGGTTTCACCTGACCCTGACTAACATAGCCTGATCAGTATGCTTCACATGACCCTGACTAACATAGTCCTGATCAATATGTTTCACCTGACCCTGGCTAACATATCTTGATCAGTATGTTTCATCTGACCCTGACTAACATAGCCTGATCAGTATTTTTTCACCTGACCCTGACTAGCATAGCCTGATCAGTACGTTTCACCTGTCCCTGACTAAAATAGCCTTATCGGTATGTGTTCACCTGACCCTGACTAACATAGCCTGATCATTATGTTTCACCTGACCCTGACTAACATAGTCTGACCAGTATGTTTCACCTGACCCTGACTAACATAGCCTGATCATTATGTTTCACCTGACCCTGACTAACATAGCCTGATCAATATGTTTCACCTGACGTTGACTAACATAGCCTGATCAATATGTTTCACCTGACCCTGACTAACATAGCCTGATCAATATGTTTCATCTGACCCTGACTAACATAGCCTGATCAGTATGTTTCACCTGACCCTGACTAACATAGCCTGATCAGTATGTTTTATCTGACCCTGACTAACATAGCCTGATCAATATGTTTCATCTGACCCTGACTAACATAGCCTGATCAGTATGGTTTGACCTGACCCTGACTAACATAGACTGATCAGTATGTTTCACCTGACCCTGACTAACATAGCCTGATCATTATGTTTCACCTGACCCTGACTAACATAGACTGATCATTATGTTTCATCTGACCCTGACTAACATAGCCTGATCAGTATGTTTCACCTGACTCTGGACTAACATAGACTGATCAATATGTTTTCACCTGACCCTGACTAACATAGCCTGATCAGTATGTTTCACCTGACCCTGACTAACATAGCCTGATCAGTATGTTTCACATGACCCTGACTAACATAGCCTGATCATTATCTTTCACCTGACCCTGACTAACATAGTCTGACCAGTATGTTTCATCTGACCCTGACTAACATAGCCTGATCAATATGTTTCACCTGACCCTGACTAACATAGACTGATCAGTGTGTTTCACCTGACCCTGACTAACATAGCCTGATCAGTATGTTTAACCTGACCCTGACTAACATAGACTGATCAGTATGTTTCACCTGACCCTGACTAACATAGCCTGATCAGTATGTTTCACCTGACCCTGACTAACATAGCCTGATCAGTATGTTTCACATGACCCTGACAAACATAGCCTGATCAGTATGTTTCATCTGACCCTGACTAACATAGCCTGATCAGTATGTTTCACCTGGCTCTGACTAACATAGACTGATCAGTATGTTTCATCTGACCCTGACTAACATAGCCTGATCATTATGTTTCACCTGACCCTGACTAACATAGCCTGATCAGTATGTTTCACCTGACCCTGACTAACATAGCCTGATCAATATGTTTCACCTGACCCTGACTAACATAGCCAGATCAGTATGTTTCACTTGACCCTGACTAACATAGCCTGATCAGTATGTTTCATCTGACCCTGACTAACATAGCCTGATCAGTATGTTTCACCTGACCCTGACTAACATAGCCTGGTCAGCATGTTTCACCTGACCCTGACTAACATAGCCTGATCAATATGTTTCACCTGACCCTGACTAACATAGCCTGATCAATATGTTTCACCTGACCCTGACTAACATAGCCTGATCAGTATGTTTCATCTGACCCTGACTAACATAGCCTGATCAGTATGTTGCACCTGACCCTGACTAACATAGCCTGATCAGTATGTTTCATCTGACCCTGACTAACATAGCCTGATCAGTATGTTTTACCTGACCCTTACTAACATAGACTGATCAGTATGTTTCACCTGACCCTGACTAACATAGCCTGATCATTATGTTTCACCTGACCCTGACTAACATAGACTGATCAGTATATTTCACCTGACCCTGACTAACATAGCCCGATCAATATGTTTCACCTGACCATGACTAACAATGCCTGATCAGTATGTTTCATCTGACCCTGACTAACATAGCCTGATCAGTATGTTTCACCTGACCCTGACTAACATAGACTGATCAGTATGTTTCACCTGACCCTGACTAACATAGCCTGATCAATATGTTTCACCTGACCCTGACTAATATAGACTGATCAGTATGTTTCATCTGACCCTGACTAACATAGCCTGATCAGTATGTTTCACCTGACCCTTACTAACATAGCCTGATCAGTATGTTTCACCTGACCTGACTAACATAGCCTGATCAGTATGTTTCACATGACCCTGACTAACATAGCCTGATCATTATCTTTCACCTGACCCTGACTAACATAGTCTGACCAGTATGTTTCACCTGACCCTGACTAACATAGCCTGATCAGTATGTTTCACCTGACCTGACTAACATAGCCTGATCAGTATGTTTCACCTGACCCTGACTAACATAGCCTGATCAATATTTTCACCTGACCCTGACTAACATAGCCTGATCAGTATGTTTCATCTGACCCTGATTAACATAGCCTGATCAGTATGTTTCACATGACCCTGACTAACATAGCCTGATCAATATGTTTCACCTGGCCCTGACTAACATATCCTGATCAGTTTGTTTCATCTGACCCTGACTAACATAGCCTGATCAGTATGTTTCACCTGACCCTGACTAGCATAGCATGATCAGTAAGTTTCACCTGACCCTGACTAACATAGCCTGATCAGTATGTTTCACCTGAGCCTGACTAACATAGCCTGATCAATATGTTTCACCTGACCCTGACTTACATAGCCTGATCAGTATGTTTCACCTGACCCTGACTAACATAGCCTGACCAGTATGTTTCACCTGACCCTGACTAACATAGCCTGATCAGTATGCTTCACATGACCCTGACTAACATAGCCTGATCAATATGTTTCACCTGACCCTGGCTAACATATCTTGATCAGTATGTTTCATCTGACCCTGACTAACATAGCCTGATCAGTATTTTTCACCTGACCCTGACTAGCATAGCCTGATCAGTACGTTTCACCTGTCCCTGACTAAAATAGCCTTATCGGTATGTTTCACCTGACCCTGACTAACATAGCCTGATCAATATGTTTCACCTGACCCTGACTAACATAGTCTGACCAGTATGTTTCACCTGACCCTGACTAACATAGCCTGATCATTATGTTTCACCTGACCCTGACTAACATAGCCTGATCAATATGTTTCACCTGACGTTGACTAACATAGCCTGATCAATATGTTTCACCTGACCCTGACTAACATAGCCTGATCAATATGTTTCATCTGACCCTGACTAACATAGCCTGATCAGTATGTTTCACCTGACCCTGACTAACATAGCCTGATCAGTATGTTTTATCTGACCCTGACTAACATAGCCTGATCAATATGTTTCATCTGACCCTGACTAACATAGCCTGATCAGTATGTTTGACCTGACCCTGACTAACATAGACTGATCAGTATGTTTCACCTGACCCTGACTAACATAGCCTGATCATTATGTTTCACCTGACCCTGACTAACATAGACTGATCATTATGTTTCATCTGACCCTGACTAACATAGCCTGATCAGTATGTTTCACCTGACTCTGACTAACATAGACTGATCAATATGTTTCACCTGACCCTGACTAACATAGCCTGATCAGTATGTTTCACCTGACCCTGACTAACATAGCCTGATCAGTATGTTTCACATGACCCTGACTAACATAGCCTGATCATTATCTTTCACCTGACCCTGACTAACATAGTCTGACCAGTATGTTTCATCTGACCCTGACTAACATAGCCTGATCAATATGTTTCACCTGACCCTGACTAACATAGACTGATCAGTGTGTTTCACCTGACCCTGACTAACATAGCCTGATCAGTATGTTTAACCTGACCCTGACTAACATAGACTGATCAGTATGTTTCACCTGACCCTGACTAACATAGCCTGATCAGTATGTTTCACCTGACCCTGACTAACATAGCCTGATCAGTATGTTTCACATGACCCTGACAAACATAGCCTGATCAGTATGTTTCATCTGACCCTGACTAACATAGCCTGATCAGTATGTTTCACCTGGCTCTGACTAACATAGACTGATCAGTATGTTTCATCTGACCCTGACTAACATAGCCTGATCATTATGTTTCACCTGACCCTGACTAACATAGCCTGATCAGTATGTTTCACCTGACCCTGACTAACATAGCCTGATCAATATGTTTCACCTGACCCTGACTAACATAGCCAGATCAGTATGTTTCACTTGACCCTGACTAACATAGCCTGATCAGTATGTTTCATCTGACCCTGACTAACATAGCCTGATCAGTATGTTTCACCTGACCCTGACTAACATAGCCTGGTCAGCATGTTTCACCTGACCCTGACTAACATAGCCTGATCAATATGTTTCACCTGACCCTGACTAACATAGCCTGATCAATATGTTTCACCTGACCCTGACTAACATAGCCTGATCAGTATGTTTCATCTGACCCTGACTAACATAGCCTGATCAGTATGTTGCACCTGACCCTGACTAACATAGCCTGATCAGTATGTTTCATCTGACCCTGACTAACATAGCCTGATCAGTATGTTTTACCTGACCCTTACTAACATAGACTGATCAGTATGTTTCACCTGACCCTGACTAACATAGCCTGATCATTATGTTTCACCTGACCCTGACTAACATAGACTGATCAGTATATTTCACCTGACCCTGACTAACATAGCCCGATCAATATGTTTCACCTGACCATGACTAACAATGCCTGATCAGTATGTTTCATCTGACCCTGACTAACATAGCCTGATCAGTATGTTTCACCTGACCCTGACTAACATAGACTGATCAGTATGTTTCACCTGACCCTGACTAACATAGCCTGATCAATATGTTTCACCTGACCCTGACTAATATAGACTGATCAGTATGTTTCATCTGACCCTGACTAACATAGCCTGATCAGTATGTTTCACCTGACCCTTACTAACATAGCCTGATCAGTATGTTTCACCTGACCTGACTAACATAGCCTGATCAGTATGTTTCACATGACCCTGACTAACATAGCCTGATCATTATCTTTCACCTGACCCTGACTAACATAGTCTGACCAGTATGTTTCACCTGACCCTGACTAACATAGCCTGATCAGTATGTTTCACCTGACCTGACTAACATAGCCTGATCAGTATGTTTCACCTGACCCTGACTAACATAGCCTGATCAATATTTTCACCTGACCCTGACTAACATAGCCTGATCAGTATGTTTCATCTGACCCTGATTAACATAGCCTGATCAGTATGTTTCACCTGACCCTGACTAACATAGACTGATCAGTATGTTTCACCTGACCCTGACTAACATAGCCTGATCATTATGTTTCACCTGATCCTGACTAACATAGCCTGATCAGTATGTTTCACCTGACCCTGACTAACATAGCCTGATCAGCATGTTTCACCTGACCCTGACTAACATAGCCTGATCAATATGTTTCACCTGACCATGACTAACATAGCCTGATCAATATGTTTCATCTGACCCTGACTAACATAGCCTGATCAGTATGTTTCATCTGACCCTGACTAACATAGCCTGATCATTATGTTTCACCTGACCCTGACTAACATAGACTGATCAGTATATTTCACCTGACCCTGACTAACATAGCCTGATCAATATGTTTCACCTGACCCTGACTAACATAGCCAGATCAGTATGTTTCACCTGACCCTGACTAACATAGCCTGATCAGTATGTTTCACCTGACCCTGACTAACATAGCCTGATCATTATGTTTCACCTGACCCTGACTAACATAGACTGATCAGTATATTTCACCTGACCCTGACTAACATAGTCTGATCAATATGTTTCACCTGACCCTGACTAACATAGCCTGATCAGTATGTTTCATCTGACCCTGACTAACATAGCCTGATCAGTATGTTTCACCTGACCCTGACTAACATAGACTGATCAGTATGTTTCACCTGATCCTGACTAACATAGCCTGATCATTATGTTTCACCTGACCCTGACTAACATAGCCTGATCAGTATGTTTCACCTGACCCTGACTAACATAGCCTGACCAGTATGTTTCACCTGACCCTGACTAACATAGCCTGATCAGTATGTTTCACCTGACCCTGACTAACATAGCCTGATCAATATGTTTTACCTGACCCTGACTAACATAGCCTGATCAGTATGTTTCACCTGACCCTGACTAACATAGCCTGACCAGTATGTTTCACCTGACCCTGACTAACATAGCCTGATCAATATGTTTCACCTGACCCTGACTAACATAGCCTATCAGTATGTTTCACCTGACCCTGACTAACATAGCCTGACCAGTATGTTTCACCTGACCCTGACTAACATAGCCTGATCAGTATGTTTCACATGACCCTGACTAACATATCCTGATCAGTTTGTTTCATCTGACCCTGACTAACATAGCCTGATCAGTATGTTTTACCTGACCCTGACTAGCATAGCATGATCAGTAAGTTTCACCTGACCCTGACTAACATAGCCTGATCAGTATGTTTCACCTGAGCCTGACTAACATAGCCTGATCAATATGTTTCACCTGACCCTGACTTACATAGCCTGATCAGTATGTTTCACCTGACCCTGACTAACATAGCCTGACCAGTATGTTTCACCTGACCCTGACTAACATAGCCTGATCAGTATGCTTCACATGACCCTGACTAACATAGCCTGATCAATATGTTTCACCTGACCCTGGCTAACATATCTTGATCAGTATGTTTCATCTGACCCTGACTAACATAGCCTGATCAGTATTTTTCACCTGACCCTGACTAGCATAGCCTGATCAGTACGTTTCACCTGTCCCTGACTAAAATAGCCTTATCGGTATGTTTCACCTGACCCTGACTAACATAGCCTGATCAATATGTTTCACCTGACCCTGACTAACATAGTCTGACCAGTATGTTTCACCTGACCCTGACTAACATAGCCTGATCATTATGTTTCACCTGACCCTGACTAACATAGCCTGATCAATATGTTTCACCTGACGTTGACTAACATAGCCTGATCAATATGTTTCACCTGACCCTGACTAACATAGCCTGATCAATATGTTTCATCTGACCCTGACTAACATAGCCTGATCAGTATGTTTCACCTGACCCTGACTAACATAGCCTGATCAGTATGTTTCATCTGACCCTGACTAACATAGCCTGATCAATATGTTTCATCTGACCCTGACTAACATAGCCTGATCAGTATGTTTGACCTGACCCTGACTAACATAGACTGATCAGTATGTTTCACCTGACCCTGACTAACATAGCCTGATCATTATGTTTCACCTGACCCTGACTAACATAGACTGATCATTATGTTTCATCTGACCCTGACTAACATAGCCTGATCAGTATGTTTCACCTGACTCTGACTAACATAGACTGATCAATATGTTTCACCTGACCCTGACTAACATAGCCTGATCAGTATGTTTGACCTGACCCTGACTAACATAGACTGATCAGTATGTTTCACCTGACCCTGACTAACATAGCCTGATCAATATGTTTCACCTGACCCTGACTAATATAGACTGATCAGTATGTTTCATCTGACCCTGACTAACATAGCCTGATCAGTATGTTTCACCTGACCCTTACTAACATAGCCTGATCAGTATGTTTCACCTGACCTGACTAACATAGCCTGATCAGTATGTTTCACATGACCCTGACTAACATAGCCTGATCATTATCTTTCACCTGACCCTGACTAACATAGTCTGACCAGTATGTTTCACCTGACCCTGACTAACATAGCCTGATCAGTATGTTTCACCTGACCTGACTAACATAGCCTGATCAGTATGTTTCACCTGACCCTGACTAACATAGCCTGATCAATATTTTCACCTGACCCTGACTAACATAGCCTGATCAGTATGTTTCATCTGACCCTGATTAACATAGCCTGATCAGTATGTTTCACCTGACCCTGACTAACATAGACTGATCAGTATGTTTCACCTGACCCTGACTAACATAGCCTGATCATTATGTTTCACCTGATCCTGACTAACATAGCCTGATCAGTATGTTTCACCTGACCCTGACTAACATAGCCTGATCAGCATGTTTCACCTGACCCTGACTAACATAGCCTGATCAATATGTTTCACCTGACCATGACTAACATAGCCTGATCAATATGTTTCATCTGACCCTGACTAACATAGCCTGATCAGTATGTTTCATCTGACCCTGACTAACATAGCCTGATCATTATGTTTCACCTGACCCTGACTAACATAGACTGATCAGTATATTTCACCTGACCCTGACTAACATAGCCTGATCAATATGTTTCACCTGACCCTGACTAACATAGCCAGATCAGTATGTTTCACCTGACCCTGACTAACATAGCCTGATCAGTATGTTTCACCTGACCCTGACTAACATAGCCTGATCATTATGTTTCACCTGACCCTGACTAACATAGACTGATCAGTATATTTCACCTGACCCTGACTAACATAGTCTGATCAATATGTTTCACCTGACCCTGACTAACATAGCCTGATCAGTATGTTTCATCTGACCCTGACTAACATAGCCTGATCAGTATGTTTCACCTGACCCTGACTAACATAGACTGATCAGTATGTTTCACCTGATCCTGACTAACATAGCCTGATCATTATGTTTCACCTGACCCTGACTAACATAGCCTGATCAGTATGTTTCACCTGACCCTGACTAACATAGCCTGACCAGTATGTTTCACCTGACCCTGACTAACATAGCCTGATCAGTATGTTTCACCTGACCCTGACTAACATAGCCTGATCAATATGTTTTACCTGACCCTGACTAACATAGCCTGATCAGTATGTTTCACCTGACCCTGACTAACATAGCCTGACCAGTATGTTTCACCTGACCCTGACTAACATAGCCTGATCAATATGTTTCACCTGACCCTGACTAACATAGCCTATCAGTATGTTTCACCTGACCCTGACTAACATAGCCTGACCAGTATGTTTCACCTGACCCTGACTAACATAGCCTGATCAGTATGTTTCACATGACCCTGACTAACATATCCTGATCAGTTTGTTTCATCTGACCCTGACTAACATAGCCTGATCAGTATGTTTTACCTGACCCTGACTAGCATAGCATGATCAGTAAGTTTCACCTGACCCTGACTAACATAGCCTGATCAGTATGTTTCACCTGAGCCTGACTAACATAGCCTGATCAATATGTTTCACCTGACCCTGACTTACATAGCCTGATCAGTATGTTTCACCTGACCCTGACTAACATAGCCTGACCAGTATGTTTCACCTGACCCTGACTAACATAGCCTGATCAGTATGCTTCACATGACCCTGACTAACATAGCCTGATCAATATGTTTCACCTGACCCTGGCTAACATATCTTGATCAGTATGTTTCATCTGACCCTGACTAACATAGCCTGATCAGTATTTTTCACCTGACCCTGACTAGCATAGCCTGATCAGTACGTTTCACCTGTCCCTGACTAAAATAGCCTTATCGGTATGTTTCACCTGACCCTGACTAACATAGCCTGATCAATATGTTTCACCTGACCCTGACTAACATAGTCTGACCAGTATGTTTCACCTGACCCTGACTAACATAGCCTGATCATTATGTTTCACCTGACCCTGACTAACATAGCCTGATCAATATGTTTCACCTGACGTTGACTAACATAGCCTGATCAATATGTTTCACCTGACCCTGACTAACATAGCCTGATCAATATGTTTCATCTGACCCTGACTAACATAGCCTGATCAGTATGTTTCACCTGACCCTGACTAACATAGCCTGATCAGTATGTTTCATCTGACCCTGACTAACATAGCCTGATCAATATGTTTCATCTGACCCTGACTAACATAGCCTGATCAGTATGTTTGACCTGACCCTGACTAACATAGACTGATCAGTATGTTTCACCTGACCCTGACTAACATAGCCTGATCATTATGTTTCACCTGACCCTGACTAACATAGACTGATCATTATGTTTCATCTGACCCTGACTAACATAGCCTGATCAGTATGTTTCACCTGACTCTGACTAACATAGACTGATCAATATGTTTCACCTGACCCTGACTAACATAGCCTGATCAGTATGTTTCACCTGACCCTGACTAACATAGCCTGATCAGTATGTTTCACATGACCCTGACTAACATAGCCTGATCATTATCTTTCACCTGACCCTGACTAACATAGTCTGACCAGTATGTTTCATCTGACCCTGACTAACATAGCCTGATCAATATGTTTCACCTGACCCTGACTAACATAGACTGATCAGTGTGTTTCACCTGACCCTGACTAACATAGCCTGATCAGTATGTTTAACCTGACCCTGACTAACATAGACTGATCAGTATGTTTCACCTGACCCTGACTAACATAGCCTGATCAGTATGTTTCACCTGACCCTGACTAACATAGCCTGATCAGTATGTTTCACATGACCCTGACTAACATAGCCTGATCAGTATGTTTCATCTGACCCTGACTAACATAGCCTGATCAGTATGTTTCACCTGGCTCTGACTAACATAGACTGATCAGTATGTTTCATCTGACCCTGACTAACATAGCCTGATCATTATGTTTCACCTGACCCTGACTAACATAGCCTGATCAGTATGTTTCACCTGACCCTGACTAACATAGCCTGATCAATATGTTTCACCTGACCCTGACTAACATAGCCAGATCAGTATGTTTCACTTGACCCTGACTAACATAGCCTGATCAGTATGTTTCATCTGACCCTGACTAACATAGCCTGATCAGTATGTTTCACCTGACCCTGACTAACATAGCCTGATCAGCATGTTTCACCTGACCCTGACTAACATAGCCTGATCAATATGTTTCACCTGAGCCTGACTAACATAGCCTGATCAATATGTTTCACCTGACCCTGACTAACATAGCCTGATCAGTATGTTTCATCTGACCCTGACTAACATAGCCTGATCAGTATGTTGCACCTGACCCTGACTAACATAGCCTGATCAGTATGTTTCATCTGACCCTGACTAACATAGCCTGATCAGTATGTTTTACCTGACCCTTACTAACATAGACTGATCAGTATGTTTCACCTGACCCTGACTAACATAGCCTGATCATTATGTTTCACCTGACCCTGACTAACATAGACTGATCAGTATATTTCACCTGACCCTGACTAACATAGCCCGATCAATATGTTTCACCTGACCATGACTAACAATGCCTGATCAGTATGTTTCATCTGACCCTGACTAACATAGCCTGATCAGTATGTTTCACCTGACCCTGACTAACATAGACTGATCAGTATGTTTCACCTGACCCTGACTAACATAGCCTGATCAATATGTTTCACCTGACCCTGACTAATATAGACTGATCAGTATGTTTCATCTGACCCTGACTAACATAGCCTGATCAGTATGTTTCACCTGACCCTTACTAACATAGCCTGATCAGTATGTTTCACCTGACCTGACTAACATAGCCTGATCAGTATGTTTCACATGACCCTGACTAACATAGCCTGATCATTATCTTTCACCTGACCCTGACTAACATAGTCTGACCAGTATGTTTCACCTGACCCTGACTAACATAGCCTGATCAGTATGTTTCACCTGACCTGACTAACATAGCCTGATCAGTATGTTTCACCTGACCCTGACTAACATAGCCTGATCAATATTTTCACCTGACCCTGACTAACATAGCCTGATCAGTATGTTTCATCTGACCCTGATTAACATAGCCTGATCAGTATGTTTCACCTGACCCTGACTAACTTAGACTGATCAGTATGTTTCACCTGACCCTGACTAACATAGCCTGATCATTATGTTTCACCTGATCCTGACTAACATAGCCTGATCAGTATGTTTCACCTGACCCTGACTAACATAGCCTGATCAGCATGTTTCACTTGACCCTGACTAACATAGCCTGATCAATATGTTTCACCTGACCATGACTAACATAGCCTGATCAATATGTTTCATCTGACCCTGACTAACATAGCCTGATCAGTATGTTTCATCTGACCCTGACTAACATAGCCTGATCAATATGTTTCACCTGACCCTGACTAACATAGACTGATCAGTATGTTTCACCTGACCCTGACTAACATAGCCTGATCAGTATGTTTCACCTGACCCTGACTAACATAGCCTGATCAGTATGTTTCACATGACCCTGACTAACATAGCCTGATCAGTATGTTTCACCTGGCTCTGACTAACATAGACTGATCAGTATGTTTCACCTGACCCTGACTAACATAGCCTGATCATTATGTTTCACCTGACCCTGACTAACATATCCTGATCAGTATGTTTCACCTGACCCTGACTAACATAGCCTGATCAATATGTTTCACCTGACCCTGACTAACATAGCCAGATCAGTATGTTTCACCTGACCCTGACTAACATAGCCTGATCAGTATGTTTCACCTGACCCTGACTAACATAGCCTGATCATTATGTTTCACCTGACCCTGACTAACATAGACTGATCAGTATATTTCACCTGACCCTGACTAACATAGTCTGATCAATATGTTTCACCTGACCCTGACTAACATAGCCTGATCAGTATGTTTCATCTGACCCTGACTAACATAGCCTGATCAGTATGTTTCACCTGACCCTGACTAACATAGACTGATCAGTATGTTTCACCTGATCCTGACTAACATAGCCTGATCATTATGTTTCACCTGACCCTGACTAACATAGACTGATCATTATGTTTCATCTGACCCTGACTAACATAGCCTGATCAGTATGTTTCACCTGACTCTGACTAACATAGACTGATCAATATGTTTCACCTGACCCTGACTAACATAGCCTGATCAGTATGTTTCACCTGACCCTGACTAACATAGCCTGATCAGTATGTTTCACATGACCCTGACTAACATAGCCTGATCATTATCTTTCACCTGACCCTGACTAACATAGTCTGACCAGTATGTTTCACCTGACCCTGACTAACATAGCCTGATCAATATTTTTACCTGACCCTGACTAACATAGCCTGATCAGTATGTTTCATCTGACCCTGATTAACATAGCCTGATCAGTATGTTTAACCTGACCCTGACTAACATAGCCTGATCAATATGTTTCACCTGAACCTGACTAACATAGCCTGATCAGTATGTTTTACCTGACCCTGACTAACATAGACTGATCAGTATGTTTCACCTGACCCTGACTAACATAGCCTGATCATTATGTTTCACCTGACCCTGACTAACATAGCCTGATCAGTATGTTTAACCTGACCCTGACTAACATAGCCTGATCAATATGTTTCACCTGAACCTGACTAACATAGCCTGATCAGTATGTTTCACCTGACCCTGACTAACATAGACTGATCAGTATGTTTCACCTGACTCTGACTAACATAGCCTGGTCAGTATGTTTCACTTGACCCTGACTAACATAGCCTGGTCAGTATTTCCTGCACACATTAGCCTCCAGCACGGTCAATGACTGACAGCAGGCAGCGATTCATAGCTGGCTACTTGCAGTAGAGGGGTCAGCTGACCAGATCTACCCAGACCACATCCCGCCCGCCTCCAAGCGGCGAACCTGGAGACAGGCTACACTAGTGTAGTCTGGCTAACAGAATATGGATTATATTGGGAAGACAATCACAATACTAAAAAAGGCCATCTGAAACCAGATGTGTTGGGCCGAAATGCGCAGATATCGCAGCCTCGCTGTATGCTACATCACACCGTCTATTTAGGACGAACACTGAAGAATAATAATAAGAATAAGTGGTGAATGCTTGGAATGCATTGCCACAGAAGGTAGTGGAGACAGGGACAATTAATGCATTCTAGAATAAATTGGATGTGCATAGCTGTTAGAGCAAGAACATGTAAATGAAACTGGTTGTATACATACTCTTCAGTCTTCTAAACCAGTATAAAGACGTTAAGTTCAGTTAAGAGAAATACAGGGGCACCAAAATACACAAACAGAACAAAGTCTGACTCAGATAACATTGATAAGGAATAAAATACAGGAAGCTGGACTGAGTGGTATGTGGCAAGAGAACTTGACGTGCATTTGTTGAAGACTTGTTCTCTACACAGAACTGAACGAGTTTTAACCGATTGTTTGATTGATGTACATTTATAATCATTCTAATATGATCAGTCAGCTTACACGCGTTCTTTCTTCCTTCTGTAGGTTGGCTAGAGTATCGATTCTACCAACGATATAACGGACTATCATCATTGGATTACAATGCCAGCATGAGATAACTATCAGGATACACGGTGCAACATTTCGAGAGAGAAGTGCAATAATTTCTAGGACTCCCAGATTCCAAAGTCGTGTTTGTCAGTGTTACTAAACCAGGGCATCCACAGTTTATACCATCAACAAAGTTGTTGGTAAACTACACACACAGAAAGAAGATTTAAAAAAAAAAAAGGTTCCAAATTTGGAACAAGAAAAAAATAATAAATGAGGCTGTATACGCACCAACCTGAGAGGTATCACATGCAGTCGTTTCTGTCTTTATTTGGTGCGTTTCGAAGTGTAGAAATCACTGTCACATGATCCGCAAGGATAACGATAGACCTATCGCAGGCGGGAGAAGACCTCTCCTTGTGACGTTTGTCGGTAATAACCGACAGATGTTGAATGAAATACGGGACAGCCTCAGTCATATTCGCAGGAATGATCTGGCTGCTTACAGCGACTTTTCCAGCCTGTACCTCAAACCAGAATTGTCACAAAGCACCCCGAACCTTCTGGAAAAGTCTGCCGGGAGCAAGATGACCCGTCGGGATAATCAGCATCACAAAGCGCTGGCGGAGATACGAGATAGCTTGAGGCCGTACCAGAATGCCAGCAACGGACCTACCGGTGGTAGCGGCGGTGGTAGCGGCGACAACAGCAGCTCAGCCAGTTCTACAAGCTCGCATACTGCAAGCAATGCAGAAAGCAATGTTGGCAAAATCCAGAAAATAATGCAGTATGGATTTGATGAGGTATGTATATACGTGTTTTACTCGTTGTGGAAATTTACCTGCTTCTGGACACGTTGTTAAGCTGTGGTTATTGATAATGTATTGGCTATAGTATGACTTTATTGCCTTTTCTTTTGTTGTGTATAGGATTTGGTGCAATGAAATGAAAATAGAGAACTTTGCCGATGACCACAATAGGGATTAAGATGCTGACCTGCAGCAGTTTGCGACCCATAGCTGACTGCTAGCGTCAGTGCCAGCCACCCGTAACTGCCAAGACCCTTCTACACCTCCACAGGGTGATCCTGGATAACAGGCTGCAGTAGAGCAGACTGGCTAAGGAGAAGGAATCGAAGAGGGAAGGCTAACCCGATACTAAATAAAGCCTGCTGAAGTCGGATGTGTCGAACCGAAAGGTGGAAATATTGCAGTCAAGCTGTAAACTACGACAACGCGTTCCGTTCTCCGGACTACATCCAGTTACTTGCAAAGCCATTTCTTGATTACGCAAATAAAAGCGCCTAACCTAGCTTTAATTGACTTAACATCTCGCTCAACTGTGACTCACTGACCCTGCTCTCAGATCATCCATGTTGCATCTTCGATCCAGCCGTCAACTCACTCTCTGCTGCCTATTCTGCCCGACTTGGAGCCAGCTCACTCTCTGCTGCCTATTCTGCCCGACTTGGAGCCAGCTATCAGTCGCTGCCTGCCGTCAGCTGTCTCTCTGCTGCCTATTCTGCCCGACTTGGAGCCAGCTATCAGTCGCTGGCTGCCGTCAGCTCCCTCTCTGCTGCCTATTTGGCCCGACTTGGAGCCAGCTCACTCTGCTGCCTATTTGGCCCGATGAAGAGATCAAGTGACAGTTGAACTTCTATTGGGACTGGATCACTGCGGACACACCCTTTCCGCTTGTCAGGATAGGGGAGTTTATGTGACCCCAGACCCCGATGTATCACGATTACCAACAGGGTCACCCAAGCTAGACATATCAAAGCGTAACAATAAGACAAAGCCAGATTTCAAGTTGGTTGCGTAGCTAACAGGCTGGGAAAAGTCAATGGCTAAGAGAAGGGGGGCCAGTAGGGACGTATGTTGAAATCACATACAATGTCCTGCACGCCTAACAAACAGGGTACCCTGAAAAACACATACAATGTCCTACAGGCCTAACAAACAGGGTACCCTGAAAATCACATACAATGTCCTGCAGGCCTAACAAATAGGGTACCCTGAAAATCACATACAATGTCCTGCAGGCCTAACAAACAGGGTACCCTGATCTCGTTTGACCAAGAAAGTGTATGATCAAGATCTATCATCTATAAGGAGGGCTGACAAACAGTAAATATGTCGGCTACGCGATAGGAGCAGAGTGATAGCATAACCATCGACCAATTTGAGGGACAATCCGCATTGCGATAAGGGCAACTTTCGATGGACCACTAGTTTTGTGATAGAAATAGATGGAGTTATTTGACAGGTACAGGTACCAGATACAGGTACCAGGTTCAGGTACCAGATACAGGTACCAGGTTCAGGTACCAGATACAGGTACCAGGTTCAGGTACCAGATACAGGTACCAGGTTCAGGTACCAGATACAGGTACCAGGTTCAGGTACCAGATACAGGTACCAGGTACAGGTACCAGATACAGGTACCAGGTTCAGGTACCAGATACAGGTACCAGGTACAGGTACCAGATACAGGTACCAGATACAGGTACCAGGTACAGGTACCAGATACAGGTACCAGATACAGGTACAGGTACCAGATACAGGTACCAGGTACAGGTACCAGGTACAGGTACCAGATACAGGTACCAGATACAGGTACCAGATACAGGTACCAGATACAGACTCAGTTTTGGGGGAAATAGATATGTGGGATAAACTGTGTGCTAGCGACAGACGTCTGGGACAGAGCACGGATTGAATGAATGAAATCTGTGTGGTTATATGAGGGATAAACTGTGTGCTAGCGACAGACGTCTGGGACAGAGTACCAATTGAATGAATGAAATTTATGTGGTTATATGAACGCAATTCACTAACATGAAACATGGAATGCGTATGCTCCAAAGGAATGTTGGTCCTACCTCTCTGTAAAGATTATCCACGTCCCATTTTAACACCATTTTTTACGCATCTGACCCTGTGACCTAAATGGTTGAACCAGAAATACTCTGTAAAGTCTCTTTAGCTATGTCACACACGCTTTAACTTTCATTATTTCTATGAATGAAATTGGCTATCTTCAATGCTTCTGCGTTGCATATTTTTAATTCCTCTGTTTGGAATACCATCCAAGTCAGTTAAATTATTGCGGCGACCTAACCGGTTGGCGGCGTTCACTGACCTCTCCCTATCATACCTTCCCAGATGACTTGTTGACGAAGAAAATGATACTTTCTTTGTTCTCTTCTTTTCAAGTGGTTCTTGTTTTCCCATTCCTGAAGTTTACATTCCACATTCCTGCATACTCCGTTAGCCAGACCACGAATTACTCTGTATCCACTTGCCTTCCATATTCTCGTATATTAATGAGTCTATTTTTATACTCTTACATATGAATGTCTCCACT
Organism: Ariolimax columbianus; assembly: GCA_036924085.1. Taxonomy (NCBI): domain Eukaryota; kingdom Metazoa; phylum Mollusca; class Gastropoda; order Stylommatophora; family Arionidae; genus Ariolimax; species Ariolimax columbianus. The sequence goes on along the minus strand of JAVGWX010000011.1, from coordinate 4,825,208 downwards.
CTTACATATGAATGTCTCCACACTCACATATGAATGTCTCCACTCTCACATATGAATGTCTCCACTCTCAGACATGAATGTCTCCACTCTCAGACATGAATGTCTCCACTCTCACATATGAATGTCTCCACTCTCAGACATGAATGTCTCTACTCTCACATATGAATGTCTAAACTCTCGCATATGAATGTCTCCACTCTCACATATGAATGTCTCCACTCTCAGACATGAATGTCTCCACTCTCACATATGAATGTCTCCACTCTCACATATGAATGTCTCCACTCTCACATATGAATGTCTCCACTCTCACATATGAATGTCTCCACTCTCACATATGAATGTTTCCACTCTCAGACATGAATGTCTCCACTCTCAGACATGAATGTCTCCACTCTCACACATGAATGTCTCCACTTTCAGACATGAATGTCTCCACTCTCACATATGAATGTCTCCACTCTCAGACATGAATGTCTCCACTCTCACATACGAATGTCTCCACTCTCAGACATGAATGTCTCCACTCTCACATATGAATGTCTCCACTCTCACATATGAATGTCTCCACTCTCACATATGAATGTTTCCACTCTCAGACATGAATGTCTCCACTCTCACATATGAATGTCTCCACTCTCACATATGAATGTCTCCACTCTCACATATGAATGTCTCCACTCTCAGACATGAATGTCTCCACTCTCACATACGAATGTCTCCACTCTCAGACATGAATGTCTCCACTCTCACATATGAATGTCTCCACTCTCACATATGAATGTCTCCACTCTCAGACATGAATGTCTCCACTCTCACATATGAATGTCTCCACTCTCACATATGAATGTCTCCACTCTCACATATGAATGTCTCCACTCTCACATATGAATGTTTCCACTCTCAGACATGAATGTTTCCACTCTCAGACATGAATGTCTCCACTCTCACATATGAATGTTTCCACTCGGCGGATAAATAAAGGCCACTAGCATCTACAGTCGTACATCAATCAATAAAAACCAGTTCGCTCCCTGTATAGCATAGATCTACAACAAACACGCGCCAAGTCATTAACCTTTGACCTGTCTATATCTTTTGAAGTTTTTGTGACTCAAAGTTGCTACATGATTGAGTCGCCAGCCCCCATGCCCAAACCTAATTAGTTGTCTCTGACAACATGCCCAGCAGGGTACAGTTCTTGTCTCCCCTTGAAGTCCTCCTAACACTCGACTGGCGGTCGTACGTGCCAGGTTTTGTAATTCACCTCCAATATAGAAGGTTCCCGGTGATTCTCTCGTTGTTTGATTCCAAACTCCTGCCTTTTGTACACTGCTGATTATTCGCTTTACGGTGGTGCAAAGTAATAAGCTGATATTAAATCATTTCATTGTCTCTGTCTCTGTCTCTCTCTCTCTCTCTCTCTCTCTCTCTCTGTGTCTTTTTCTCTCTCATGCATATCTAATTCCATCCACACCGCACATTCCTCACATAAACTTACACACATACCACACACTACGGGAGCTTTGTTGTAAGGTTACTTGTACTGAGTTGAATGAACTCTTGAAGACTTTCTTTAGTAGCGGGTTACAGTGGCTCTTCTTACATCCAGAGGCGTATTTCCGAAAGGCGGACCGTAGACTTTCTGACTGTAGTGCTATGCGAGGCTGCTCCGTCAGCTAATCACTATAGGGATTAGTGTTGATTTCCACCCCGTCGGTCAGACTGCTGTGACAGTTTATTTCGAGGAGTAAGAACGAGGACATATGATCGATATGTTTCTTCTTCTTCTTCTTCTTCTTCTTCTTCTTCTTCTTCGGTGTTCGTTCGTAAAAAAGGGCGTCGTGTCGCTGTGTTGTAGGAGGCTGCGAAATATGTTCGTTTCGGCCCGACACATCCGATTTCCGCTGCCCATTTTTGGGGTACCGGGTTTGCCTTGCCACTCTGTTCCTTATTCGTTTTAGCCAGACTACAGTAGTGCAGCCTGTTTTCAGGGCCGCAGTCTGAAGACAGAATATGACCCTGATGCCAGTTTTGAGTCACAGGACTTGTCAGAGATACGGGGTTCATCTCCAGTTGCCGGCATGCTTCAATCGGATTCAGCTGTATATGGGTACCAGAATTACTGCTAGGGAAGGACAGGCAACGAGAAAGGGAGATTTGCACCTCATCTCATGAACAATCTGTGGTTTAGTACAATGAAGCCGCTACGGTACTTTTGTCTTAATTCATTCCAAACAAAAGACTTCTATTTTTAGCACCGAATTTATTTGAGGTAGTGACGTCACCGAATATTCCATTTTTGAACTGTGTCAAACATTCTGTGAGAAAAGACGAGAATGTATGCTTCTGCTGCCGCTTATTTCTGTCCTCTTACCAATGACGTTCTTGAGTCTCTCAACGTTGGTCCTAGATAGAGAGATTTACATCCAGATTCTACAGCAGCATGACATAATCTGTGCTGTCTGACGATGCTTTAACAAGCATGTTATCTAACCATAATCAATCAATCAATCAATCAAAGCTCGTCGCTCCTCTCGGTGCACAGGCCGTCCTAATCTCACCAGCGTGCACGGTCCTTGGCTGTTTTGTCTGCCTCTCTCCAGGTGAAATAATTAATTTAATCTCCTTTCCACATTCTCATCTCCGCGTATTTTTGGGTCTACCTCACTCTCTTTTCCCGTGAGGATTCCATGTAAGAGCCTGCCTGGCTACGTTAGACTGTGCCATCCACAGCGTATGTCCTATCCAGCCCCATTTTCTTCACTTAATTTGTTGTTTCATTGGCTGTTGTTGGCTCCTTTCCCACAAGTCTTCATTCCTCACCATGTCCTGCCACTTTAGGCCTATTATCCTTCGTAGGCATCTGTTAACGAAGGACTGGAGTCTTTGTTGTATGACCTTGGTCGTTCTCCGGGTCTCCGCTCCGCACAGCAACACCGACTTGACACTTGCGTTGAATATTCTAACTTTGGTTGAATCTTGATATCTCTGGATCTCCATATGTTGTTCAGTGTCAGGAATGTCCTTCGTGGCTTTCCAATTCTGATCCTTACATCTGTACCTCCTGATGTGTCTATTGTACTGCCTAAATAGGTCAAGGTATCCACTTCCTCCATCTGCCCTCCCTCCAGCATGATTGGTTCTTTGCTGTTAGTGCTGAGTTTAAAGAGCTGGGTTTTCTTCATGTTGAAGAAATCTAACCATAAACCTAACCCTAATCCTAACCATAATTCTAACCCTTCGCAAAACTGATTATTTTAACCATGGTTTCTACACTTCTATCTTTATCTAAATCAGTACTTATTTATTTAAAATAACATTTTCTCCACCAGTACTCCCATTAACTCGAAATTAATGTCTCGTGACGTACGATGGGAACCCATGGGACTCTGTGGTGAATTAAGGCGCAAGTACCGTCTCTAACACTTCATCCCTGACAGCAGTGTCAACTATGGGACTACATTTAACATGACCTTACTCGTCTCGGCCGGGCCGGCCCTTATGTTGCCACACATTTGAGAGACCCTCAGCTGTGACGGATGCGCACGAGGTCGCACAAAATAATGGAGAGTAATATTTGGGTGACCTCATTTCACAGGCTCTGATTCAGACAAGGTGAGGTGCTTAAGGAATGTCACAAGAACTGTTCAACATGTTACCTTTGACGCTAGGGTATGGGCACGCATGCAATGTGTCAGTAACTATCATCTAGTGGCTTCCTGGACTGACCCGGGGGGGGGGGGCACTTACTGGGGGAGAAAGGGAGATAGAATCATGCAATGTGTCAGTAACTATCATCCAGTGGCTTCCTGGACTGACCCGGGGGGGGGGGGGCACTTACTGGGGGAGAAAGGGAGATAGAATCATGCAATGTGTAAGTAACTATCATCTAGTGGCCCTATGCGCCATGACTTGACTTGGTCGCTCATCTTCTACCATGAAGTAGCGATCCATCTTTACTTATTCTTGTGAGTATGAGTACCTGCAAGACGGAGTGGCAGGTCCTATGCCCCTTTAGTAGCATCTGACGACATTCCTGACAGGTTACAGCGTTACTATTCCCAACTCCCTTTCAGGACCCCAATAAGGATTGCCGTGAAGAAACAGAAGAATGTCATTTAATTGTAAGAAGTAATCCCGTGGTCTGGAATTTTGTTTGTGAACATTCGTTGCCGACTGAAGTCACGTCTCGTTGGCCGAGACAAGTTAACGTCTCGTACTTGATGTACCAGACCAATGATTGGTGGGTTCTCACTCTATTGCAGTTCATCTTCCTTGCGTTGTTATGGATACGACAGCAGCGCTAGATATCTTGCTCTAGGTCAAGGTTATGCTCATTAAGGGGTCGATCTTCATTGACTATTTATATGTAAACAAAAAGGCACTGTCTGAAGTTGAAAGTACTGTGGCGTGCCTGAAAGGAGGCACATCTATACTATACAACAATTGTCTTTGATGTCATCTGTTTGTTTTGTGTTTTATTTGATTGCATTCAAGTTTCTTTCATTGAGATGTGTAAACAAAATAATCGACCTTAATTTTTTGACGCGGAAACAAATGAAGTTTGGGTTGTGGCCTTCGGCAGGGAGGTATAGAGGACCATTATGCGCATGCGTTAATTTTTTTTCCCGCTCGTAGTTTCCGTCTGTTGCTGGCAATCATCCTTTCAGTGCAGCGAGCACCCGTCGGGTTTTCATTCACCACGAAATGACGGAAAGAATTGAGCAGCCGTGTTTCATCAACTTTCTCCAAAAAGCTAGGCGATTCTTAAGTGGAAACCATTCGGAAGATTCAACAGGCTTGACACAAATCAAGAAGTGGTACAATCGATTCAAAGATGGCCGCACATCGGTGGAGAGCGGATCACGTTCCGCTAGGCCCCCCAACATGCCGAAATGATGACGTCATTGACCAAGTACGAACCCGGGTTTTACAGAACCCGCGCGTAAACCATCCGAGAATGGGCGGAGGAGGTGGGGACAAGTATTGGTTCGGTACAGTTTGAGTGATGAGGTGGGTATAAGCATTGGGTCGGTACAGTTTGAGAGAGGAGGTGCGTATAAGAATTGGGTCGGTACAGTTTGAGTGAGGAAGCGGGTATAAGAATTGGGTCGGTACAGTTTAAGTGAGGAAGCGGGTATAAGCATTGGGTCGGTACAGTTTGTGTGAGGAAGCGGGCATAAGAATTGGGTCGGTACAGTTTGAGTGAGGAAGCGGGTATGTGAAGAGTGTCCGCTGAAGCTGCTAACGATGGAGCAGAAGTGCCTCCATCTGGAAGTCTCACATACATGCTGGACTACCCAAACTGTGAACCCGACTTGCTGAACACTATGATCACTGGTGATGAGTCGTGGGTGAAGGGGTACGATCCGGAGTCGTGACAGCGGAGACATTCATCATCCGCGAGGCCGATGGGCACCAATGTCAATGTCATGTTGACCGTTTTCTTTTACTCCTATTCTTCACATCTGATTGTGACTTTCTTGGCCAAACACAACCTTCCTCTTCTTCGCAAGGATCCATATTCTCCTGGCATGGCGCCTTGCCATGTTATGATGTTCCCCAAACTGAACATTCCGCTGAGAGGGACTCGATTAGGGTCACGAGAAGACATTATGCGGAATGTGACGGCCCAGCTGTACCCCATTCCTAGATGCCTTCCTGAAATGCTTCCAACAATGGAGGGACCGCTGGTAGAAGTGTGTGGAGTCCCAGATGTCAACAATACTGAAAAACAAGCATGAATGTTCATGCCTACACTGTGCTACCAGTGTCAAACATGGACACTGACAGAAACAGATAGAATAATAGAAACGACAGAAACAAATGCCTGAGGCGAATGCTAAATGTGACATGATGGGACAGAATTAGAAACGATGAGATCAGGAAACAGATAGGTACTAAGCCAGTGCTAGGCTTCATTAGAAAACAGCAAATTCAGTGGATTGGCCACATATCGCGACAGAAACACAGAAGCGTCTCACAGATTTCTCTAACACTTAAACACATCGGTACTAGAACTAGAGGACGACCCCACAAAACATGGATTGAAGGAATATCCGAGGCAGCCAGTTCCACCTTATACGAAGCGAACACCAACGCGCTGTCCAGAAAGGAAAATCATGATCAGACAATAAATAGATAGACAGACAGACATATATAGATAGCATGGGAAAGAATGACCACCAATCGCACAGACTGACGTAGCACTATTACGGAGGGTGTTCAGAAACATGCGGCACCAAGAATAAATGAGGCTATACATACACGATCGCTCCGCAAGCCTGCCCACATCAACCAATCTTTAGCCCCGGTGGTATGGGGTGTCACATTCTCCTTTACTAAGTGCAACCGACAATTCAAGGCTCGTATTGGCTTAGTTAGCCATTTTCGAACTCACGCGAACTTGAATGCTGACAAACTGGTCCTCATCGATTACGATGGACGAACACCATCTTCCTAAGCAAGGATTGGGTGTCTGAAACGATGACTGCCCCTATTAAAGAGGCCCCAGTTTGCTATCGTATAGCTGCTGTCACTGCTTCCATCTCCATTCTCATACTGGAGGTTACTGTTCTGTATGAACAACTCTACTCAGTGACGATCAGCTCTCTCACTCTGGGAGGCCTCTACTGGATATCTCACATGTAGCACTGATCTACTCAGTGACGATCAGCTCTCTCACTCTGGGAGGCCTCTACTGCATATCTCACATGTAGCACTGATCTACTCAGTGACAATCAGCCCTCTCACTCTGAGAGGCCTCTACTGCATATCTCACATGTAGCACTGATCTACTCAGTGACAATCAGCTCTCTCACTCTAGGAGGCCCCTACTGGATATCTCACATGTAGCACTGATCTACTCAGTGACAATCAGCCCTCTCATTCTGGGAGGCCTCTACTGGATATCTCACATGTAGCACTGATCTACTCAGTGACAATCAGCCTCTCACTCTGAGAGGCATCTACTGGATATCTCACATGTAGCACTGATCTACTCAGTGACAATCAGCTCTCTCACTCTAGGAGGCCCCTACTGGATATCTCACATGTAGCACTGATCTACTCAGTGACAATCAGCCCTCTCATTCTGGGAGGCCTCTACTGGATATCTCACATGTAGCACTGATCTACTCAGTGACAATCAGCCCTCTCATTCTGGGAGGCCTCTACTGGATATCTCACATGTAGCACTGATCTACTCAGTGACAATCAGCTCTCTCACTCAATGAGGCCCCTACTGGATATCTCACATGTAGCACTGATCTACTCAGTGACAATCAGCCCTCTCATTCTGGGAGGCCTCTACTGGATATCTCACATGTAGCACTGATCTACTCAGTGACAATCAGCCCTCTCACTCTGGGAGGCCCCTACTGGATATCTCACATGTAGCACTGATCTACTCGATGACAATCAGCCCTCTCACTCTGGGAGGCCCCTACTGGATATCTCACATGTAGCACTGATCTACTCAGTGACAATCAGCCCTCTCACTCTGGGAGGCCCCTACTGGATATCTCACATGTAGCACTGATCTACTCAGTGACAATCAGCCCTCTCATTCTGGGAGGCCTCTACTGGATATCTCACATGTAGCACTGATCTACTCAGTGACAATCAGCCCTCTCACTCTGGGAGGCCCCTACTGGATATCTCACATGTAGCACTGATCTACTCAGTGACAATCAGCCCTCTCATTCTGGGAGGCCTCTACTGGATATCTCACATGTAGCACTGATCTACTCAGTGACAATCAGCCCTCTCACTCTGGGAGGCCCCTACTGGATATTTCACATGTAGCACTGATCTACTCAGTGACAATCAGCCCTCTCACTCTGGGAGGCCCCTACTGGATATCTCACATGTAGCACTGATCTACTCAGTGACAATCAGCCCTCTCACTCTGGGAGGCCCCTACTGGATATCTCACATGTAGCACTGATCTACTCAGTGACAATCAGCCCTCTCACTCTGGGAGGCCCCTACTGGATATCTCACATGTAGCACTGATCTACTCAGTGACAATCAGCCCTCTCACTCTGGGAGGCCCCTACTGGATATCTCACATGTAGCACTGATCTACTCAGTGACAATCAGCCCTCTCACTCTGGGAGGCCCCTATTGGATATCTCACATGTAGCACTAATCTACTCAGTGACAATCAGCCCTCTCACTCTGGGAGGCCCCTACTGGATATCTCACATGTAGCACTGATCTACTCAGTGACAATCAGCCCTCTCACTCTGGGAGGCCCCTACTGGATATCTCACATGTAGCACTGATCTACTCAGTGACAATCAGCCCTCTCACTCTGGGAGGCCCCTACTGGATATCTCACATGTAGCACTGATCTATATACGATGATATCACTACAATGTGTGTTATCATTTATCAGCTGGTTAGTCTCGAGCTCTTCCCTACCGACGCACTACTCTCTGCTTCACCTGTATTTGGTTATGATGACTCTGGTAATCTGTCATTCTATCTCCAGTGTAAACCTATTCTTCTCCCTTGACTATCGTTTCACCTGTGGTCACCTGTCAAGTTATTATCTCTGCCTGTTCCACCCATGAGGCTTCTCTCTGGATCCCATGATGTCTGAGGTGTGCTGTGCGTGTCTCCATGTAGTCAACCACATACAGGATTTGGCACAGACAAAAGTCCCAGCATGTACCACATATTTAAGATCCGGGTATCTCTAGTGCATCCTAGAAGTGCATCCTGTTGGTGGTCAACCACATTCAGGCTTTGGCACAGACAAACGTCCCAGCATGTACCACATATTTAATGTCAGGGTATCTCTACCAGAACCAAACGCATCCCTTCATTTTGGATACGTTCTAACCGTTCACACACTGTCATCTCAATAGTTTGATGATGCGCAGTCCGTATACAATAACGGACAGTACCAGCTGACGGTATAGGATGCAAATAAGTCGACCCATTCTTTAATATGTCTTTCCTTCCTTAACAGTAAGCCAGGTACTATATTATACATGGATTGTCTATTACGGGAATCGAACACGTTCACCGTTGTCATTAGATGCGAGCGCTCTACAACTCTGTTTTTCATAGGACGAGTACGAAACAAAAATAATATTTGGATGCAGCAGGCATATTCTCTCCTTCCCAAAAGTGGTCCAGGAATGCACACTCTCGTGTGGGTGTTAGTCGGCAATCTGATATTGACAAAAGCCACATTCCATTCTGGATCATTAATCGTGCTTTACCTTGCCACATTGTTCCAAGGACCTGTAACAGTCGGCTAGGCCAGTCGACGGGCCGGAAAAGTAGGCGGGGTTCACAGACTTCAAACAGAGGTCATTCAGTGCAGACTGTATTTCTAGGGGCAATAATAAGGTGCAAATATTGGTAGCCTGTAGCAAGGGTTCTTACCAAGTTACTTAACTTAACTTTACGTCTTTATACTGGTTTAGAAGACCCAGCAGAGTCTGTATACAACCAGTTACATTTACATCACCTTGCTCTAAAAGCTATGCGCATCCAGTTTATTCTTAAATGCATTAACTGTCCCTGCCTCCACTACCTCCCCTGGCAATGCATTCCAAGCAGACACCACTCTCTGACTAAAAAAATATTTCCTAATATCTAATCTGGACATCTCTTTAGTCAGCTTGTAGCCATGCCCTCGTGTTATTGTGGGTCGCTGTATTTTAAAAAACTTGTTATAGTCTAATTTATCCATTCCTCTGATCATCTTAAAAACCTGTATTAAGTCACCACGAATTCTTCTCTCTTCGAGACACTGTAGACCGGTTTTTATGAGTCGTTCCTCATAACTGTAATTCTGGAATCCCACTATCATCTTTGTCGCTCTTTTTTTTGTATTCTTTCCAGCATGTTTATATCCCCTCTATGATAAGGACTCCACACCTGTACACAGTACTCCAATCTAGGTCTAACTAAAGCTTTATACAGTTTGACAATCACTTCATTGCTCCTATGTTTAATATTTCTTTTTATCATACCTAACATTGCATTTGCTTTTTTCACTGCTACCTTAACTTGCTCACTCACCTTTCCTGTATGATCTATTATAACACATAGGTCCTTTTCCTTATCTATCTTTCTAATATTGTTTTCTCCTATTCTGTAATTATGTTCCATATTGAATCTACCCGTGTGGATGACTGTACATTTATCTACATTAACTGGCTCCCAATGAATTGTCGAAGACGATCTCCCTAATAGGTATACCAGTATGACTTTCAAAGTTGACAGTAATTTGGTTTTACTAAACACATGTACAGCCTCCAACGGAGCTACTGTCGTAGTCCCTATCAGTCATGACTGACTATAGTAGGATGCGCCAAGGTGTATACTAGCTCTGTACGGAGTTTTTGTTTATGTTGTCGGCGTTATCTATTCACATCTCCGTGCTGCATGCGCTCTTTTCGTCCAGAGAGTGCACCTCCACTTGGATCAGTCTGCAGCTTCGTGTCCCAGGATTTCTGAGTTATGGCCCGTGTCTTCATGGTTCATTTACACAGTCTTTCAGCTTCGTCTGTGGACGGCTGACTGTTCTTTTGTCATCAGCCAGTTCAGCTTCGTCTGTGGACGGCTGACTGTACTTTTGTCATCAGCCAGTTCAGCTTCGTCTGTGGACGGCTGACTGTACTTTTGTCATCAGCCAGTTCAGCTTCGTCTGTGGACGGCTGACTGTTCTTTTGTCATCAGCCAGCTGTACATAGATACTGTCTTTCATGCGACGATCACGACCAAACCATTGTAGTAGTCACTGTGACAGGGTTATGACATAACAGCTGAAAAAATAGCATAGGAATTTTATCATATTTTAAAACTCACGGGTTTTTGTTTAGTACATGTTTGTATCTGAGTTCTTTAAACGGTGTGTCCTTGTTAGCATGTTGCAGTGGCTCTTCTTATATCCATTAGGCATACCGAAGAAGGTGAACAACATTGATGTAGTGCAATATGATGCTTCTCAATAGACTCACCACTATATTGGGTTCGTGGTGTCAATCTCCCATCTCTTATGCCAGTGTTTTCATCCTGGAACTCGGCCAGGACGTGAGGCTGAGTCTTGCTCAGTATGTTGCAGCTGAACCATACTGATTTTCATACTCCCATTATCTTGTTCCCCATACTCCCATTATCTGTTCCCCATACTCCCAATATCTGTTCTCCATACTCCCATTATCTGTTCCCTATACTCCAATTATCTGGTTCCTCATACTCCCATTATCTGGTTCCCCATACTTCCATTATCTTGTTCCCCATAGTCCCATTATCTGGTTCCCCATACTCCCATTATCTGGTTCCCATATCCCAAGTCAAGACCAAGAACTCCTGGCCGGGACACTTCCCCCACTGTAGTAAGAATTTCATTCAATCATTCAGTCAATCATTCTTTCATTCATTGACTCTGCCTATTCACTAAGAGTGCAGGATGACGTCACCACCACTGCTAACTTCTGTGAAAGATCTACCCGGGCATTTCCCGTGGCCATTTATTTAGTGTTAACATGATGAGGTTGTTAGTCCAATGCGTAGCCTTCGTTAGTCGCCATTTGTGATAAGATTGGAAGGTTACAGTGCTTCTTTCCAGACCGTGCCTCACTGCCGGTATGGCTTTACGCCCGCCCTGTAGCTAATGTATACAGACTGATTGTTGTTGTTGTTGTCGTTGTTGCTCCTAGTGTATCGTGTTGACCGTTTGAAATATCTCTTACTTGTAACGAGATTTCGTGGAGACCTAAGGAGACACAATGACTGCTGTCAAACATGGCAACTAACAATCAATTGTGAACAGACGGTGAACCATCTTCATCGTGAGCCACAAAGTACTCAAACAAAATATAATTTTGAGATTAGAGAAACACCAACTGATAAGGAAGGAACACCCCACATATCTTGGAGTGACACTTGACTGACAACTCAGCCTCAAACACCCCACATATCTTGAAGTCACACTTGACTGACAACTCAACCTCAAACACCCCACATATCTTGGAGTCACACTTGACTGACAACTCAACCTCAAACACCCCACATATCTTGGAGTGACACTTGACTGACAACTCAACCTCAAACACCCCACATATCTTGGAGTCACACTTGACTGACAACTCAACCTCAAACACCCCACATATCTTGGAGTCACACTTGACTGACATCTCAACCTCAAACACCCCACATATCTTGAAGTCACACTTGACTGACAACTCAACCTCAAACACCCCACATATCTTGAAGTCACACTTGACTGACAACTCAACCTCAAACACCCCACATATCTAGGAGTCACACTTGACTGACAACTCAACCTCAAACACCCCACATATCTTGAAGTCACACTTGACTGACAATGCTTCTTTCTCCGAGGCCAGATAAACGGGCCACTTTGTATCACTAAACAACAACTAACAAACACGGGCAAGTACCATTATATGACACTGGGCTGAAGGGGGAGAGCCCGGATGCTGCTAGAACGGCAACAGCGACACTTAGACTGTTCTGACTCCCAGGTAACGTTCTCACTCCCAAGTAACGTTCTGACTCTCAGGTAACGTTATCACTCTCAGGTAACGTTCTGACTCCCAGGTAACGTTCTCGCCCTCAGGTAACGTTCTCACTCTCAGGTAACGTTCTCACTCTCGGGTAACGTTCTCACTCTCAGGTAACGTTCTGACTCCCAGGTAACGTTCTCACCCTCAGGTAACGTTCTCACTCATAGGTAACGTTCTCACTCCCAGGTAACGTTCTCACTCTCAGGTAACGTTCTCACTCTCAGGTAACGTTCTCACTCTCAGGTAACGTTCTCACTCTCAGGTAATGTTCTCACTCTCAGGTAACGTTCTCACTCTCAGGTAACGTTCTCACTCTCAGGTAACGTTCTCACTCTCAGGTAACGTTCTCACTCTCAGGTAACATTTTCACTCCCAGGTAACGTTCTCACTCCCAGGTAACGTTCTGACTCTCAGGTAACGTTCTCACTCCCAGGTAACGTTCTCACTCCCAGGTAACGTTCTCACTCCCAGATAACGATATGCTTCAGTCTACCAAACTGAACAGCCAACTATTGGTCGCTGATACATCTTCGGCCCCGCGTAATTGCTGTAGAAACTCTTATCCACGCCTCTTTGCTAGCGGATTACAGTGACTCTTCGGACATCCCGAATCGTGCTAATGAAACTGAACCGCGATCCTCCTGGCTGTAGTGCAAGGAGAGAAGGTACCACTGGACTCGCCACTGAAGGGATGACGGTGTCGGTCCCCACCTCGTTGACCAGGCTACTGTGACACAGCCTGTTACCAGGAACACGAACGAGGGCGTCGGACGGGGTTTTGGTCAGTATATTTCACCTGACCCTGATTGCTCTTAAGAATAAATATTCGTTTATACGAACTTGTAGCTACTGAAGGGTCCTGTTGTTTGCCGAAATATAGGCTTGGGTTCTAGGTCATATTGTTATGGTATAAGCGGACGGCGTGCTCTAGTGGTTAAGTGGCACGGCTCACAATTCAAAGGTGCTGGGTTCGATGCCCATCACAGCACCGGCCGTTACCCCGGGGGAGCAAAATCTTAGAAAATGCAGGAGGAAGTATACCCTTACATAAAATGAATGCTGAAGTCGGATGCACTGGACCGATAGGCTCAAAATAAAAACAGTGCAACGCACACCGCCTTTGGGAAATAGAGAAATTAGGCGAACAAAATAACAAATACAAAAATATTGTAATAGTATGACAACCATCTGCCTTGGTAACAGAAGGCCTGTGCTCGTGGCAATAACGCTTGAAATGGTGTCATGTGTCGACATGGCTCAGAGTGATAGTGTCGGTGGTCGTATTCTTTCTGCCTTGTGGGTCATGTTTACCCTGGAAAGACTTCGAGAGTAAACACTGAGGAAAAATCTGCATCCAGTGCTACCTCCTGGAGGCTGTGTGGTCTAGGGGTGAAACTCGGTCGGTTTTCACAATCCGGGTTCGATTCTCACTTGTGTCCAGTTTGGCAGACACTGGGTTTTTTTCTCGGGCGAATGCTCCTCCACGTACGCAAAAGTAATGGCAACCTACCGTACTGCACACTTGCCAAGAAACTTATAACAGCCAAATAGATGGCGGATGTAAGAAGCTACGTTCTGCAAAAGGACATGCGACTTTTATAGTGCTACCTCTATTCATCTTGCCAGCTGATAAATGTAGCAAGGGACAAGAGAGTCAGCGGACGGAGCACAAATCTTTCCCACTTTCATTTATTCAAGAGCAAGTTACAGCATCAGATGAACCACATAAACAGTTTTCGCGAAAATGAAGAATCACATCTCGGAGCACGCCTGAGGCTGTTACCATCTTCGCTTCCGATGGGCAACTAGTAGTATCATTTGTGGGTTTCTAGAGTCTTCGATAGATTGCCGATGGGCAACTAGTAGTATCATTTGTGGGTGTCTAGAGTCTTCGATAGATTGCACTCCTGTTATCGTGCTAGTATTAATCTTGTTGTGTGGTAAGGGGCCCTGTCATGTACAACAAATTGTTACAGAAACCATTCTGTAATAACGCCACATAAAGTGCTTTAACATATTTGTGCGTCACACAACGTTTCACAATGAACGACATGTCACCTTTTTTGTGTAAGAACGGAGATCAACAGAAGATTAAGTCACCCCATGTCTACCCTCGAATAGCCGATTCGCCTGTACATTCCAAGTGAAACATGTCCTTTTTACAGGAAGCTTGTATTCAAGCATTTTCAGTAACCGTTTCATAGCATTGGCTTTACATGATGAGGTTGATATCCCCATACATAACCTTCTTCAGTCGCTTGTTACGACATACTTAGAATGCTACTGTGGTCGTTTTCTTTTTAACTCGGGTACCACTCGAGTAATACCATGTAGGAATTCAATTACAACAACTGAATGTGTCACTCGTCTGTAGTACTATGACGCAAGGTGCAGAGCTGGGACAGATGCTGGGGGAATACCGCCCCACCTGGCACAGATACGGACTTGATCCGGGCGACAGGCCTGCAGAACTTATGACAACCAATACATTCATGAATTGGCAAGTTGGCAGAATGGCCAACTCCATTATGCCTTGTTTAATAAATAGCCGAGTTATTTGTCGCCCTAAGATCAGAGCCTCGGTTCGGTAGTACTTATTACTTCTGTTTGGTGGTGCTTACTGCGGTCGTAACATACCTATATTTCCGTTGTTGTAGCTGTTTTGTTTACAAATGTTTAGCTTGGACGTGTGTTCAGTACGGTGTGTAGTGTGAACATCGTATTCAGGTCGATGTGTAATGTGAGTACGTGTGTTCAGGCCGATGTGTAATGTGAGTACGTGTATTCAGGTCGATGTGTAATGTGAGTACGTGTGTTCGGGCCGATATGTAATGTGAGTACGTGTATTCAGGTCGATGTGTAATGTGAGTACGTGTGTTCAGGCCGATGTATAATGTGAGTACGTTTATTCAGGTCGATGTGTAATGTGAGTGCGAGTGTTCAGGCCGATGTGTAATGTCAGTACGTGTGTTCAGGCCGATGTGTAATGTGAGTACGTGTATTCAGGTCGATGTGTAATGTGAGTACGTGTGTTCAGGCCGATGTGTAATGTCAGTACGTGTGTTCAGGCCGATGTGTAATGTGAGTACGTGTATTCAGGTCGATGTGTAATGTGAGTACGTGTGTTCAGGCCGATGTGTAATGTGAGTACGTGTGTTCAGGTCGATGTGTAATGTGAGTACGTGTGTTCAGGCCGATGTGTAATGTGAGTACGTGTGTTCAGGCCGATGTGTAATGTGAGTACGTGTATTCAAGTCGATGTGTAATGTGAGTACGTGTGTTCAGGCTGATGTGTAGTATGTGCCTAGGTGTGTTCAATGTGGTATATAGTACGTGCGTACGTATGTTCTGGCCGGTGTATGCTTTCAGGAAAAGGTGTGTTGAAAGAATGAAAACGTGTAGGTGTAAAGCCGTGATCCAGGATGGATGAGTCAGTGGGTGCTCTCCAGCTCTACACACGCGAGTCAAGAGATGATAATTGACCTAGACGAGCTTTGAACTTTTCTTGCGTAACTCGTGTTCTAGCCGTGAGAGCCAGAAGAGTATGTTCACTGCACGGTATACAGGGGCGTAACCGCTGTCTGGGTTGAATGTACACGTGGTGCGGGCTTCCATCACCATAGTGTGTCTCTACCGCATAGTAAAAAGTGAAGGTATTACTGATGAGGGGGATGGAGTGTTGGAGAATTCAACTTCCTAGACCTGAGCTTTTTATCAGGTGGTAAGACTAGTTGGATTTCTCTGCTTTTTCTTCCTTTGTAGCCACATACAGCTGGGTCGACTGGAGCGTGTCGATAATTGGGATCGAACCGTGTAGATTTGCCGTACGAAGCGAGTGCTACTCCTTAAACACCAAGGACATGGTGGGCCCATGAAACAGCATTGCTGTCAGGATTCAGTCAGTGTTACACGTGTGTCAGGATTCAGTCAGTGTTACATTTCTGTCAGGATTCAGTCAGTGTTACATTTCTGTTAGGATTCAGTCAGTGTTACATTTCTGTCAGGATTCAGTCAGTGTTACATTTCTGTCAGGATTCAGCCAGTGTTACATTTGTGTCACGATTCAGCCAGTGTTACATTTCTGTCAGGATTCAGCCAGTGTTACATTTGTGTCAGGATTCAGCCAGTGTTACATTTGTGTCAGGATTCAGCCAGTGTTACATTTGTGTCAGGATTCAGCCAGTGTTACATTTGTGACAGGATTCAGCCAGTGTTACATTTCTGTCAGGATTCAGCCAGTGTTACATTTGTGTCAGGATTCAGTCAGTGTTACATTTCTGTCAGGATTCAGTCAGTGTTACATTTCTGTCAGGATTCAGTCAGTGTTACATTTATGTCAGGATTCAGCCAGTGTTACATTTGTGTCAGGATTCAGCCAGTGTTAAATTTCTGTCAGGATTCAGTCAGTGTTACATTTCTGCCAGTATTCAGTCAGTGTTACATTTCTGTCAGGATTCAGCCAGTGTTACATTTGTGTCAGGATTCAGCCAGTGTTACATTTGTGTCAGGATTCAGTCAGTGTTACATTTCTGTCAGGATTCAGTCAGTGTTACATTTGTGTCAGGATTCAGCCAGTGTTACATTGCTGTGGTGCCGACTGCATCTCCGTATGTTCCATCAAAGCCAAATAGTAGAGAATTGTGTCAATGGGGCTAGCAACCTCATTCTGTTAAACAAATTGATCGGGAACACACACACACCCCCTCCCCCTCCCCTCCCCACTCCTCGCTCACCTCTTCAAATCACACAAAGAGCTTTGGCGCAGGCTTAATGTAAGGCTCAGTCTGTAGTGGTGGCCCTGTGTTCAATATAAAAAGATATACAGCAATGGTTCATAAAACCATTACACCTTTTTTTTTGTCCATATCACCTTGAGGTGCATAGGCGATTAAACAATTCTCTCCAAGCAGACCTGTCCTGAGAGGCCATCTAGCCATTCTCTCTAAGCAGACCTGATTTGTGCCATCCACCAATTCTCTCCAAGCAGACCTGTCATGAGAGGCCATCTAGCCATTCTCTCTAAGCAGACCTGATTTGTGCCATCCACCAATTCTCTCCAAGCAGACCTGTCCTGAGAGGCCATAAACCAATTCTCTCCAAGCAGACCTGTCCTGAGAATCCATCAACCAATTCTCTCCAAGCAGACCTGTCCTGAGAGGCCATCAACCAATTCTCTCCAAGCAGACCTGTCCTGAGAGGCCATCAACTAATTCTCTCCAAGCAGACCTGTCCTGTGAGACCATCAAACCAATTCTCTCCAAGCAGACCTGTCCTGTGATACTTTCTCTAACTCCTCCAAGCAGACCTGTCATGTGCTACTTTCTCTAACTCCTCCAAGCAGACCTGTCCTGTGATACTTTCTCTAACTCCTCCAAGCAGACCTGTCATGTGCTACTTTCTCTAACTCCTCCAAGAAAACCTGTCATGTGATACTTTCTCTTACTCTTCCCAGTTTCACACTGTTCTATTTGTATCAGTCTCTAGCTCTCTACTTCGCGTGTTCTGTGGTCATCCTTTGCTTCTCTTTCCCTTTGAGTTCCATAACAGGGATTGCCTGTGAACACTGACTTGGATTTTCGCAATGTGTGGCTTATTCAAAGCCATATTATTCCCAAGATGTCTTGTTCCACATGTCTTTGTCCTATCATCTTCCAAAGGCTTACATTTGTAACAGGATCTTTCTCAGAGATGTATTGACAAAGCCTTACATTCTCTTAATATTGCGAGTTTAGCCATTAGCCATGTTTCCGCCCTAGATAAAAGAACTGATGTCACACTCGACATAACAATTCATAATTTGTTGAGCATTCTGAACACTATAGAGTTCCGTGCTAGAGATGATCACCACAAGTTTGACATGTTACTATGAAGGGTACACTTGCCTAGAAATTCGTCTTAACTTTAATCCTTTAATTCTTCTTCTTCTTCTTCTTCTTCTTCTTCTTCTTCTTCTTCTTCTTCTTCTTCTTCTTCGTACGCTGTCAGACGTCAACCTGTATTTTTTCGAAAAAAGCAGCGGTCATCCTGAGGCTGTCGACACTGCCACAGAGCTTGTCTAGTGTTGCCACTGGTGATGGCCACATGTGCTTTCTCTGGTCCTCGTATTTCGGGCAGTTTTGCAGCAGATGTTCAGCGGTAATTTTTCCGGTACCAAAACTGCATTCGTCAGTGCCACCTATCTTCAGTTTATTGAATAGATGGTACCTCAGTCTGTTGTGGCCTGTGCGGAGTCTGAAGACCACGACCTGCTCTCTTCTGTTCAACTGGTAATAGGCATCATTTTGTGTGTAGCCAGTATGTTCTGTTTCCCATTTGGCCATGT
Source organism: Ariolimax columbianus (assembly GCA_036924085.1). Taxonomy (NCBI): domain Eukaryota; kingdom Metazoa; phylum Mollusca; class Gastropoda; order Stylommatophora; family Arionidae; genus Ariolimax; species Ariolimax columbianus. The sequence goes on along the minus strand of JAVGWX010000011.1, from coordinate 4,806,326 downwards.
ATCTGGCTCTATTAAGCCTTTTGTAATCCTTTAATTCGAGGAGCGCGTGACCGAATGGTTTCGAGGCCTGCCTGCCGACAAGGAGGGCAACGGTTCGAATCCCCGGTATGGCATATATTGTTTTTCTGTTGGGGGTGAAATAAACAAACATAGCCAGCACACGACGTGGCGAGAGCAGTGGCGAGGTGGTCTGTAGTCCTCAGCCTTCAAAACCCCTCGACTACCCCACCAATGGGAAACATTTCGTAGGACAGTTTTAAACATTCCCTATGTACCCACCATACAAGACAATACACCTCTCCCGTCTATTATTCACTTTCCTGATGCCCTGATTGTAGAACGCCTCCGTCTGGGCCCGGAACACCGCCCCAGTTCAGTAATCAAGTCCTGGACTTTCAGAATAACGACGTTAACAAAGTGGATTCTTCAAGTTTGTGAACAGACAGAAGGTACCAAGCCAGGTGAGCATAGTTCATGGGACATAATTTCATGCCTGCACGGTTTTCTGTCCCTTGTATTGCTAATAGTGCCGACCACATAGCACGGACTACGTAGCTTCCGCGGCGGATCAAAACTATTTTCCCGACTTCCTCGTGTACCCATCGACTAGAAGAAACGGCTATACCATGAACAAACTCACGACGTGATTGGAACCTTGGTACGTTGGAATTATAAGCCAAACTGACAACCCCTAGGCCACCGAATCTCCAGAAATGCAGAAGTATAGTTGTACACTTCTATAAACGTTTAACGTGCGTTTATTTATTTATTCGGAATTAATCAGATGAGCAGTGCGTGAGCTGTACCGGCCAGCGACCCAAAGTTGAGCAGTGCGTGAGCTGTACCGACCAGCGACCCAAAGTTGAGCAGTGCGTGAGCTGTACCGGCCAGCGACCCAAACTTGAGCAGTGCCTGAGCTGTACCGGCCAGCGACCCAAACTTGAACAGTGTGTGAGCTGTACCGGCCAGCGACCCAAAGTTAAGCAATTGAGCAATGCGTGAGCTGTACCGACCAACGTCCCAAACGTCAGCAGTGTGTGAACTGTACCGGCCAGCGACCCAAAGTTGAGCAATGCAGGAGCTGTACCGACCAGCAACCCAAACTTGAGCAGTGCGTGAGCTGTTCCGGCCAACGACCCAAACCTGAGCAGTGCGTGAGCTGTACCGACCAGCAACCCAAAGTTAAGCAGTGCGTGAGCTGTACCGGCAGCGACCCAAACTTGAGCAGTGCATGAGCTGTACCGGCAGCGACCCAAACTTGAGCAGCGCGTGAGCTGTACCGGCCATCGACCCAAAGTTGAGCAGTGCGTGAGCTGTACCGGCAGCGACCCAAACTTGATCAATATTCTCTGGCTAACCACTGCTTTCTTGTAATAAATTCATGTTTGACGTCTGAGAGTGGGCGAAGAGAAAACACGCTCTCTATAGAGACAATAATAACTTCAGGCTGACCTATTTTTGACCTGCTATGTTCACTATGACATCTGAAAGTTGACTTAAGAGAAAGCACGAGAGACATTGATAACTTCCGACTGTCCTATTTTTGACCTTGGAATGTTCACTTAAGAGAAAGCACGAGATCTTAAGAGACAATGCAAACTTCAGACTGACCAATTTTTGACCTTGGAATGCTCAGATTGGCATCTGAAAGTTGAGGAAGACGACGGGCTAGCGTTTTGGTGATACCAAAAACCTGAAACTTATCATCACTTTGTTATATCGATCGAATTAAGTTGAATGTAGATGTAGCAAGAAACTAGATGGATGTAGCAAGAAACTAGATGGATGTAGCAAGAAACTAGATGGATGTAGCAAGAAACTAGATGGATGTAGCAAGAAACTAGATGGATGTAGCAAGAAACTAGATGGATGTAGCAAGAAACTAGATGGATGTAGCAAGAAACTAGATGGATGTAGCAAGAAACTAGATGGATGTAGCAAGAAACTAGATGGATGTAGCAAGAAACTAGATGGATGTACTGTATCAATAGGAGAAATATAATACCAAGGAATGGACATAGGTATACACATATGGTTCAGCAGAGGGGGCAGACAGGGGGGGGGGGGGCATATTCATAAGACACAAAAGAGGAAATATAACAGAAGAGGCCCTCCCAACAGGAAAGTTGTCTACAGACCTCAGAGCACTGAGAATACTTCAAACAGAAAGACAACCTCCAACAAAAATAGCTGTATTCACAGACTGCAGAGTACTATTAGAGACAATAAAAAAAATAAAAAAACAACGAACCACTGTTATCAGAGATCAGAGCAGAACTGGGAAAACTCCATAGATCCTCAATAATAGCGCGCCAGTGGCTACCTTCCCATTGCGGAATCACGGGAAACGAGAGAGCTGATACTCTGGCAAAAGATGGCAGCAAAAAGGCACAATTTAATCATCGAGTACCATACAGAGAAATCAAGAACATCATCAGAAATCAGTATATACACCATTGGAGAGAAGACAGAAACATAAGCAGTACACCAGACCAAATTCACCAACTCAAAAGAAATCAACAAACTACCTTATTTCGTCTGAGAACTGGACACTGCAGACTACTAGAACATCTGTACCGACTGAAGATCTCACACACCGATGAGTGCCCATGTGGAACAGGATGCCAGAACCCTGAGCATTTTACAAGAATGCCCAATCTATATCGAAATGAAATGCCAGACCTGGCCAGAGGGTGCGGAGCTGAGACAAAAGCTGTGGGGCAGCCGCTCCGACCTGGTGAAGACTACAGACTCCATCATGGCGACTGGCCTGCAGATATAGCATGACCAAAAGATCCTGAACGCAAAGAAGAAGAAAGACTGTATCAATATACTCAGGCTAGCCTCTTTGACTTGGATACATTCATGTTGACTTTAGTCTGAAGGCCTACCATGATCAGTCTAGTTGTTCCCAGCGACCCCATCAACTGGAATTCCGCCACTGATGATAGAGTGAAATGTGTGATGTGAGCCAAGTACGTATGTAGGGCGAAAAGATGTGGATCACAGTGCCCTACGATCAGAGAACAATGGCGTGGATGGAAACCTGTGCAGTCGAAATGTGTGAGACAGGCAGGCGTACCTGTTTGTTCCGATCTGTAGTCGCACATGCGCTGGTGAGCCAGACATGCTGATAGTTGACATCAGCTTCGTGCGTCTGAGATATTCGGTAAAGTTAGTGGCAGAACGAACAGGTGGAAGTCGGTTAGAGCGATTATCTATCACAGCAATAGGGCTGGGGTTTGTATCTCGGTTAAGACACGATCTAGTATACACAGCTGTATGTCAGCAATCAAAATCTGTCTTCTTCATCATAATCTGTTTCTTCTTTTTCTTCATCTATATCATCATCATAATCTTATTTTTCTTTTTCACCTTCTTCGTTTTCTTCTTCCTTTCCTCCTATATCTTCTTCTTCATCATCTTCTTCTTCGCCTTTTTCTTTTTCTTCTTGTTGTTCTATTTCACCTTCTTCTCCATCTTGTTCTTCTTCATCATCATCTTTTTCTTCACCTTATTCTTTTTCTTCTTTGTCTACCTCCTCATCAGCACATTCTTCTCTTTCTTATTCATCTTCATCATCATCATCGACATTTGTTTCTTCTTCTTCTTCTTAAGCGTTCGTCCTGAATAGAATGTTGTGACGTTGTATCGTAATTTACAGCGAGACTACGAAATATGCCCCTTTCGGCCCGACACATCCGGCATAGTTGAGGCTAGGCTTACCTCCCCATTACGATCCCTGGGGCTATGCTTACCTCCCCACTGCGATCTCTGGGTCTAGGCTTACCTCCCCACTACGATCCCTGGGTCAAGGCTTACCTCCCCACTACGATCCCTGGGTCAAGGCTTACCTCCCCACTACGATCCCTGGGTCAAGGCTTACCTCCCCATTACGAGCCCTGGGTCTAGGCTTATCTTACCAGTACGATCCCTGGGTCTAGGCTTATCTTACCACTACGATCCCTGGGTCTAGGCGTATCTTACCACTACGATCCCTGGGTCTAGGCTTATCTTACCACTACGATCCCTGGGTCTAGGATTATCTTACCAGTACGATCCCTGGGTCAAGGCTTACCTCCCCACTACGATCCCTAGGGCTAGGCTTACTTCCCCACAGCGATCCCTGGGTCTAGGCGTACCTCCCCACTACGATCCCTGAATCTAGGCTTACCTCCCCACAGCGATCCCTGGGTCTAGGCTTACCTCCCCATTGCCATCCCTGGGTCTAGGCTTACATCCCCACTGCCATCCCTGGGTCTAGGCTTACCTCTCCACTGCCATCCCTGGGTCTAGGCTTACCTCCCTACAGCGATCCCTGGGTCTAGGCTTACCTCCCCACTGCCATCCCTGGGTCTAGGCTTACCTCCCCACTGCCATCCCTGGGTCTAGGCTTACCTCCCCACTACGATCCCTGGGTCTAGGCTTATCTTACCACTACGATCCCTTTGTCTAGGCTTATCTTACCAGTACGATCCCTGGGTCTAGGCTTATCTTACCACTACGATCCCTGGGTCTAGGCGTATCTTACCACTACGATCCCTGGGTCTAGGCTTACCTCTCCACTGCCATCCCTGGGTCTAGGCTTACCTCCCTACAGCGATCCCTGGGTCTAGGCTTACCTCCCCACTGCCATCCCTGGGTCTAGGCTTACCTCCCCACTGCCATCCCTGGGTCTAGGCTTACCTCCCCACTACGATCCCTGGGTCTAGGCTTACCTCCCCACAGCGATCCCTGGGTCTAGGCTTACCTCCCCACAGCGATCCCTGGGTCTAGGCTTACCTCCCCACTGCCATCCCTGGGTCAGGGTTACCTCCCCACAGCGATCCCTGGGTCTAGGCTTACCTCCCCACTGCCATCCCTGGGTCTAGGCTTACCTCCCCACTGCGATCCCTAGGTCTAGGCTTACCTCCCCACTGCCATCCCTGGGTCTAGGCTTACCTCCCCACAGCGATCCCTGGGTCTAGGCTTACCTCCCCACTGCGATCCCTGGGTCTAGGCTTACCTCCCCACTGCCATCCCTGGGTCTAGGCTTACCTCCCCACTGCGATCCCTGGGTCTAGGCTTACCTCCCCACTGCGATCCCTGGGTCTAGGCTTACCTCCCCACTACGATCCCTGGCTCTAGGCTTACCTCCCCACTACGATCCTTGGGTCTAGGCTTACCTCCCCACTACGATCCCTGGGTCTAGGCTTACCTCCCCACTGCCATCCCTGGGTCTAGGCTTACCTCCCCACTGCCATCCCTGGGTCTAGGCTTACTTCCCCACTGCGATCCCTGGGTCTAGGCTTACCTCCCCACAGCGATCCCTGGGTCTAGGCTTACCTCCCCACTGCGATCCCTGGGTCTAGGCTTACCTCCCCACAGCGATCCCTGGGTCTAGGCTTACCTCCCCACTGCCATCCCTGGGTCTAGGCTTACCTCCCCACTGCCATCCCTGGGTCTAGGCTTACCTCCCCACTGCCATCCTTGGATCTAGGCTTACCTCCCCACTGCGATCCCTGTGCTCTAAGCCAGACTACACAAGTGCAGCCTGTTTCCATGACCACCAGTCGGAGTTGGAATAGGGTCATGTTCAGCTCTAGATTCGCTGACCTTGACTCAAGCAGCCATCTTAGTCGCTGACTGCTGTCAGCTCATTCACAGCTGCATCCTCTGCAGCCATCAGTAGTTCAGTGCCATCTGCCCATCCAGGTCTTCCAGCGTAGAGAATAATGCCATTCATATTTCTCTGTGGATGTCCTCGGTTACACCCACAATCAGTCAATGGAGATAGAAAGATGGTGGACCATAATATGCATCATTGACATGCTCTTGTTTTCTCATACAATCTGTGCCTTCTGTGTCTAACCAAGGCCAACTGTAATAGACTGCATATAACACGTGTGTTGAGACCTTCATGATTTTAACCATGTGACTACCAGGCACACATTCATTCTGTACGTGACAGATAACCGTAATTTCTACTACCGTTTTAGTTTGTCCAGTACAAGAAATAGTCCGTTTTATAAATGTGGTTTGTCACGTTGGTTACAGCTGTCACGTAAATGTCGTTTGTCACGTTGGTTACAGCTGTCATGTAAATGTCGTTTGTCACGCTTGTTACAGCTGTCACGTAAATGTCGTTTGTCACGTTGGTTACAGCTGTCACGTAAATGTCGTTTGTCACGTTGGTTACAGCTGTCGCGTAAATGTCGTTTGTCACGCTTGTTACAGCTGTCACACAAATTCCGTGTGTCACGTTGGTTACAGCTGTCACGTAAATGTCGTTTGTCACGCTTGTTACAGCTGTCACATAAATATCGTTTGTCTCGTTGGTTACAGCTGTCACGTAAATGTTGTTTGTCACGCTTGTTACAGCTGTCACGTAAATGTCGTTTGTCACGCTTCGTTTGTTACAGCTGTCACGTAAATATCGTTTGTCATATTTGTTACAGCTATCACGTAAATGTCATTTGCCACGTTTGTTACAGCGGTCATGTAAATCCGAATTCTAGCCGTTCTAGTTTGCCGATGTTTTGTTGCACGTTCAGGTTTGTCGATGTATTGTTGCACGTTCTGGTTTAACCCTTAGTGGGAGGTGCCCACCGCTAGCGTCAGGGTCCACTGCAAGTCTATGCCGTGCATATTCTGTTTGCAACAGCCTGGTCAATGAGGTGGAGATGGTTTTGGTGAGCCTCATAATGATTAGCCTAACACACGCCTAGCAATGTACTGCCGCCAGGATGTGCCCCTGCCTAAGGTCTTGAGTATGCTCATGATGCAGTTGTTGTTGTGGTTGTTGTTGTTGCGGTTGTTGTTGTTGCGGTTGTTGTTGTTGTGGTTGTTGTTGTTGTTGTGTTGTTGTTCGAATCTACTCCTGCTGAGTTGAGTTAACTCATGATGCAGTTGCTGTTGTGGTTGTTGTTGTTGTTGTGGTTGTTGTTGTTCGAATCTACTCCTGCTGAGTTGAGTTAACTCGTGATGTTTCCTTGGTTGCCGGTTACAGTCGCACTTTCATCCCGATACGTATTTCAGAAGATGGGCCGGGTTCCTCCTAGCTGTAGCGCAATGCAAGGCACCTCAGTAACTTCCCCACTATGGGTATTACAGTGTATTTCCCCACCTCGTTGACCAGGTTGCTGTGACAGATTATGTTTCCAGGAGCATTAATGAGGGATGAGTCGAACTCTTGATCAGTATGTTTCACCTGACTGACCCTGATTACTCTTCCCTCCCAGCCCCTAGAAACATAAGCAATTTTACTTCCAGAAAAACTTGGCCAAGTGTGCGAGTAGCTAAAAGTAATTTTCTTTTGTCCAGAAACCCTTCTTTCAACCACACAGTCGTTTTGGCTATATCAGTAGTTGAGCCACGCTTAAGAGAAAGTAACCGACCTTATTTTTTGTTGTTGAGCAAACCAATAGCTGACCTGGGGCGGGTTACAGTTGCATACTTGCATACGACCTGGATATTTTCTGCGCGTGACTGATTTTTGGGCCAGAGAGCGCCCACTGATTTTTGGGGCAGAGAGCGCCCACTGCCCCCTCCCAGTCACTGCCAGGCTGTCATGATACTCACACTGGTGTACTGCTCTCTTCGTCTTTGTGTTTTAAGCCACAACGACCTAACGTGTTCACCAAAGAATTTGGATTCCACTCTTGCCAGCAAAAAGCAAACACGGTATAACACAATCAAAGCCTATTTAGAAGATAATGGGGCTTTTATTGTTGTTCTTGGCGAATTCCCACAATGATTATGTTTACTCTTTTGTGCGCCCTGAAAAGGACATTAAGTGGCGGGTTGCAGTAGCTTTCCTCACATCCTGAGGATGCTGATGAATGTGGACCGGGATCCTCCAGGCGGTTGGGCTATACTTGTCTTCATCTGCGTGTCACTCACTAATGCGGGGATCGCGTCGATCCCTCTCCTCGTTAAACAGGCTGCCATGAAAACAGCCCGTTTCCAGGGAGGGCTACTAGGAAGCCGAGGTGAGGGTCTTGGCCAGTATGTTTTGCCTGACCCCGACTAACATATTCTGACCAGTATATTTTGCCTGACCAGACGTTAGTCTTCATTGGGTACAATTCAGTGCAGTCAATTGTGATTGACGCTATTAGGTGAAACATGCCACGTTAGTCAGGGTCATGTGAAACATACTAATCAAAACCCTCTCTCACTTCCAAGCAGTCCTGGCTGGATACAGTTTGTTTAATGGCAGGCTAGCTAACAAGGTGGAGATCGGCATTGGTCCACCTTTTCTAATCCATCTCAATATGTGAGTAGAACCACTGAAACCAAAGAGCCACCAAAGAAAGTCGTCGATAGTGCCTAACGCAAGTACAAGTGGCATTAACAACAACAACAACCTAGTCGTATAAACGAAGACAAGTCAAAAATCACCCCTCAGGTTTGTTGTAGGAACAAAATTTACCATGTTAAAGTTGTTGCCAGCTTCCTCCTCCCTGTATCTTGCTTCTTGCCTGAAAGGAATAGGTGTAAAATTCATAGTAAGATTTATCTATCTCGAGCAACCTCCCCACCCCCTCCCCTAAAAAATGCGAGTCGTGAGATAAGGTGGAATTTGAGGGGGCGTCCGTCATGCTTTTTGGCGTACTATATTACATCTTCCTTCTGCACTGGACGTGTATCGTGTTGCAAGATGGCGGAGGCGCGTGCGCCAGGTAAAGGAGAGCATAGGTGAGAAGACATGGTAGAAGATAACAAGAGAGAAATGTTGTGGGAGTAGTGCGGAAGGAGATGATTGATATCCAGATTGATAAGTAGATAGCAGACCGCGCGCACTTACAGCGCGTGTGTGTAAATATAGCTTTACACGTTTCTCGTTCATGTTTGTTCTCGTTGATATGCCGTGTGCACTCCCTAGTCAATTTACTTATATTTCTGTCATTATTTCGGGGGGGGGGGGGGGGGTCGTATGTATAGGAGTGCCGCGTGTGTTGTCATGGTTACTGTAAAACTAGTTTAGTTTCGCATTTTATAATCTACTCTTGACGTATAAAGTAATAGATATCGTGTTTTTATTTGCATCTATGCCGAATAGCAGAGTGTGGTTAGAGTTATTGCTTCTCACGCCTTTGTGTCGGGTTCAGTTTCTGGTATTGATACATTTCAGTTTACCCGAATGTAAATACTTGCAGTTATGGAAGAAATCGAAGCTGACGTTACAAGGATCTGAGATATAGCACAAATTGGGATCAAGATGCTGAGCAGCACATGAGCTGCAGTGGTCAGCGACCCATAGCTGACTGCTAGCGTCAGGGCCAGCGAACCAGAGCTGCCAAGACCCTTCTACACCTCCACGCGGTGATCCTGGATAACAGGCTGCAGCAGGGCAGACTGGCTAAGGAGAAGGGATCGAAGAGGGAATGCTAACCCGGTACTAAAAAATGGTTGCTGAAGTCGGATTTGTTGGGCCGAAAGGTGCAAATATCGCAGTTAAGCTGTAAACTACCACACAACGCATTCCGTTCTCTGGATTACATTCTGCTACTTCAGCCCTTTCAGGGTTTGGTAGCGGGAGATTTAGAACGAACGGAGCCAAGTCAAGCCAAGCACAAATTAGCATCCAAGAAGTCATATCAGGTGGTGGTGTCATCTACTCTGAGATATATCACAAATTAGCATCCAAGAAGTCATATCAGATAGCGGTGTGCTCTATAGAATCACGTTCACCGATTTTTTTGTTTTTAACCCTATGAAAGATTGATCCAACTTCTTTAACCACAGTCGTGGTAGGCTGAATGCGGCCTACGCGGCCTGTTTGGGACCCTTTGTATTGATTGGCCTTGGTGTAGGGTAAAGTTGAAATGTTTCTTGGTTAATAAACTTGCCAACACTCCATTTAGTATCACAGTATGAAATGGTATATGACCCCCCCCCCCCCACCCCCCCTCCCCCCCATGATCAACTATTATGATTGAGGTGAAGTGAAAGTTAGGACAATGAACCCCAGTCTGTAGGTCTGCCGGCCCCTGTGTGGGAAGTTCCACGAAAAGTCATGTCATTCTATCAATCAATCAAGGCCTGACGCTCCTCTTAGTACAGAGACCATTGACCACATCCCCCCAGCGTACACGGTCCTGGGCTGCTCTTTCTGCCTCTCTCCAGGTGTCATTATTTAATCGTTATTCTTTCTCACATTCTCTTCTCCGTAAATTGTTAGGTCTGCCTCTCTTTTTCTTCCTCTGCGGATTCCATTTGAGAGCATGTCTGGCTATGTGGGGCGGTGCCCTCCTCCTCCTATGTCCTATCCGGCCCCATTTTCTTCTCCTAATTTGTTGTTCCATTGAACGATGTTGGGTCCTTCCCCATAGGGCTTCATTCCTCACCATGTCCTGTCACTTTATGAACATAGGGCTTCATTCCTCACCATGTCCTGTCACTTTATGAACATAGGGCTTCATTCCTCACCATGTCCTGTCACTTTATCCCATTATCCTTTGTAGGCATTTGTAAACGTAGGACTAGAGTCTTTGGTGTGTGGTCTTGGTCATTGTTTCCTCTCCGCTCCATACAGCAGCACCAACTTGATACTGGCGTTGAATATTCTATCGCCATATGTTGTTTAGTGTCAGGGATCAAGACGCTGAGCAGCGCATAGCTGACTGCTAGCGTCAGGGCCAGCGAACCATAGCTGCCAAGACCCTTCTACACCTCCACGCGGTGATCCTGGATAACAGGCTGCAGCAGGGCAGACTGGCTAAGGAGAAGGGATCGAAGGGGGAATGCTAACCAGGTACTCAAATAATGCTTGCTGAAGTCGGATGTGTTGGACCGAAAGGTGCAAATATCGCAGCTAAGCTGTAAACTACGACACAACGCATTCCGTTCTCTGGACTACATTCTGCTACTTACCCTTTCAGGGTTTAGTAGTGGGAGATTGAGAACAAACGAAGAAGAAGAAGTTTAGTGTCAGAAATATCCACATTCACCTTCCAATTCCTGCCCTTACATCTGTATTTGTACCCCCTGACGTGTCATCTATGCTGCCAAAATAAGTAAAGACATCCACCTCTCCCAACGGCTCTCTCTCCAACATGATTGATTCTTTGTTGATCGGCTATAAGGAGTTTGGTGTTCTTCGTGTTGATATTCAGTCCTAGTTCGGCCGATTGTTCTTTCACACTTTCAAGTTTCTCCTGCATTTGGCTATGACTGTGATACAGATCATCTGTAATCCAGATTCTCCAATTGGGACTGTAGTGTCCACTGAATACTAGTCCTTTTTCCCTCGATTGATGTCTTCATTATCCAATCTATAGCCAGCAAGAACAGAATGGGGGAGAGAACGCATGCCCTGACACCACCCCGAAGCTGTCAGTCAGTGGTCCTTCATGTACCACTCTACGAACTGTGTCTTCACACATATTCCGTATAAGGTACTTCTCTGACATTCCGTATAAGGTACTTCTCTGATATTCCGTATAAGGTACTTCTCTGATATTCCGTATAAGGTACTTCTCTGATATTCCGTATAAGGTACTTCTCTGATATTCCGTATAAGGTACTTCTCTGATATTCCGTATAAGGTACTTCTCTGATATTCCGTATAAGGTACTTCTCTGATATTCCGTATAAGGTACTTCTCTGATATTCCGTATAAGGTACTTCTCTGATATTCCGTATAAGGTACTTCTCTGATATTCCGTAGCGTCTCAACAGCAGCTAAAGACTGTTTTCATCCACACTCTCAATTTACTTTTCGTAGTGTTGCTGCGTGGCCTAAGGGAGTTTTTTTTTCTGCGTTCACCTTATTTCTCTAATCCTCAGGCGGTGTGTGTTGCACTGTGGTTTTTATTTTGCGTCTGTCGGCCCAGTGCAGCCGACTTCAGCATAAACCTAGAGGTATGAAACTCGCTCGGTTTTCACAATCCCAACCCACCGGGTTCGACTCCCACCGGGTTCGACTCCCACTGGGTTCGACTCCCACCGGGTTCGACTCCCACCGGGTTCGACTCCCACCGTGTCCAGTTTGGCAGACACTGAGTTTTTTCTCGGAGGATTGCTCCTCTACGTACGGAAGGTAATGGCAACCAACAGTTATGCACACTTGCCAAGAGACTTATAACAGTCACATAGGTGGCGGCTGTAAGAAGATATGTTCTGTAGAGGACATGCTGCTTACTTTGTCTATCAAATAAAATGCCTTGCCTAGGCCTACAAACAGTCACGCGGAGGGTCCGCAAACATCCATGTGGGCTCGCGACAAGTCATGTAGGGGTCAGCGGAAGTTAATCTGAAGTCTGTGGAAATCAATACTGGGTCCGCAAATGGCGGTGAGCGACAAGTCATGTAGGGGTCAGCGGAAGTTAATCTGAAGTCTGTGGAAATCAATCCTGGGTCCATCTGGGGTAGTTGTCTCGCCGCCGCGATTCAATTTCAACCAGTGTTCGTAAAGCGATCTCAGGAGCGATAGCGATAGCGATAGCGCGGGCTTGCGGAAAACGCTTGCCCGCCTTTCCCCGTTGAGGTATCGGGATGCGGTTTTTTTTGGCGTCTCCTCCGCCGAGGTGCGCTGCTCTGGTCCGTATCGAGAAACGTTGTCAGTCGGTGGTGATTTATCTAAGGCTTATAGCAGAGCTCGACAGTTCGTCTCGCTGGTGGTCAGACTCTCGCAAAGAGCTTGTGACCGGCAAATGGAAAGCAGGAATCGTGCCTGAAGGCCCTGTGTTCTCCCGGGGACCAACCCTCGGGAGAAGGGCAGGCCGGCAGGCCAAATTGTCTCTAGTCCCAGTGAAATTCATCGCCGGGGTCGTTGGGATCCGTTCTGCACAGAGCGCTGCCATCCCTCCTCGAGCGAGCCCGGTCGGTCGGTCGTCTGCTGTGTATGTAGGGGCCCCTGTCCGGCGGTCCTAGGTCGACGGAGTGAGGGACGGGGGGGGGGGGGCAACCGTTCGTCAGTCGGTCCCTGCGGCCGTCCCAGTGAGGCTTTTTACACACCCGTCCTCCGCCGACCGGTGTGTGCGGTAAGTACGTCTTCGACAGATATCTGGTTGATCCTGCCAGTAGTCATGTGCTTGTCTCAAAGATTAAGCCATGCATGTCTAAGTTCACACTGTCTCACGGTGAAACCGCGAATGGCTCATTAAATCAGTCGAGGTTCCTTAGATGACACGATCCTACTTGGATAACTGTGGCAATTCTAGAGCTAATACATGCTTACCAAGCTCCGACCCTTGCGGAAAGAGCGGTTTTTATTAGTTCAAAACCAATCGTCGTTTCCCCTCGCGGGGTTGCGGCGTCCCCACTGGTGACTCTGGATAACTTTGTGCTGATCGCATGGCCTCATGTGCCGGCGACGCATCTTTCAAATGTCTGCCCTATCAAATGTCGATGGTACGTGACATGCCTACCATGTTTGTAACGGGTAACGGGGAATCAGGGTTCGATTCCGGAGAGGGAGCATGAGAAACGGCTACCACACCCAAGGAAGGCAGCAGGCGCGCAACTTACCCACTCCCGGCATGGGGAGGTAGTGACGAAAAATAATAATACGGGACTCTTTCGAGGCCCCGTAATTGGAATGAGTTCACTTTAAACCCTTTAACGAGGATCTATTGGAGGGCAATTCTGGTGCCAGCAGCCGCGGTAATTCCAGCTCCAATAGCGTATATTAAAGTTGTTGCAGTTAAAAAGCTTGTAGTTGGATCTCAGGCGTAGGCGGGCGGTCCGGCTCGCGCCGGTTCACTGCCTGTTGTCTCCTGCCCTACCGTCTGTCGGCTCTCTCCCACGGGTGCTCTTCGCTGAGCGTCCTGGGTGGCCGGTGCGTTTACTTTGAAAAAATTAGATTGTTCAAAGCAGGCATCGGCTGCCTGAATAATGGTGCATGGAATAATGGAATAGGACCTCGGTTCTATTTTGTTGGTTTTCGGAACTGGAGGTAATGATTAACAGGGACAAACGGGGGCATTCGTATTGCGGCGTTAGAGGTGAAATTCTTGGAACGCTGCAAGACGAGCTACTGCGAAAGCATTTGTCAAGAATGTTTTCATTAATCAAGAACGAAGAGGCGCGAAGACGATCAGATACCGTCGTAGTTCTGACCATAAACGATGCCGACTAGCGATCCGCAGGAGTTGCTTCGATGACTCTGCGGGCAGCTTCCGTGAAACCAAAGTGTTTGGGTTCCGGGGGAAGTATGGTTGCAAAGCTGAAACTTAAAGAAATTGACGGAAGGGCACCACCAGGAGTGGAGCCTGCGGCTTAATTTGACTCAACACGGCCAACACTGAAATGAGCAAAGCCGAGACCACTTTCCTTGGGTCTAATATGGAACGGGTGCTGGATTTAGACCCTCAGAAATCTGGGGTTATGCCCTCTGTGGCTCGGTTGGTCTGCATTCAGTGTTTGATAAAGGAATTGACGGAAGAGCACTTCCAGGAGTGGAGCCTGCGGCTTAAATTGACTTAACACGCCAATACTGTAGAATGACTGTCAAATCGAGAGCACCTTCGTGGGGTCTAATAGTGAACATGTGCTGGTATTAGACCCACGGAAGACAGGTCAGTCTCTTAACCCCCTAATGAAAGAGCGTCTGCTATGGTAATCTGGTCTTAACCCTGCAGAAATCGCAGGTTCCAGAAACTTGGCCATTGACAAACTAAAAAGCCCTCGATTGATACGTCCGGTCTAATATTGAACGGGTGCTGGAAATAGACCCTCGGAAGACAGGTCAGTTTTACCCTACTAATGACAAGGCGTTGCTAAGGTAATCCTGCTCAACTCGAGAGGAGCCGGAGACATTTAGTTCACGTACTAGGCTGATAAGCCAACGGCGCGAGGTGAGGGATTACGGCCGAACGCCTCTAAGCCAAAATCCCGCCCAAAAGCTCAGCACGATTGCAAAGGGAGGCTTCGACATGGTGGGGACCTGGGGCTCCCGCTCCAGCCCCGCCCGGTCGAGCCGCAGAATGAGGTCTCTGCCGTCCGCTGGTCAAAGCGGACGGGAAGCTGCTCGATATTCACCCCATACGGCGATGAGGTATGAAACAATTTGTAGAAGACTTAGTTCTCGGTCGGGGTGCCCTAAGCAGTAGATCAGCTACCTCACTGCGAACTGCTGAGACTCAACCCTTGACCATGAGATATGTCCGCACACCAGGCGAACATCTCCGTGCAATGACCAAGATTGTCCTCTGGTCAAATGCACTATTTCGAGAGGAATCACAGGTCGTTGACATTTGGTCTACGTGCTTGGCTGATAAGCTACCATCTGAGGGACTACGGCCGAACGCCTCTAAGCCAGAATCCCGCCCTAAATCTCAGCACCGCTGTGATGGGAGGCTACGACATGGCTGGGGCTTGCGTCTCAGCCCGGCCCGGTCAAGCCGCAGAAATGCACCTGGTAAAATGCACTCCTGCCTCGCTCTTTGCCTCTATCTGCTATCAGTCATCCCAATGGACGCAGACGAGATGCAGTCCAGCTGACATTGCACCTCCTGCCCTATTGTGACAACCTCCCGGGTGGCGGGGAATGCTAGGCGTACCATCACTGCAGATTAGCCGAGAAAATAAAGAGAGCAAAGAGATACCTCACTCACATGCATATGCTACGTCTCTGGCAGGACATGACGATCCTGGGAAAAAGTCACACTGGACTGCCTCTCTTCCGGGATAGTACAAACTAGTACATAGTCCATCATATCATTGCCAAACCCTATAGACACGAGTAGGGAAGACTCGATAGTCCTGCAAGACATCTTCCTAAGAGAGACAACTCTGACCAAAAACAACTGCTGCCTTGCAGTTAGGCTGGGGACAGCCAAAGGCTAAGGAGGGCAACTCTACAGAAACGCCTGTTGAAATAGGATGCACTGAGCCACAGGCTTAACAAAATAAAACAGTGCAACGTAAATATCGCTGTAAACAGCGTACGATGAAGAAAAAGAAGACAATCCTGGGTCCGCAAATGGCGGTGAGCGAAAAGTCGTGTAGGTTCAGCGAAGAGTAATTTGGAGGTTTAACACTCAAATCTAAATTTAAAACTACTTTTAAAGAATGGTCAGTTGGTATGACAGGGGATAGCATGAGGCCGGGATAAATGATCTCCTGGTGGGAGCCCATGAACACAGAAAGGTTGGGAACTACTGTTTGAGGTTATCAAAGAAACACCGTTTGACCCAGTTATGATCTGCGTCACGTTACGTTTTTCATTGAGGGAGACCCACGCGCTGAGATAACGTGCAAAGTACGTCACAGCAAATGCAATCACTGTTTTTGGACATGCTCTGAGTTGGAGCTTTCATGTTGTGGTAGGCGCTACTCGCACTGACTTCTGGGGCTGAAGATGCGGCGCAGTGGAAGAGCTGACAGGAGCATGGGACTCATAGCTGGCTGTTTGCGTCATGGTCAGTAAACGAGAGCTGACTAAGATTATTCTCCTCTTCAAATTCAAACCAGCCGTCCTGGAAACCAGTTGCTGTAGTAAGTGTTGTCTGGTTAAGAGAATTGGGGATCGCAGTTGGAAGGGAAACCCGTTACTCCCAAAAAGCCAGCTAAAATCGGATGTGTCGGACCCATTTTGTTCTTGATCTATATAAACGATTTGGACATTGATATGGGATCCATGATTGCACAATTCGCTGATGGTACAAAACTATGCAGTAGTGTCTCATCTAAAGCAGAAGTAGATATATTGAGGTCGGATTTAGATAAAATTCGAGAATGGTCTGTAAGCTGGCAAATGGAGTTTAATGTAGATAAATGTACAGTCATCCACATGGGTAGATCCAATATGGAACATAATTACAGAATGGGCGAGAACAATATTAGAAAGATAGATAAGGAAAGGGACCTAGGGGTTATAATAGATCATACAGGAAAGGTGAGTGACCAAGTCCAGGTAGCAGTGACAAAGGCAAATGCAATGTTAGGGATGATTAAAATAAATATTAAACATAGGAGCAAGGAAGTCATAAACTGTGTAAAGCATCAGTTAGACCTAGATTGAAGTACTGTGTGCGGGTGTGGAGTCCTTTTTATAGAGGGGATTTAGGGCATTTAGGCATTAGGCTTTGTCGTCGTCTTTTCCATTGTCTTCATGTGGTCCTTAGACACGTGTCATTGTCTTCATGTGGTCCTTAGACACGTGTCATTGTCTTCATGTGGTCCTTAGACACGTGTCATTGTCTTCATGTGGTCCTTAGACACGTGTCATTATGCAGACGTTGGGCCCTCGAGTTTGTTCTCACAATGTGTGTGTGTGTGTGTGCGTGTGTGCGTGCGTGCGTGCGTGAAACCATTGGTCTCACGCTTCTTGTATCGTGTCTAAACTAAACCTCTAATGTAGAAGAGTCCAACCCATATGTTAGCACACACCTTCATTCACACATGCCTAATTCTGTTACAAGACAGTCCTACAACCAGACTCCCACCCGTTTCGCTCCAAATCAAGCTTTGTGCTACAGCTAACCTCTCTTAATAAACATTTATCGGATCATTTTTAGAGACAGTCTCAATAGTAATTGTTTTACATCATTAGATTGCTCTGTTATAGAACTGTTCTCGGAATGCCATGGGCGGAAAAGAAAAACAAATATTGAACAAGAGTTGGACATAGAGGGTAACTGGTTCATAAATTTCGTCATAAACACAACATTGAAATACTCTGGCCACATCAAAAGACACAACGTCCTTGATAGAACGGTAATAGAAGGTGTGATGCCGGACAAGAGAGGCAGGGGAAGACCTTCTTCTTTTTTCTTCTTCGTACGCTGTCAGACGTCGACCTTTATTTTTTCGAAAAAAGCAGCGGTCATCCTGAGGCTGTCGACACTGCCATAGAGCTTGTCTAGTGTTGCCACTGGTGATGGCCACATCTGCTTTCTCTGATCCTCGTATGTCGGGCAGTTTTGCAGCAGATGTTCAGCGGTCATTTTCCCGGTACCACAGGTGCATTCGTCAGTGCCACCTATCTTCAGTTTATTGAATAGGTGGTACCTCAGTCTATTGTGGCCTGTGCGGAGTCTGAAGACCACGACCTACTCTCTTCTGTTCAACTGGTAATAGGCATCGTTTTTGTGTAGCCAGTATGTTCTGTTTCCCACTTTGCCATGTATCTAGCTCTAATAAGCCTTTTTGACTCTTCTTATGTCACACTAGAATCTGGTTGTGGTAGTCTTGCACCTTCTTTTGCCAGTCTGTCTGCCTCCTCGTTGTCTTGGATGTTGCAGTAGGATGGAATCCACTGTACCACTACTCTTTTTGGTGCGGACTGCTGGCATAGTTGACAGAGTACTTCTCTTAAATCATTAAGTTCAGTATTTTTCTGGCTTTTTAGTGCTGTGACTACGGCCAGGGCATCTGTAAGCAGGACTATATGGCTTTCATTCCTTTTGCATGTCACCATTTCTTCTACTGCAGCCCTCAGTGCCTCTGCCTCCGCTCTGAAATTGCTTGAGTATTTTCCAGTTGCCACTGACAGTGTTACTTTTCTACCGTTTCTACCCTCGTTCTGTGTTGTGTTCGTGACAGAACCGTCGGTGAATGCATAGATCCAGTCCATGCTTGGGTAGTTTTTCGGTATGTACCTCGGGGTTATGTCTCTTCTTTCGTTTTCAGTCTGGCTGTTCTTTTTTCCAATACCTGGTATATTTTCTACCACCTCTGGAAATATCTGCTGCCTGCAGGTAGGTTTGCGTACAGTAGGGATGGGCTTTGGTATTGTTAATGCATTCATAGGGTCTTCGCTCATCTTAGCTTTGGCTATTTCTGCAAAGTTTCTCCGCTTTAGTTTAGGGGAAGACCAAGAAGACGATGATACTAAGATATGTCAAGGAATGCTTGAGCATGACTATGAAGCAAGCTGGACATTTGAGAAGAGATCTAGTTTCTTTCAGGCGGGCTGAGATGCGAGCGATGTTCTGCATAGGACATGCTACATGATGATGATGATGATGTATTAAAAACATTTTTTAAAATACACAACAGTGGACGAACGCGATACTTTCTTCCACTTAGATTTTAGTATCTCAGTAAGGAGAATTTAGGCTGTGGAAAGTTATACAGGTGGGCGCCAGATATAAAAGGTTGGTGAGCCCTGCCAGTGTATATGATCGAACTCGGCTCGAATTACCGGTCTGACAATTGAATAAATCAGTTGGTATCGATTTGGGTACAACAGCTTCGTTGTTTATGGGGTCAGGCTGGGTTCAGTGTCGTAACTGTTCGATCGTATCGACCCAGCAGTATACTGTCGTACGACTTTATATTGCCATTGCTGGGGTAGTCGATGGGTCTTTAAGCTGAGGACTACAGGCCACTTCGTCACGTCGTGTGCTGGGGTAGTCGATGGGTCTTTAAGCGGAGGACTACAGGCCACTTCGTCACGTCGTGTGTGGGGTAGTCGATGGGTCTTTAAGCTGAGGACTACAGGCCACTTCGTCACGTCGTGTGCTGGGGTAGTCGATGGGTCTTTAAGCGGAGGACTACAGGCCACTTCGTCACGTCGTGTGTGGGGTAGTCGATGGGTCTTTAAGCTGAGGACTACAGGCCACTTCGTCACGTCGTGTGTGGGGTAGTCGATGGGTCTTTAAGCTGAGGACTACAGGCCACTTCGTCACGTCGTGTGCTGAGGTAGTCGATGGGTCTTTAAGCTGAGGACTACAGGCCACTTCGTCACGTCGTGTGTGGGGTAGTCGATGGGTCTAGGCTGAGGGCTATAGGCCCCTTCGTCACGTCGTGTGCTGAGGTAGTCGATGGGTCTAGGCTGAGGGCTACAGGCCCCTTCGTCACTGATGTCGCCACGTCATGTGCTGGCTTTGTTTGCTTAGTTTATCCCCAACAGAAAGACGGCATATGCTTTACCGGGGATTTGATATACTGCTTTCCCTGTTGTTGTTGTTGTTGTTGTTGATGTTGTTGTTTGTTTGCGAATACCCACAATGCGTAGGTCACTTTTTTGTGCGTCCTGAAAAGGACGGACGTTAAGTGGCGGGTTGCAGTAGCTTTCCTCACATCCCGAGCGTGCTGATGGAGGACGGAAGTCCTCCAGGTGGTTGTACTACGCTTGGCTTTATCTGCCACGGGGATCAGATCGATCCCTCACCTCGTTAGCCAGGTTGTCACGAAAACAACCCGTTTCCAGGGAGGGCTACTAGGGAGCCGAGGTGAGGTTCGTGGCCAGTATGCTTTGCTTGACCCTGATCAGCATATTTTGCCTGACCAGACGTTAGAAGACAGACACGGAAACCACTCGGCCACACCGCCTCTCAGTATACCTCTACGGAGGAGAGTGGTCCTATAGTGTCATAATTATCTCATTGTTGTATAATGGATATGGTGACCAAACAATAGCAAGAGCTTAACACCTTCAATCTACGAGGTCTGGGTTCATCCTTGGAATTACTTGGAGGGACAGAGTGACAAATACAGAGATGGACTCTCGTACAGGTCTTCTAAGAATGTACATTCTACTTAGACATCGAAGACCACAATGGCTTGGTCATGTTCGTCACAGGGAAGATGATCTCATCCTCAAAGATGTCCTCTATTGACAGTTGACGGATGGCGAAATAACAGTCGGTCGAGAGCATATGAGGTTCAAAGATGTATGTAAGCGGGCTACTGGTCATGAACCTGACATCATGAGAAGACAAAGGTGCAGACAGATCTGAGTGGAGATGTACAATGAAGAACCACCTCGGACTGGATGAAAAGAATATCTTGCACGAAGGAGTGAAACAACAACGTCCCATGCAAAAATAAAATAAAAATCTCATTCCAGGCTCGCATCATCCCAAAGTCAGGCGTGACTGAGAGGGGCTACCAAGGCTAAGTGGATCAACGTCTAGACCCGTGAGATACGGTCATTCCAAGAGTGGAGATACCTCTACGGAGGAGAGTGGTTGTATTGTCATACTTATAGCAGTATCTAGAAGGCCTATGTTCATCTTAGAGCAGTCAAGACCAGCGTATGACTCTCGGCTATCCCCCTGGTAGCAGACCGACTGACCACATTAAGCAGTGCTCCCATATATGGATGCCTTCTCTGGTAGCAAAGGCTCGATAGTCCAGTAAAGTAGTATGGCGACAGCCAAGTAGGGAAGCAGACAAAACCCTACCACCCAACCAAGACATACGCTAGTATGGGGTCAGCCAAGTAGGGAAGCAGACAAAATCCTAACCACGTTCATGTCTCTTGGTGAGGTGGCCGTCACAGAATGGTGGCGCACCGTTCAAGTCCCGGGTCCCTAACCATGTTCATGTCTGTTGGTGAGGTGGCCCTCACAGGAAGATGTGGAAGTCCCGGATGCATAACCATTTTCTGTTCATGTCTGGCCAGGAAAATAATCCGCATTTTACAGCACACTTTGTCTGACCTGGATTCCAACTCCAGCCAAAATACAAGTATACGCTTCACTTCAGATATGTGTTTCCGCTAAAGTTGTTAAACATCGCTCTCCATTCACTAATCCGAATTTTATTAAAATGATTCGGTCTCTCTCTTTCTCTCTCTCTCTTTCCCTCTCTATTTCTTTTTCTGTATCTCACTCACACACAATCACATGTGTAAGCATAAATATGATATATGCGCGTTCGTGTGTGTGTGTGTATAGTGTATGTATGAATGTATGTATGTGTGTGTATTTATATACAAACACGCACACGTACAGAGTTTATCTCTCAAATATTCACATATATTTGTCTCATAAATTAGACGTCTGTCTCAACCTTCTTTCGCAATCGTACACCGTATCCATTTAATGTGTTGGTAAAGAATCATACTGTCACTCTCTTCTTCTGGTGGGGCCGATATACTCGGAGAACATGTTCTACAGACTGTGATCTCCCCAACATGTTCTACAGTCTCTTTGACCTGCCCAACATTGTCTACAGTCTCTGTGATCTCCCCAACATGTTCTACAGTCTCTTTGACCTGCCCAACATGTTCTACAGTCTCTTTGACCTGCCCAACATGTTCTACAGTCTCTTTGACCTGCCCAACATTGTCTACAGTCTCTGTGATCTCCCCAACATGTTCTACAGTCTCTTTGACCTGCCCAACATGTTCTACAGTCTCTTTGACCTGCCCAACATGTTCTACAGTCTCTGTGATCTCCCCAACATGTTCTACAGTCTCTTTGACCTGCCCAACATGTTCTACAGTCTCTTTGACCTGCCCAACATTGTCTACAGTCTCTGTGATCTCCCCAACATGTTCTACAGTCTCTTTGACCTGCCCAACATGTTCTACAGTCTCTTTGACCTGCCCAACATGTTCTACAGTCTCTTTGACCTGCCCAACATGTTCTACAGTCTCTTTGACCTCCCCAATCAATATGTTCTACGGTCTCTTTGACCTCCCCAATATGTTTTACAGTTTCTTTGACCTCCCCAATATGTTCTACATTCTCTTTGACCTCCCCAATATGTTCTACGGTCTCTTTGACCTCCCCAACATGTTCTGCAGTCTCTCTGACCTCCACACGATGGTCTGCAGTCTCTTTGATCTACCCACGCGAGCACATTTGTATGTGTGTGTGTCTTATTGCTAATTTCTGGAACAGATCTGTATCTTCTTCTTTCGTTCGCTTGAAAATATAATGTCTAAATCTGCAATGTTTTCTCTTGTATATACTTCACTGTCTTTTGTAGTTCACATACAGGTCCATAAAGATTCTCTTCCAGTGTTGTTTCTATGGGCCAGTGGGTTTGTCTCTGAATATCATACGAGGCGAGTTCAAATGAAACCGGACCCAACTGCACCAAATGAACATATGTACGATGCACATGACCACGTCACCTCTGATGTAAACAGCACATACCAACCGTAATGTTTGCAAAATTTCATTACCTTCCGACACCAAGTTTCCTAAGTAGACCTTTGAAAACATGGCGGGTGGGATATGGAATCGGTCCAGAGTTGATCAGCGAGCGGTGATTCGGTTTCTAATAGCTGAAGGATGTCGACCAGTTGACATTCATTGCAGAATGCAGGCAGTGTATGATGACAAAAGTGTGCCGAAGACAACAGTGAAGAACTGGCCAACGATGTTTGAAGAAGGAGATGAGTTAACGAATCAATATGCTCCTGACCTGGTCTCAGAATATCTTTCGTTAACTCACATCCTTCTGTAAACATTGTTGTCCAGTTCGTTGCCATGCACTGTCTGTATTCTGCGATGAATGTCAACTCTTGTCTCTTTATCTTCAAGATGATTTACAATTGGTGGCTGTTCTGATTCGTTTGGTCATCGCTATCTTCTGTCGGTATAAAACTTGTACATCCGGTTGCTTGTCTCCACCACCCTGCTTTGTCAGTTGATATCATAGAGAAAGAAGTTATATTCTATCTTTTATTCCAGTATCAAATACCGGCTTTATTTGTGATTGTCTTTACCCAAGGTATTTTTATGATTCCCCTGTAACATTTCATCCCGAAAGCCCCTATCCTCTTACTTAATACCTGTATGATAGTCCACGTCTCGCATCCGTACACCACCACAGGGAATACGCATGTTCTGATGATCTTCAATTTGAATTATTTGCTAGTATTGTTCCAAATCTTTTGCATACAATTCAGTTTCTGCATCGCTATGGACAGTCGTCTCCTTGTCTTCTTTGGGCTGTCCCCATCATGTATTATCATAGAGCCAATGTATTCAAAGTAATTCATGTCCTGTTATAGGAAACCTGCTTCGAGCAGCGGGAACACCATCCCCTTCTACAAACCTCGTGTGCCCGATATGTAGCAGATGTTTTCGTGCCCGCATTGGCTTGTTCAGCCACATGCGCACCCACACCCAACAGGGAAATTTGTGACAAGGATGATGTCGGCGGTCCTCATCGACAACGATGGACAGATATTATAGGAAACCTGCATTTTTGCCGTGACTGACTATAATGGCAGTTTGGTTTATTTCATGATGAGATTGCCATCCCCAAACACAACCCACTTCAGTCGTCTTTTATGACCTGCACGGAATGTTGCGGAGGTCCTGTTGTCTCCAGTACCGGTCTGACTCGGGTGTTGAGAAACCAGGACAGCATGAAAATTTATCTCTGGATTACAACTGATGAACGACTGGCGAGCCGTAAACTGACATCACAAGTAGACTTGCTCCTAAGAAACGACACGGGTTAACACAGCTGGTGTGTACTCGCGGAATTCCTGAAGCGACAGTTTGTGTGAACTCCAAGCTGGAGTAGTGGAGTCTGTTAGATGGAAAGCGGAACTGCCAGCATCGATTAACGCCAGCACTAGGTACTCGCCAAACCTGGGCTATTTGCAACCCTCGACATTCCCTGCATAACTTACGGCTCAGTGTAAACACGTTTGTCGCTCGGGTTCGTCCGGAGTGCGAGCTAGGCTCGTTCTGGTTGGCGCGGAAGTTGGGTTAGCTCTAGGTATTGTTATTATGTGCCGGAAGAGGGCAGGCTCTCTTTCTTCTGTTTTGTCGGAGTCCACAAGTCGTATCTTGGGGGCATGTCTGTGACAGAGACAAGTATAGGGTCACTGCCACGCTGGAGAGGTGTCGCAAGTGTGACTAAGTGTGGTTGTTAGCGACAACGACCGCAGTGTTTCAGCACACAGAGAACATGCTAGAACATTGCTCACAGAGAACATTGCTCACAGAGAACATGCTAGAACATTGCTCACAGAGAACATTGCTCAAAGAGAACATTGCTCACAGAGAACATGTTAGAACATTGCTCACAGAGAACATTGCTCAAAGAGAACATGCTAGAACATTGCTCACAGAGAACATTGCTCACAGAGAACATTGCTCAAAGAGAACATGCTAGAACATTGCTCACAGAGAACATTGCTCACAGAGAACATTGCTCAAAGAGAACATTGCTCACAGAGAACATGTTAGAACATTGCTCACAGAGAACATTGCTCACAGAGAACATTGCTCAAAGAGAGCATTGCTCACAGAGAACATGTTAGAACATTGCTCACAGAGAACATTGCTCAAAGAGAACATTGCTCACAGAGAACATGCTAGAACATTGCTCACAGAGAACATGCTAGAACATTGCTCACAGAGAACATTGCTCACAGAGAACATGCTAGAACATTGCTCACAGAGAACATTGCTCACAGAGAACATTGCTCAAAGAGAACATTGCTCACAGAGAACATGTTAGAACATTGCTCACAGAGAACATTGCTCACAGAGAACATTGCTCAAAGAGAACATTGCTCACAGAGAACATGTTAGAACATTGCTCACAGAGAACATTGTTCACAGAGAACATTGCTCACAGAGAACATGCTAGAACATTGCTCACAGAGAACATTGCTCACAGAGAACATGCTAGAACATTGCTCACAGAGAACATGCTAGAACATTGCTCACAGAGAACATGTTAGAACATTGCTCACAGAGAACATGTTAGAACATTGCTCACAGAGAACATTGCTCACAGAGAACATTGCTCACAGAGAACATTGCTCACAGAGAACATGCTAGAACATTGCTCACAGAGAACATGCTAGAACATTGCTCACAGAGAACATTGCTCACAGAGAACATTGCTCACAGAGAACATGCTAGAACATTGCTCACAGAGAACATTGCTCACAGAGAACATTGCTCACAGAGAACATGCTAGAACATTGCTCACAGAGAACATTGCTCACAGAGAACATGCTAGAACATTGCTCACAGAGAACATGCTAGAACATTGCTCACAGAGAACATGTTAGAACATTGCTCACAGAGAACATGTTAGAACATTGCTCACAGAGAACATTGCTCACAGAGAACATTGCTCACAGAGAACATTGCTCACAGAGAACATGCTAGAACATTGCTCACAGAGAACATGCTAGAACATTGCTCACAGAGAACATTGCTCACAGAGAACATTGCTCACAGAGAACATGCTAGAACATTGCTCACAGAGAACATTGCTCACAGAGAACATTGCTCACAGAGAACATTGCTCACAGAATCGACTTGCATGCACCTGACTACCTATACCGACATGTGTTCAGTTACTTTCATTGCCCACGACAGCACGAGTCCGTAGTTCTCGCTAGCGGATTTCGCTAGTGTTCTCATGACTTCGTCATGTACCTATTTACAGCTGGATTGACTGGAACAAGCGTTTATCAAACGGCATGCCTAGTCTGATCATGACGTGGTTTGTACTAGGTACGTTAATCTCAGTACCTGCGAAAGCTGGACTGTATACTCTGGATATGCAAGGAGGTTAAACCACTTCCACACAGGTTACCTGAGGTGAATATTCCACATCCGATGGCAAGATCGTATCACTGACATCGAGGTTCTCTCGAGGGCTAACATGCCCAGCATCCATGCACTGCTAGAAAAAGCACGACTAGGATGGGCCGGACACCTCGTCCGTATGTCAGACGAGCGGCTCCCAAAGAAGCTTCTCTACGGCGAGCTGAGAGAGAGATGGCGCGAGAGAGGGCGCCCAAAGAAACGTTTTAAAGACGGTCTGAAGGACTCACTGAAAAGTTGACAGATAGACATCGACACCTGGGAATGTCTTGCGCAAAACAGATCTGACTGGAGAAGCGCAGTCAAAGCGGGTGTAGCTACCGGCGAAGACGACCATGTTGTGAAAGCCCAGAGCAGACGCGAGACGCGGAAATCCCGAACAGCGGGAACACCATCACCTTCTACAAACCTCGTGTGCCTGATATGTAGCAGATGTTTTCGTGTCCGCATTGGCCTGTTCAGCCACATGCGCACCCACACCCAACAGGGGAATCTGTGACAAGGATGATGTCGGCGGTCCTCATCGATAACGATGGACATCTATTATTAGTGAGCGACACTCAGATGAAGTCAAGCATAGCACAAACGCCTGGAAGAGCCCCCGTCCATCAGCATGCTCGGGATGTGAGTAAAGCTACAACAACCCGCCTCTTAAAGCCTTTGTCAGAGCACACAAACGAGTCAGCGTACTAATCGTGCACATCAACTACAGACATGATTCAAACACAAACCTCCAGGTGACGGACGTGCCTTGCTAGATGAGTTTAGGTATTCCACCAGCCGGACGGCCCCAAAAGTGTCTCAACCGACCATCTTTCAACACTTGCGACTATGGAAGCCGAGTTCGATCCAGACATATTTCTAGACTCCTAACTTCCTAACTTTCCTATCATCAAGCATAGACCGTACATTCATTAACTGCTTGTCTCGCTGGTAGACAAACAGTGATAGTGTCATATTAAGGATCCTGGTTCTTGTTGTGAATGGTCACAACAGTGATAGTGTCATATTAAGGATCCTGGTTCTTGTTGTGAATGGTCACAACAGTGATAGTGTCATATTAAGGATCCTGGTTCTTGTTGTGAATGGTCACAATGAGTAGGTTTGAAGACCTCTTGGCAACTTTCAAAAGAAGGAAACTCGCTTGGTACGGCCACATATCGAGATCAATTGGTCTTGCAAATACGATCATCCACTGAAATGCGCAAGGCAGACGACGAAGAGGTCGTCCCAAAAAGAGGTGGAAGAACAACATAAAAGAATGGACCAATCTCTGATCAGAAGAGTCACAGACAGCGGCCGCTAACAGAGAAGGGTGGCTTGGTGTTGTGAGGAAGTCTTCAACGACCTCACCGATTACGGCTTTCCACACATCGCGAGCGTACTGATAAAGGTGGACCGGTTGTGCTATGATTGACTTCATCTACGTGTCGCTCACTACTATGGGGATCACGTCGATTAGCCACCTCGTTAGCAGACTGCCAAGAAGAAGAAGAAGACTGATAATGTTGTACTTGATCACATGAATGCAAAATGGCTTTCTGGGGTGTTGAGGTTTGCCAGGGAGAACGCTAGACTGCTCTGTCTCTGGCCTCGTCATGGCCTGGTTACAGTCGCGCTGTCAGAGACTGACTTATGTTGTCAGCCCGGCGGACTATTGGGGTCCTGCATCCCTGACTCTTTGTAGTCTGTTAGAGAGGCTCCCTTATGTTGTCAGCCTGGCGGACAGTTGTGGTCATGTGGGCCTCGATCCTGACTCTTGGTAGTCTGTTAGAGAGACTACTAGAGGTCTTTCGTAAGCCCCATCAAATGTCAGCCTTACTACCGAGGTCACTGGTTGACCTGGTGACCTTGACAACACCTGCTGATCAGTCAAATGTCCCAGCTGCTGATCAGTCAAATGTCCCAGCTGCTGATCAGTCAAATGTCCCAGCTGCTGTGACGTGTTTGATTGTGCTAAGTGTTTACTATCTGGACTCACGTGATATTTCTTCTTTCTCCTTTCCATTCTATTTCTTCTTTTAGCGAAGCATATGGTCCCGGTCTTAATTACAAGGCCCCGTGTTTACCCCATTTTTATTCTTTAGTATAGGTCCCCTATGTTGGTCCTGAAGTCGCTTGTTGTCGTGTACTTGTCCTAAAGCATAAGTCCTTTATGTTGGTCCTAAAGTCCCTTGTTTGTCGTGTACTTGTCCTAAGGAAAGAAAGAATATGTTCACGTCATCCCACTGTGCATTTCGTAAATGGCGACGACTAAGTAGGGTTGTGTATGGGGCAGGGAAGCTCCTCATTTCAAACATAGTGCCTCAAATTCTACATTTACATACGCACACGTCAACAATGCTTTAATGTCCCAAGAAGACGACCCAAAACAGGATTAACTGGCGAGAAACCGTTGCTCCATTATGTTCCAAAAGCGAATCAGATGTATTAAGTCAAGTCAGAGGCGATTCGCCTTTTGACATCACTACAGCTGGACGCTAGGTCTCTGTACAGGAAGCATGTATCCGAACATTTATCCGAGCAGTTTCGTATGCATTGGTTTTACATAGCGAGCTTGCTAGCCCCGTGCATAACCCTGTTTAGTCGTCTGTTACCACCTGACCTGTAGGTTACAGTGGCCATATTCATATCCACCCTGCCACCATTCAGATGCAAGTGAGAATCACTAATGACATACCCAGATACGGGCCATGATATGGGCTACCGTCTCGATTGTTGAAGCTCTGCGTGATGTGAACAGATCAGATTCCACAGCTGTTGTGTACGTGGTTAGCGCCTGCCATTCGTTAACAGTGCACTATTCCACCTGTTGTCCCGTGCATGAAGTGAGCGTGCTATAACGTGCACAGCGCGAGGAGGGGAGGGAACGGAAGGGGGTTATGCTTGGTTAGGGTACGGTGAGCAACTGCTGCATGTTTGCAAATAATGTGTAAGGTCGTTCATACGTGAACATCTCTCCAAAGCCTCTTTTCACTAATGTCGTTGGTCAATCCTTTTTTGACTGTCATCCTTATCATAACATTCATCATCATCCTCATTGTCATCACCATCACTGTCATCATCACTAGCATGATGATCACTTCGGCACTATCATCATCACCTTCATTGTAATTGCTATCTAATGCTCTTTTTAGAACCAATCAATGATGAAAGTGTAAAACAAAACTTGTACAAGAACAGAAAGTGTAAAACAAAACTTGTACAAGAACAGAAAGTGTAAAACAAAACTTGTACAAGAACAGAAAGTGTAAAACAAAACTTGTACAAGAACAGAAAGTGTAAAACAAAACTTGTACAAGAACAGAAAGTGTAAAACAAAACGTGTACAAGAACAGAAAGTGTAAAACAAAATTTGTACAAGAACAGAAATTGTCAACTAAACTTGTACAAGAACAGAAAGTGTAAAACAAAACTTGTACAAAAACAGAACGTGTAAAACTAAATTTATACAAGAACAGAAAGTGTAAAATTAAACTTGTACAATGGAAAAACAAAACAGAAAGTCTCAACTTAGACAAAGAAGGGAACAAATTATGGAAGTTAGTCAGAGCCATGAATGACGAAACTCTGTCAAACAAACAAATTACCATCAAGCAGGGCGAAAACTTGCTCACTGGAAAAAAAGCCGCAAACGCCTTTGTTGAACACTATGCCAGAGCGAACCACATAGATGTCCCTGCAGATAGGCATACGGACATTAGTGGAGAACAAAAGGGGCACGACAACATCAATATGGCACCAGAAGAGCATATGATGGTAAAATTAACAATGAACGAAATGGAAGAGGCCGTGAGAACATTAAAGAAAAGGAAATTTCCCGGAAAAGACGGGATAACAAACGAAATGCTGATGGGGCTGGGCCAAACAGCAAAGAGGAAACTGCTATCAGTCCTGAACCAAAGCTGGAAAAGGGGTATTATACCCCAGGCATGGAAAGACGCAGTACTTGTACCAGTACCAAAGAAAGGAAAAGACAAAACAGATCCAAATGGATACAGGCCTATCAGCCTATTAAGCTGTGTCAGCATACTGATGGAACGTATGATAAACACCAGACTGATGTGGCATCTGGAAGAAAAACGCATACTAATTACACAGCAAGCAGGCTTTAGACAGCACAGATCCACTGAGGATCAGATCATCTTCATAGCCTAGGAAATAGAAGATGCCTACCAGGAACAGAAACACACAGTAGCGGTTTGGGTGGACCTGGAAAAGGCATTTGACAAAGTCTGGAAAGATGGTCTTAGAGTCAAGCTAAGAAGAAGTGAAGTTTGTGGGAAAATGTACAAGTGGATCAACCACTACCTCAAAAACAGAACGGCCAGAGTCCAAGTACAAGGGCAGATGAGCAAAAAGGTGACACTCGAGCAGGGAGTACCCCAAGGGGGAGTACTGTCACCCACACTCTTCCTTGTGTATATAAATGACATTACATTGAATATACCAAGAAGAGTCCATAGCTCAATGTTTGCAGACGATCTGGCTATGTGGACCTCTGAAAAGAATCTCACCATAGCAAGAAATCGGATGCAGCAGGCCCTAACATCGCTGGAAGAGTGGGCGACCTCATGGCTGGTCAAAATAAACGAGGAGAAAACCACGTGCACAATATTTTCGCTATCAAACAAACCCCACAACACCAAAATAAGTCTTAACGGCAAATACCTGCAGCCAAACGACAACCCAAACTACCTGGGAGTCACATTTGACCGGCGCATGACATGGAAAAGTCAGATCGAGAGAAACCGAATGAGAGCCAGAGAAAGAATGGCAATCATGAGGAAACTTGCTGGCACAAGCTGGGGAGCAGACGAAACAATACTCAAGAAACTGTACACTGGAAGAATGAGACCAGTTCTCGAGTATGGCATTGCGGCATGGACAACAGCAGCAAAGGCGAACTTCGATAAAGTTAGCAAACTCCAAAACCAAGCCATGAGAGTTATAACAGGAGGCATGAAGTCAACGCCAATTGTAGAACTTGAAAAGATTACAAAACTGCAATCCATGACCGACAGAAGAGACTGCAGAGCCCCCAGCTGCAATCAGAGAAACTCAGAAAACTGACTGACCACCCAATGCACCAGAGACTAAACAATTTGGGAAATGGGAAACTAAAGCGAAGAAACTTTGCAGAAATAGCCAAATCAAAGATGCACGAAAACCCCATGAACGCACTAACACCAAAGCCCATCCCTACTGTACGAAAACCTACCTGGAGGCAGGATATATTTCCAGAGGTGGTAGAAAATATACCAGGTATTGGAAACAAAAACTGCCAGTCTGAAAAAGAAAGAAGAGATACTACCCTGAGTTACATAACGGAAAACTACCCAAGCATGGACTGGATCCATGCATACACCGACGGTTCCGTAACAAATACAACACAGAACGGAGGGGCAGGAGCATTTCTGAACCTACCAAATGGCAGAAAAATAGCACTGTCATTCGCTACTGGAAAATACACAAGCAATTTCAGAGCGGAGGCAGAGGCACTGAGGGCGGCAGTGGAAGAAATTGTGACAGGTAAAAGAAATGAAAGCCACATAGTCCTGCTTACAGATGCACTGGCCGTAGTCACAGCACTGAAAAGCCAGAAAAATACTGAACTTAATGATTTAAGAGCAGTACTCTGTCAACTATGCCAGCAGTCCGCACCAAAAAGGGTAGTGGTGCAGTGGGTTCCATCTCACTGCAACATGCAAGGCAACGAGGAGACAGACAGACTGGCAAAAGAAGGTGCAAAACTACCACAACCAGATACTAGTATGACGTACGAAGAGTCAAAACGGCTTATTAGAGCTAGATACATGACCAAATGGGAAACCGAACATACCGGTTACACCAAAAACGATGCTTATTACCAGAGCAACAGAAGAGAGCAGGTCGTCGTCTTCAGACTTCGCACTGGCCACAATAGACTGAGGTACCACCTATTCAACAAATTGAAGATGGGGGAACTGACGAATGCCCGTGTGGTACTGGGAAAATGACCGCTGAGCATCTGCTGCAAAACTGCCCGACATGCGAGGATCAGAGAGAGCAGATGTGGCCATCACCAGTGGCAACACTATAATAGTTGTCCATCACAAGTGATGAAGACCACTCTCTTTGTTCAGCTGTGTGGACAGTCGTATCTCTTGCTGTGTCCGCTGAAATGGGTGACTTGCGCGGTGATTTGGATTAAAGTGAGGAAGAAACTTGCCTTTTGTCAATCTCACTCACAGAGCCTAAGCTAACTTTTGCCAGTGGCAAGACATTCATCGAGACGACTGGAGATAGCATAGGATGCAGATTTTGTCTCAGGGTTACCACCGAAGCCTTTCCGTAAACATGTAACCCGCAGGGTTGAAAGGTGGGATGGCGTCTAACGCAGTGTGTCGTGCCTTTTCGATAACCACAAGAGGTCGTATGGACAACACTCAGCGTGTGAGTGAGTCTGGCGTCTCTCCCCAGCTGTATTCATCTCATCATAGTAGCATCTAAAATTCCCACACGCCAAATTCGTGAAGGTGAACCGGCAGAACTAACCCGTGAAATACGACACAGGTATAAGCGTAGTGCCATTCAACCGGCGTCCAGACCAGGATAAACGGATGGAAGAAATCACAAAAAAAGAACGAAATAAGTCCCGACGGAAAACAACACCACGTTTCCGTGAACACAAGTGTAAGTCGTCGACTAGTGTGAATTCCAGGCAAATCCGTGGTCTGGCGGCATCCATAATGATCCAAAACAGTAGAGAAATGTAGACTCGCAGCCAGTTATGGCGCCATCATTGCCAGATTTTTTTCCTGAACAGAAAGTGTAAAACAAAACTTGTACAAGAACAGAAATTGTCAACTAAACTTGTACAAGAACAGAAAGTGTAAAACAAAACGTGTACAAGAACAGAAATTGTCAACTAAACTTGTACAAGAAAAGATAGTGTAAAACAAAACTTGTACTATAACAGAAATTGTCAACTAAACTTGTACAAGAACAGAAAGTGTAAAACAAAACGTGTACAACAACAGAAAGTGTTTTGCTTTGTGCCAGATACCATGCAAGCTAATAGTAGTGGTAGGTGAATGAGTTTTCCAGGACAGACTAACATGTTGGACATTTGATAATGTCGAAGACTGCTGTATACTCACTGTTCTACAGGATATCGCCGTGCGGGCCCTACAGCTGAGTGGGAACCACAGTGTCAACGCGGCTCTTCGTCTGCTCATCTTCATCATGGAGGAGAAGATAGGCGGTGGCATTAAGGGTGCTGGTAAGTAATGTAGGTCTTGGTTGATGGGGGGGGGGGGGGAAGAGGTGGTGGCATTAAGGGTGCTGGTAAGTAATGTAGGTCTTGGTTGGGGGGGGGGAGGTGGTGGCATTAAGGGTGCTGGTAAGTAATGTAGGTCTTGGTTGGGAAGGGGGGGGGGAGGTGGTGGCATTAAGGGTGCTGGTAAGTAATGTAGGTCTTGATTGGGGGGGGGGGGGAAGAGGTGATGGCATTAAGGGTGCTGGTAAGTAATGTAGGTCTTGGTTGGGAAGGGGGGGGAGAGGTGGTGGCATTAAGGGCGCTGGTAAGTAATGTAGGTCTTGGTTGGGGGGGGGGGGGGGGAGAGGTGGTGGCATTAAGAGTGCTGGTAAGTAATGTAGGTATTGGTTGGGAAGGGGGGGGGAGAGGTGGTGGCATTAAGAGTGCTGGTAAGTAATGTAGGTCTTGGTTGGGGGGGGGAGAGGTGGTGGCATTAAGGGTGCTGGTCAGTAATGTAGGTCTTGGTTGGGAAGGGGGGGGGAGAGGTGGTGGCATTAAGGGTGCTGGTAAGTAATGTAGGCCTTGGTTGGGAAGGGGGGGGAGAGGTGGTGGCATTAAGGGTGCTGGTAAGTAATGTAGGTCTTGGTTGGGGGGGGGGAGGAGAGGTGGTGGCATTAAGGGTGCTGGTAAGTAATGTAGGTCTTGGTTGGGGGGGGGAGGAGAGGTGGTGGCATTAAGGGTGCTGGTCAGTAATGTAGGTCTTGGTTGGGGGGGGGGAGGAGAGGTGGTGGCATTAAGGGTGCTGGTCAGTAATGTAGGTCTTGGTTGGGGGGGGGGGGAGGAGAGGTGGTGGCATTAAGGGTGCTGGTAAGTAATGTAGGTCTTGGTTGGGGGGGGAGGAGAGGTGGTGGCATTAAGGGTGCTGGTAAGTAATGTAGGTCTTGGTTGGGGGGGGGGAGAGGTGGTGGCATTAAGGGTGCTGGTAAGTAATGTAGGCCTTGGTTGGGAAGGGGGGGGAGAGGTGGTGGCATTAAGGGTGCTGGTAAGTAATGTAGGTCTTGGTTGGGGGGGGGGGGAGGAGAGGTGGTGGCATTAAGGGTGCTGGTAAGTAATGTAGGTCTTGGTTGGGGGGGGGGGCGGAGAGGTGGTGGCATTAAGGGTGCTGGTAAGTAATGTAGGTCTTGGTTGGGGTTATTAATGCTCGAGTTTTTTCTTCTCGTTCATTAATATATTTATTTGTTATTTGTATTGTCATTTGTTAATTTTGTGAATTAAACAACAATATCTTTCAACTTGTTTTCCAACGTGGAGTGCGCTCTATGTCTTCTTCTCTTGCTCGCTGCTTTGATGTTTACACCGATAGACGGATGGACTCGACGCTTTGTTGGAGATCCTGGATCAATATACTGAGTAGTGTAACGGTCAGCGACCAGACGCTGAGCAGTGCGTCAGCTGTAACGGTCAGCAACCAGACGCTGAGCAGTGCGTCAGCTGTAACGGTCAGCGACCAGACGCTGAGCAGTGCGTCAGCTGTAACGGTCAGCGACCAGACGCTGAGCAATGCGTCAGCTGTAACGGTCAGCGACCAGACGCTGAGCAGTGCGTCAGCTGTAACGGTCAGCGACCAGACGCTGAGCAGTGCGTCAGCTATAACGGTCAGCGACCAAAAGCTGAGCAGTGCGTCAGCTGTAGCGGTCAACGACTAAAGTTGGACAGTGTTGTCAGCTGTAGTGGTCAGCGACCAGACGCTGAGCAGTGCGTCAGCTGTAGCGGTCAACGACTAAAGTTGGACAGTGGTGTCAGCTGTAGCGGTCAGCGACCAAAAGCTGAGCAGTGCGTCAGCTGTAGTGGTCAACGACTAAAGTTGGACAGTGGTGTCAGCTGTAACGGTCAGCGACCAGACGCTGAGCAGTGCGTCAGCTGTAGCGGTCAACGACTAAAGTTGGACAGTGGTGTCAGCTGTAGCGGTCAGAGACCAGACGCTGAGCAGTACGTCAGCTGTAGCGGTCAATGACTAAAGTTGGACAGTGGTGTCAGCTGTAACGGTCAGCGACCAGACGCTGAGCAGTGCGTCAGCTGTAGCGGTCAACGACTAAAGTTGGACAGTGGTGTCAGCTGTAACGGTCAGCGACCAGACGCTGAGCAGTGCATCAGCTGTAGTGGTCAACGACTAAAGTTGGACAGTGGTGTCAGCTGTAGCGGTCAGCGACCAAAAGCTGAGCAGTGCGTCAGCTGTAGCGGTCAGCGACCAATAACTGAGCAGTGCGTCAGCTGTAGCCTTCAGCGACAAAAAGCTGAGCAGTGCGTGAGCTGTAGCTGTCAGCGACCAAAGTTGGACAGTGGTGTCAGCTGTAGCTGTCAGCGACCAAAGTTGGACAGTGGTGTGAGCTGTAGCTGTCAGCGACCAAAGTTGGACAGTGGTGTCAGCTGTAGCTGTCAGCGACCAAAGTTGGACAGTGGTGTCAGCTGTAGCTGTCAGCGACCAAAGTTGGACAGTGGTGTCAGCTGTAGCTGTCAGTGACCAAAGTTTGACAGTGGTGTCAGCTGTAGCTGTCAGCGACCAAAGTTGGACAGTGGTGTCAGCTGTAGCTGTCAGCGACCAAAGTTGGACAGTGGTGTCAGCTGTAGCTGTCAGCGACCAAAGTTGAACAGTGGTGTCAGCTGTAGCTGTCAGCGACCAAAGTTGGACAGTGGTGTCAGCTGGAGCTGTCAGCGACCAAAACCTGACTACTAGCGTCATGGCCAGCGACCCAGAGCTGCCGAGATCCATCTTCAGCTCCACGTGGTGATGCTCGATAACATGCTGCACCAGGGCAGACTGGCTAAGGAGAAGGGATCGAAGATGATTCGATACCCACAAATGTCAAGCTGAAGTCGGATGTGTCCGACTGAAAGGTGCAAATATCGCAGTCAAGCTGTAAACTACGACAAAATGCATTATGTTCTCCGGACTACATTCTGCTACTTGCAAAGTCGTGCTCAAGGCTTGGTGGTGGGAGTTTGAGATTCGAACGATGAAGAAGTTCAGAACTCCTCTTTAACTCTGTGCAATATTGAGTTGAATCAATGAGCGAGTGTCTCTTCCTTAACTGGTCATACAGGGAAACTGTCCTATAATACAGGCCAATCAGTTTGTTTATTTAGTCCACATGTGCACGGTGTTAAAGCGTTGTACTGCCCCGTGCGACACATCTTGTACAATAGGTTTTACATCCCATAGGGATACCACCTTGTCGGTTGATAAACCCGAACACATACAATTCTGGTTTGTGGGCCGTGACACTAACCATTTCACTGCACAGTTCCACCATCTATACCCCCATATAGGACTGAGAGTACAACTCGTTTCCCCTGGTATCGGTGATTGAAGAATTCCATGGCTTGAAAGGATTCGTTTGATGATATTGCAAGAAGATGTTGACAGGCGTGATGGGATAGGCAAGCGCTGATTGGTCAGGTTAGGTCTTGTCCGAAAGTAGGAGATTTGTTTGGTTGGATTAAAAGTTTGCATGTCTGGATTTTACTGGAGAAGGCCAGTCTATTCCTGTAGAACCTCGTTCTAACAACTGCCAGCCTATTCCTGTAGAACCTCGTTCTAACAACTGCCAGCCTATTTGGCTGTTGCATGTTCCTTGGCAGGTGTGCAGTACGGTAGGTTGACATTACTTTACGTACGCAGAGATAAAACCATGTGTACTCAGGATCTCAATATGTTGTGACCTGGGAGTAGTCTAAAGATTACCACCTGCTGACCTCTGTTGAGCTGGTAATGTGTGTCATTTGGTTCCCACTAATTCCTGTATCTACACCTGGTAAATCTCTTGGCCTCTTCATAAGTTATACCTATATCATGGTGAGATAGCTTTCCACCATCTCTTGGACATGTCACCTTCTTCATTCAGAGGCTCAAGTGAGAAAGAACCCACTTTACCACAACTCCTTTCAGCCGGTGATGTAGTGGAAATTGCTTCTGGTTTAAGGGGATCCGTGATATGGATAAGGTGTACCTACTAATATAGCAGGTTACAGGCGAGGGCTTGACTTCATCGCCGCCTCGAGTTTCCCCATATGGCTCAGTCTCTCGCAGCAGAAAAGTATCCCACCTGCCGAGAACATCGCACAAAGCACCAACTTGTAGCTCCAGAAAGGTATTCCACCTGCCGAGAACATCGCACAAAGCACCAACTTGTAGCTCCTAACCCAGGGATCACCAGAAGAATTGACGTCATGAACCGACCGTAGCAGCTCGAATTCGAACACCGACTGTCTAAACACGAAGTAGACCACTTGATCACTTCGTCACAGAGACATGCATAGCAGACAAAATGGAAACCGGACACACTTGGGACTCCTCATGCGAGGATTGTTGTTGACATTACTGAGACGGCTTGTCCGCTATCTGCAGTTTGTTATAGCGAGTATTTCATTGGGTTGGCTTTGAAATCAGTGATCCAGCTTGAAACTTGCACCAAATGACACGTACCCCCAGGCTGCGATAGTTAACGGTGGTATAGATATGATAGGAGCAGGTCAACATGTACAGCGCGTGTACTAGTTCGTTGTTGTTGTAGTTGTTATTATTGTTGTTCTTCTTCTTCTTCTCCTTCTTCTTCTTCTTCTTCTACTTCTACTTCTTCGGCGTTAGTCCTAAAAAGAACGTTGTTTCGTAGTTTACAGGACGGCTGCGATATCTGCGCCTTTCGGTCCGACAAATCCGACTTCAGTGTCGGTTTTTTTTTTTTTTTTAGTACAGGGTTTGCCTTCCCTCTACAATCCCTATTCTCTTAGCCAGACTATACTAGTAGCATTCTGTTTCCAGGTCCGCCTTTTTAGTGGCGGAATATGGTCTCGGTAGGCGCTGGTTCTCTGATCCAAGCAGTCAGATATGAATTGATGTCTGATGTCATCTTATTCACTGGTAGCGTCAGGGCCAGCGAACCATAGCTGACTGCTAGCGTCAGGGCCAGCGAACCATAGCTGCCAAGACCCTTCTACACCTCCACGCGGTGATCCTGGATAACAGGCTGCAGTAGGGCAGACTGGCTAAGGAGAAGGGATCGAAGAGGGAATGCTAACCCGGTACTCAAAAAATGCTTGCTGAAGTCGGATGTGTTGGAACAAAAGCTGCAAATATCGCAGCCAAGCTGTAAACTACAACACAACGCATTCCGTTCTCTGGACTACATTCTGCTACTTGAGCCCTTTCAGGGTTTGGTAGTGGGAGATTGAGGACGAACGAAGAAGAAGAAGAAGAAGAGTTAATCTTTCACTTCATTTATTTGATAACGGGTAATTCTTCTTTCTTCTTCTTCTTCTTCTTCTTCTTCTTCTTCTTCTTCTTCTTCTTCTTCTTCTTCGTCGTCGTCGTCTTCTTCTACTTATTATTCTTCTTCTTATTCTGCTTTCGTTGTCAATCTCCCGCTATCAAGCCCTGAAAAGGGCTTTGCAAATAGCAGGATGTAGTCCGGAGAATGGAATGCATTGTGTCGCTAGTTTACAGCTTGACTGCGAAATTTGCACATTTCGGTCCAACATATCGTCTTCGGCAGCAGGCATTTTTTATTACCGGGTTAACTTTTCCTATACGATATCTTCTCTTTACCCATTCTGCCCTATTGCAGTCTGTTATCTAAGATCACCACGTAGAGGTGGAGAAGGGTCTTGGCCGCTCTGGTTCGCTGACCCCGACGCTAGCAGCCAGCTATGGGTCGCTGACCGCTGCAGCTCATGCGCTGCTCAGCACATTGATCACATAACGAATTATAATGGCTCTTCTGACATCTAGAGACGTACTTGAGAACGTGAGCATGGATCCTCTTGGCTGTATTACAAAGCAAGGCTTCTTAGTAAATTATCCACTATAAGACTTACAGTGTCGATACCCACCTCGATGACCAGAGTGTTGTGATACGACCTATTTCCATGGGCACGTGGAGATCTTGATCAATATCTTTCACCTCACCCTGATTACTCTTCACTCCCACCTTGGTCAGTATGTTTCACCTGACCCTGATTACTCTTCTCTCCCACCTTGATCAGTATGTTTCGACGTCTGACAGCGTACGAAGAAGAAGAAGATCAGTATGTTTCACTTGACCCTTATTACTCCTCGCTCCCACCTTGATCAGTATATTTCACCTGACCCTGATTACTCTTCTCTCCCACCTTGATCAGTATATTTCACCTGACCCTGATTACTGTTCACCCCACCTTGATCAGTATGTTTCGACGTCTGACAGCGTACGAAGAAGAAGAAGATCAGTATGTTTCACTTGACCCTTATTACTCCTCGCTCCCACCTTGATCAGTATATTTCACCTGACCCTGATTACTCTTCTCTCCCACCTTGATCAGTATATTTCACCTGACCCTGATTACTCTTCTCTCCCACCTTGATCAGTATATTTCACCTGACCCTGATTACTCTTCTCTCCCACCTTGATCAGTATATTTCACCTGACCCTGATTACTCTTCTCTCCCACCTTGATCAGTATATTTCACCTGACCCTGATTACTCTTCTCTCCCACCTTGATCAGTATATTTCACCTGACCCTGATTACTCTTCTCTCCCACCTTGATCAGTATATTTCACCTGACCTTGATTACTGTTCACCCCACCTTGATCAGTATATTTCACCTGACCCTGATTACTCTTCTCTCCCACCTTGATCAGTATATTTCACCTGACCCTGATTACTCTTCTCTCCCACCTTGATCAGTATATTTCACCTGACCCTGATTACTCTTCACCCCACCTTGATCAGTATATTTCACCTGACCTTGATTACTCTTCACCCCACCTTGATCAGTATATTTCACCTGACCTTGATTACTGTTCACCCCACCTTGATCAGTATATTTCACCTGACCTTGATTACTGTTCACCCCACCTTGATCAGTATATTTCACCTGACCCTGATTACTCTTCTCTCCCACCTTGATCAGTATATTTCACCTGACCCTGATTACTCTTCTCTCCCACCTTGATCAGTATATTTCACCTGACCCTGATTACTCTTCACCCCACCTTGATCAGTATATTTCACCTGACCTTGATTACTCTTCACCCCACCTTGATCAGTATATTTCACCTGACCTTGATTACTCTTCACCCCACCTTGATCAGTATATTTCACCTGACCTTGATTACTGTTCACCCCACCTTGATCAGTATATTTCACCTGACCCTGATTACTCTTCACCCCACCTTGATCAGTATATTTCACCTGACCTTGATTACTCTTCACCCCACCTTGATCAGTATATTTCACCTGACCTTGATTACTCTTCACCCCACCTTGATCAGTATATTTCACCTGACCTTGATTACTCTTCACCCCACCTTGATCAGTATATTTCACCTGACCTTGATTACTCTTCACCCCACCTTGATCAGTATATTTCACCTGACCTTGATTACTCTTCACCCCACCTTGATCAGTATATTTCACCTGACCTTGATTACTGTTCACCCCACCTTGATCAGTATATTTCACCTGACCTTGATTACTGTTCACCCCACCTTGATCAGTATATTTCACCTGACCCTGATTACTCTTCACCCCACCTTGATCAGTATATTTCACCTGACCTTGATTACTCTTCACCCCACCTTGATCAGTATATTTCACCTGACCTTGATTACTCTTCACCCCACCTTGATCAGTATATTTCACCTGACCTTGATTACTCTTCACCCCACCTTGATCAGTATATTTCACCTGACCTTGATTACTCTTCACCCCACCTTGATCAGTATATTTCACCTGACCTTGATTACTCTTCACCCCACCTTGATCAGTATATTTCACCTGACCTTGATTACTGTTCACCCCACCTTGATCAGTATATTTCACCTGACCTTGATTACTGTTCACCCCACCTTGATCAGTATATTTCACCTGACCTTGATTACTGTTCACCCCACCTTGATCAGTATATTTCACCTGACCTTGATTACTCTTCACCCCACCTTGATCAGTATATTTCACCTGACCCTGATTACTCTTCACCCCACCTTGATCAGTATATTTCACCTGACCCTGATTACTCTTCACCCCACCTTGATCAGTATATTTCACCTGACCCTGATTACTCTTCTCTCCCACCTTGATCAGTATATTTCACCTGACCCTGATTACTGTTCACCCCACCTTGATCAGTATATTTCACCTGACCCTGATTACTCTTCTCTCCCACCTTGACCAGTATGTTTCACCTGACCTTGATTACTGTTCACCCCACCCAGTTCTTTCAAAATGTATTCATACCTAGATTTTAAAATATATGGAATTCATGATGTATTGATATGTAGAATGTGCACGTGTGTAAGGTTCAAAATGTCATGATAATGAGAATTACAAATGTGTTCTAAACAGGAATCTTTGCCATACGCGTGTGCCATCATGGGACATGCGCAGTGAGACTGACAATCAGTTATTTTCATCCACGATTGTCCAAGTCTATTACACCCCTCCCCCCTACCCGCACCCCGAACCGTGTGGATTACTTTACCACTTATTTGGGAGAAAGGAACAGTTCTACTTCACCTCACTCGGGTGTTGTAATGGTCGACTAAGGAGGGTTTGGCATAGGGATCACCACCAAGACGTAGGTAACTAGACGTATATAACAATATGTTGACTATATAACATGCGTATCCTTTTAACATTTTCACCGGCCATTTAAATATACTAATAATTAATATTTAACAATATACCTTTAAATGTTTATTTCAGGTCTCGCTGGCTATGGACTTAACCAGCGACCCAATTTTGGACCCAGTAGTCCGGTCGCATCTGAAACCAACAGTATGCGTTCGGACAGCCCCAGTTTAAACTCCTCCCAGCCGCGACAGTTATTGACCAATGGGCTGCAGACTCCGCCCCCTCTACCTCCACGAGCGCCAATCACAACTCAAGCTAATCACACCGTCCAAAGTCAGACGCTCCCCACTTCAATTGACGGCCCTGGTGTGACCAAAGCAGGAAATGTCATTGGCCAGCAGGTATGGAACACCGTTTCACAATTAAATGTTTCAGACATCATAAATACTACATGGTTTAAAATAAAAAGAACAACAAGTACTCCCTAAGAAAACAACAACAACCTATTATTGCCGGTTGACGTTTCATGAGCAAAAATAATTTATACTTATTCTCAGGAGCTGAAGTTAACTTTACTTGGCGTCTGCAGACCTACCTCAATGGAAAAAAACTAATGCTACATTTCAATTAATTAGTTTTATTTTATAGACTTTTCTTTTAACAAATATATAACCGTGTAGATATTTTCTGGAATCCATTAGTGTAGATATATTAACTTGCGTCGTGAGAGATGATTGGATGGCACTGTTGAGTGCGGGGCGTTGATTTGATTGCAGACCTATTTGTCTGCTTCGTGATAGACGATTGGCTAACACAAATATTGCAGCCTCGCTTTAAACTACGTTTTTGTTACTACTACTGCTACTACTACTACTGCTACTACTACTTCTACTACTACTACTACTACTACTACTACCCCTACTACTACTACTACACCTACTACTACTACTACTGCTACTACTACCACTACTGCTACTACTACTGCTATTGCTGCTGTTACTACTACTACTACTACTACTACTACTACTACTACTACTACTACTGCTACTACTACCACTACTGCTACTACTACTGCTACTACTACTACTACTACTACTGCTACTAATGCTACTACTACTACTACTACTTCTACTACTACTACTAATGCTACTACTAATACTACTACTACTACTACTAATGCTACTACTACTACTGATATTGCTCCTGTTACTACTACTACCACTACTGCTACTACTACTACCACTACTGCTATGGCTACTGCTGCTACTGCTAATACTATTACTTCTACTGTTAATACTACTGCTACTACTACTACTGCTGCTGCTACTACTACTACTGCTGCTGCTGCTACTTCTATTACTACTACTACAGTTACTACTTCTACTGCTGCTGCTACTACTACTACTACTACAGTTACTACTACTACAGTTACTACTACTACTGCTGCTGCTACTTCTACTACTGCTGCCACTACTACTACTACTACTACTACTACTACTACAACTACTACTACTGCTACTACTACTACTGCTGCTGCTAATACTACTACTACAACTACTACTACTGCTACTACTACTACTGCTGCTGCTAATACTACTACTACAGCTGCTACTTCTACTACAACAACTACTACTACTGCTGCTGCTGTTGCTACCTCCTTGTTTGCAGACAAACATCTACATTGATTTCTCCAACAAAGGCATGGCTGATCTGTCTATATACAATGGGTTGCATTGCACTGTATTCTACATCCGTCTTGCTAATATATTTCCTTGGAGTTGCTTCCCTGACCTTTGACTGTCCCCAACCTACCTGCAGGGCAACACTTGTTTGTTGTCATAGTTATCTCTCCAATAAAGGCTGCCTTACTGTACTAACGAGCATTTCCTACCCGAGAGGGAATCATTACAAGGAAGCTCGGCTTATGTCGGCAGTTGGTCGAGACTGTTGACGGATGGCCACAGCTATCTTCGAGTCTGGGAGCGATACGCTGAACTTAACTGCGGACCTAGGGTTTGAGTCAGTGTCAGTATGACAGTGCGTTCGCTGACCTCCCAAGGTATTTCTACACTTTGGCAGTCGGGATCCCCCATTATGTCATTCACTGCTGTTATCAGTTCATTTTTATGATCCTAGCTTTTTAATTCCATTCTGTCTATAATATTTTTGATCTAGGACATTC
Source organism: Ariolimax columbianus (assembly GCA_036924085.1). Taxonomy (NCBI): domain Eukaryota; kingdom Metazoa; phylum Mollusca; class Gastropoda; order Stylommatophora; family Arionidae; genus Ariolimax; species Ariolimax columbianus. The sequence goes on along the minus strand of JAVGWX010000011.1, from coordinate 4,762,095 downwards.
CTCTTGAAAATTTGTTTAGAGCGTTTCATTGTTTGAGAAGGCGCTCTCAAGTCGCGCGGCAGTCTGTGTGCTTAGCTTGCCACATAACCTGCGTCTCTCAGCAATTTAACAAGACTGCCTTTAGTTGGGTCATTTGTGTGTATTTAAAAACAATTTGTGTTTACTGTTACGGACAGCTATCAGTAGGGCAGTACAATGAAGGCAGGTAGTCTACAACAATCTAGCCTAAGGTTTCACTCACAAGATGGAGACTGCAAAATCGAAAGCTGATATTGTTTCTAAAGGCCCAACCTGCCTAGAACAGCGCATGCCTTGCCAGAAAACAGACAGCGGTTCTATTCATCAATTGAGTATCGCCGGGGCCGATGGGATCTGTTCTGCACACAGTGATGCTATCCCTCCCAGGGTGAGCCACAACACGGCCTGTCCACAACACATGTTCTGACAGCCATCTACTCGTAGTTGATTCTGCAAGTAGTCTTATGCTTATATCAAAGATTAAGTCATGCATTTCTGGGACAATCCATCCTTCATGTAAGGACACAAGAGACCAATTACCTGTTTGTCTGCAAACTTAACTGTAAGTATGTATTGAGGAACCTTTATACCTCAGGATAGAGGGGACGGCGTGGCCTAGTGGTTAAGTGGCACAGCTCACAATCCGACGGTGTTGGGTTCGATCCCCATCACAGCACCGGCCGTTACCCCGGGGAAGCAAACCCTTAAAAAATGCGGGAGGAAACAGACCCTTACATAAAATGCATGCTGAAGTCGGATGCACTGGGCCGACAGGCGCAAAATAAAAACCACAGTGCAACGCACACCGCCTTGGGGATTAGAGAAATAAGGCGACGCACACAAAAAAATTAAAAAAATACCTCAGGATAGGAGATGAGCGACTAAGACAAACGAAGCCTATATGTCTTGTAATGTTGTAATGTTAAGCATATTACTCACTTCTACTGAGGATGTCATTTCTGCCTTGTCATCCATGTAAACATTGTGTTTTTATTCCCTTCAGGCTGTCCAAAGTCAGAACTTAACTATGTTGCAGACCTTGAACCAGAGCAAAGGTCCAGCAGCAGGCATGGCCCAAACAGGGCCCCAAGTTCATGGTCACAATCCAGTAGTTCCCCAGGGTCTTGTTCAGCAGATGATACAGCGCATGTCACCGGGTCAAGCTTACTACCACATGCAGCAGAAGCAGCAGGTACCACCACAAGCTAATGGAGGAGTCAGAGGTGTGGCCCAGAGGGGTGTTAGCCCGGTCACAGCGATGAGTCACCAACAGCCACTTATTATGACTAGTAACTGTAATGGTACCTCTACTGCCCCCATCCCACTCTTGTCACAACAGTTGCAGAAGATGATGCTGGGCACTCAAGGCAATCCATCTCCAGATGGTTCTTCTCCCACTCCAAATGGCACAACAGGTCATACCCAAGCTCCACCCCCACCTTACAGCCAGGCACGTCTTCAGGTTGCCACAGCAACAGGGTTATGTGGTGGGGCAGTTTCGACCTCTGCTCACAGGGAGCACCACCACCAGCAGCAGCAGCATGATTTGTACCGCGTACCTCAGATGCTTGAAGCACAGCTGATGTCAGTGCCAGCAGAGACCACACAAGTCATCCAATCTGTCGCCTCTACTGCTGTCTCAGCAACACGTATGGCTATGGGCTTCAACCATATGCCAGTCATTATGCCATCTGTCCACAGCAAAGAGGTCACCAAACCTATGCCCCAGACAGCGACAGCGCCAGTAGGGCTTCCAAATCAGAATGTCACCATGACTGGAGGCCTTCCACCCGGTCACATAACACATGCCCAGGCACATATTAGTAACTTGCCTTCGATGCCAAATCAGTCCCAGCTTTGGCATCACCAACAGACTTTAACCGCAGGGCAATTACCACGAGTTGGACCACCACCATCATCGAGGAGAGATATACAAATCCCGATCACACACTGCAATCACGCTGGCCCACAGCTTGTTTGTAACGGTGGTAACTACACAATGGAGCAGCTTGCTGCTGTTGTGGCTGGCCAGCCTACGATTCCGACCTTAAACCATCAGTGGCAAAGTACTTTCTCCCAGAACCACCTGCAGGTGCTCAAGTTACAGAATAGCCCCATGTACCAACAGTTTCCCATGGACTCGAGCATGTCAACGCCACGGTCAGACTCACCAATATCACGAGCCACAAACCAGTCCCCCATGTCTGTGTTGTCCACTACCTCCACACCCTCTACTAATTCTGATGTGCCAGACAAGCCTCCTCCCCCTTATCCAGGACGGAGTATGGTTGGCTTGAACATGGGCTTGTCACCCAAGTTAAACCCTCCTGTAATCCCTCCCCGTGTTCCGCTCAAGGACAAGCCCCCACCACCTCCACCGCCACTCAATGAGCAGGAACTTTTGCTCCAACCAGGACTACAACCACAAACTGGCAATTTTCCACCATCACATCTTTCTGCTGTGTTTCCTCAGGCTCAGAATTCTTCCTCCTCCTCCTCTTCTTCTTCACCATCCTCTCCAGGCACTCCTCTTAGAGGCAATAGCTCGTCAGTACCAATATCAATGCCAATTTCAGAGAACGGTGTCATTTCTTTTCACCCAAACACTAGTAGCTCTATGCAGCAAATAGATGGAAGCAACACAGGAAGTGGTCAGACAGGAGGCTGCTCTCACCTGACCATCCCCCATGACATCAGCAGCACAACACCTTCAGAAACAGACGAGACTGACACAGACACCAGCAGTGTTGGTCAAGGTCACACATCTACAGCAACAAAGTGCTCAACCTGTAACTCACAAGAAAAACATCGATGCATGTCGCCTCTGCCAGAACGCAAGACAGAAGCTCGTGAGAGAGACAGGTTGCGTTGTGACACCAAAGTCAGGGTGTACTCCCCTCAGGCATTCAAGTTTTACATGGAACAACATGTGGAGAATGTTCTCAAATCCCACACCCAGAGGATGAACAGAAGGCTGCAGCTGGAAAAGGAGATGGCAAAAGTGAACCTGTCAGAAGAAGCTGCTCGACAGATGCGGAAGATGCTGCATCAGAAGGAGTCAAACTATATCCGGCTAAAACGTGCCAAAATGGATTCTTCCATGTTTGAGAAGATTCAGACTCTTGGTGTGGGGGCATTTGGAGAGGTGGCGCTTGTTCGTAAGAAAGATGTCGGTTCGTTGTATGCTATGAAAACTTTGAAAAAATCAAATGTGATTAAACGGAATCAGGTTGCGCATGTGAAAGCTGAAAGGGACATTCTGGCCGAGGCTGACAACGAGTGGGTTGTCAAGCTGTATTACTCATTCCAGGACAGGGACAATTTGTATTTTGTTATGGACTACGTCCCCGGGGGAGACCTTATGGGTCTGCTCATCCGAAAGGAGATCCTGGAAGAGCACCTTGCCCAGTTTTACATCGCGGAGCTGGTCCTGGCTATCGAGAGTGTTCACCGGATGGGGTTCATCCATCGAGACATCAAACCAGACAACATTCTCATTGACAAAGATGGTCATATCAAGCTCACAGATTTCGGGCTCTGTACGGGCTTCAGGTGGACACACAACTCAAAGTACTATCAGAAAGGTGAGTCTCTCTTCTTTACCTAAACACCAACTGTACACTTTTTTCACATTTGCATGCTCCCTTATGGGATATCTAGGTCTTCTCCTTCTTCTTCTTCTTTGCAATTTGCCCTGAAAAGGATGTTGTGTTGTAATGAGGATGTGATATCTGTGCATTTTGGTTGGCCCAACACTGCATAGCCCAGTGGTTAAAGTGCTGGCTTCGCATATGAGTGATCCTGGGTTCATTCCCCAGTTGAGGCGAAAATGTTTTTTCAGGTCGCAACTGCCGCCGGGTTGACCCAGCCTTAAATGGGTACCGGTTCAGTCCAGGAAGTAAAGGCGGCCTGCGTGATGCGGACCACATCATCCACTAAGTGCGGTGGGTTACAAAATAATATGGGCCCAACACCATATTTCCTATGTGCCGCATGGCGTGACGGGATCTTTCCTTTTTTTTTTTTTTTTTTTAAAGTCACTTTTGACTGGCGTTGTTTGGGTAGACGGTTTGACTTGCCACTGAGATCCATATTCTCTCAGCCGCACTGCACTAGTGTAGCCTGTTTTCAGAGCAGCCGCCGCTGCTTCAAGGTGGAATAGGGTCCTGATGAAAGCAGCCAGTTTTGAGTCACTTGCTGCTGTCATCTGTGTGCTGGACCAGTCACCCTGCAAACTCATACACTCACAGACTCCTGACAGCCTCTCAGTCACTCTCCTAACCAGTCTCCTTGAGTTCATCTTTGCAGAGTATTTTATAGCCTCAAGCAACATCATGGCTGTCCAATGGTCTCCTGTTGGTTGTCTGACTTAGCCGTCACTCTAATTTGGAACTACACCCAACTAATTGTTCTTGGATTTTTATCCCCGAATCTCTCACTCTAAATGTCATAGCCGGTCATGGCGGCATCTGACTGTCACCATTCCCCCGCCTCCCTTCTCCTCACCGTGTTGCATCATTGGTCTTATTTGTAGGTCTGAGAAATATAGGCCATCATTTGCCCTGGCAGTTGCAGTGCAGTGTGGAGGCTGCTTTTTTATTTCAATTGTACTCATTGAAAACAAACTAACAGCTTATGTCCTTACCAGGGGTTTGAACACATAGCCTTTTGAATGAGTTAGTTGTCTACCGCAAGCGATGATGGCGACATTATCACAAGGATTTTATCTTGATGATGTCACTTGCCTTGTGTTAGGAAAGTAGTGAGGAAGGAACTGTGCTGACCATCAATCTCACTCTCTCATCCTGAGCTACCATGAACCAGTGGCATGACGATCAGTCGAGACAACTGGAGGGTTACTCAGGATGCAAGCAGACTAGTCGCACCTCCATTGAGACCAGGGGTGGCTTGTAACTACTTGTGGCATTAGATTGCCCACCGTTTCGTTTCATAGCTTTGAGAGGTGAGTGCCTTACCTTTCGACTCCCTTGTGAATTAAAGACCAGAAAATCTACTACCATCCTTCCTATCTTAATATTCTTGCGTTCTCCATTTGTTTACTTCAGCTTGAGTATAGAACCACCTCTACCAAAATTCAGGGGTGGTTTCTGAAGACATTTTCTAAGCAATAAAGATGCTACATCTTGACTTGGCTTCATTCGTTCTGTCTCCAGCTACAAAACTCTGAAAGGGCTTAAGTAGCAGAATGCAGTCCAAAGAACGGGATGCGTTGTGTCGCAGTTTACAGCTTGACTGCGATATTTGCACCTTTCGGTCCAACACATCCGACTTTAGTAATCATTTTTTTAGTACCGGGTCAGCATTCTCTCTTCGATCCCTTCTCCTTAGCCAGTCTGCCCTGCTGCAGCCTGTTATCCAGGATCACCGCGTGGAGGTGTAGAAGGGTCTTGGCAGCTCTGGGTCGCTGACCCTGACGATAGCAGTCAGCTCTGGGTCGCTGACCACTGCAGCTCATACGCTGCTCAGCATCTTGATCTTAGATGTTACATCTGATGCATATTGTGTGGGCGGGGGGTGGGGCGGCAGAGAAACAGAAAATGTGCGACAAGGATGCATATTCTCCCCTTGTCTGATTACATTTACACAGAACTCATTTTTCGACCCATGAAGGAGATGCCAGGACTGAATATTATGGGGTGAGTTTATTATAATCTGAGATATGCGACGACACAGTTCTACTGGCTGATACCCAACCCGGACTACAGGCATTGGTGGGTCCAAGTAAAGGGCACAAGTCATGTGTATGGACTCAACTCCAACACTAAGAAATCCAAAACGGTTATAATTATCAAAGTAGACTGGAAATCTTTTTTACAGCCGCAAATAGACGGTCAGATACTGAAGCAGGTCAAGAGCTTTGTTTATCAGGGACTGAAAATAACAGAATTCAGGAAGAGGAAAAGTAAAGCCAAATTTGTTTTCACCAACACGAGCCATATATTGGGAACAGAGTACTGCGTGGCCTAGTGGTTAAGTGACAAGGCTCACAGCCCGAAGTGCTGGGTTCGCTCCCGATCACAGCACCGTCCGTTACCCCGGGGAAGCAATCCCTTAGAAAATGCAAGAGGAAGCAGATCCTTATATAAAATTCATGCCGAAGTCGGATGCACTGGGCCGACAGGCAAAAAAATAAAAACATAATGCAACGCACACCGCCTTGGGGAATAGAGAAATACGGCAAACGGAAATATATATATCATCGTAATCATCATCAGTCCCGTAACCTAGAAGGTCGCTCAGACACCGTTATTGCAGTTTGTCGAACCAGTTCACCCCATACATCTCGACTTTTCGCCAGGGTAAAAGTTTCTGCTATAGACCTTCCCGTCCACTCTTTTATATTGTCCTCCCATGTCTTTTTTGGTCTCCCTCTCCCACGCTTCCCAGGCACAGGGCCTTGCAGGACGGTCTTGGTCAGCCCCACCGATCGTGATATGTCCATACCATGTCAATTTTTGTGTTTTTCCTATAGTCAGTAGGTATATAAATATATATATATAGGCATCGCAGCGAATCACTCATACATTACAAATGAGAGTAATCAGGTCTTAGGTATACTAGTCTTTACTGTATGGTGTAGGAACTTAGACAATGAAGAAACGATTGAAGAAGAGAATTTATGCCTTCGAAATGTGGATGTATAAAACAATTAGGCCCATCTTCTGGAGAGAAAAGAAACCAAATAATAAGTCTTGGAGAAATTAGGAGTGCGAAAGAGAATTGATGAACGAGATCATAATTCCACTATTAAGATGTTTTGTTCACATTAAAAGGCATATAACCTTGCTGAAGACAATACTGGAAGGAAAGGTGGAGGGAGAACGGGCTAGAGGTGGAGGGAGAACGGGCTAGAGGTGGAGGGAGAACGGGCTAGAGGTGGAGGGAGAACGGGCTAGAGGTGGAGGGAGAACGGGCTAGAGGTGGAGGGAGAACGGGCTAGAGGTGGAGGGAGAACGGGCTAGAGGTGGAGGGAGAACGGGCTAGAGGTGGAGGGAGAACGGGCTAGAGGTGGAGGGAGAACGGGCTAAAGGTGGAGGGAGAACGGGCTAGAGGTGGACGGAGAACGGGCTAAAGGTGGAGGGAGAACGGGCTAGAGGTGGACGGAGAACGGGCTAGAGGTGGACGGAGAACGGGCTAGAGGTGGACGGAGAACGGGCTAGAGGTGGAGGGAGAACGGGCTAGAGGTGGAAGGAGAACGGGCTAGAGGTGGAGGGAGAACGGGCTAGAGGTGGAGGGAGAACGGGCTAGAGGTGGAGGGAGAACGGGCTAGAGGTGGAGGGAGAACGGGCTAGAGGTGGAGGGAGAACGGGCTAGAGGTGGAAGGAGAACGGGCTAGAGGTGGAGGGAGAACGGGCTAGAGGTGGAGGGAGAACGGGCTAGAGGTGGAGGGAGAACGGGCTAGAGGTGGAGGGAGAACGGGCTAGAGGTGGAGGGAGAACGGGCTAGAGGTGGAGGGAGAACGGGCTAGAGGTGGAGGGAGAACGGGCTAGAGGTGGAGGGAGAACGGGCTAGAGGTGGAGGGAGAACGGGCTAGAGGTGGAGGGAGAACGGGCTAGAGGTGGACGGAGAACGGGCTAGAGGTGGACGGAGAACGGGCTAGAGGTGGATGGAGAACGGGCTAGAGGTGGAGGGAGAACGGGCTAGAGGTGGAAGGAGAACGGGCTAGAGGTGGAGGGAGAACGGGCTAGAGGTGGAGGGAGAACGGGCTAGAGGTGGAGGGAGAACGGGCTAGAGGTGGAGGGAGAACGGGCTAGAGGTGGAGGGAGAACGGGCTAGAGGTGGAAGGAGAACGGGCTAGAGGTGGAGGGAGAACGGGCTAGAGGTGGAGGGAGAACGGGCTAGAGGTGGAGGGAGAACGGGCTAGAGGTGGAAGGGGAACGGGCTAGAGGTGGAGGGAGAACGGGCTAGAGGTGGAGGGAGAACGGGCTAGAGGTGGAGGGAGAACGGGCTAGAGGTGGAGGGAGAACGGGCTAGACGTGGAGGGAGAACGGGCTAGAGGTGGAGGGAGAACGGGCTAGAGGTGGAGGGAGAACGGGCTAGAGGTGGAGGGAGAACGGGCTAGAGGTGGAGGGAGAACGGGCTAGAGGTGGAGGGAGAACGGGCTAGAGGTGGAGGGAGAACGGGCTAGAGGTGGAGGGAGAACGGGCTAGAGGTGGAGGGAGAACTCGCTAGAGGTGGAGGGAGAACGGGCTAGAGGTGGAGGGAGAACGGGCTAGAGGTGGAGGGAGAACGGGCTAGAGGTGGAGGGAGAACGGGCTAGAGGTGGAGGGAGAACGGGCTAGAGGTGGAGGGAGAACGGGCTAGAGGTGGAGGGAGAACGGGCTAGAGGTGTAGGGAGAACGGGCTAGAGGTGGAGGGAGAACGGGCTAGAGGTGGAGGGAGAACGGGCTAGAGGTGGAGGGAGAACGGGCTAGAGGTGGACGGAGAACGGGCTAGAGGTGGAGGGAGAACGGGCTAGAGGTGGACGGAGAACGGGCTAGAGGTGGACGGAGAACGGGCTAGAGGTGGATGGAGAACGGGCTAGAGGTGGAGGGAGAACGGGCTAGAGGTGGAAGGAGAACGGGCTAGAGGTGGAGGGAGAACGGGCATTGTTATAAGTGGGACGATAACATTGAACGGTGGACTGGATGAAGCCTGGAAGATTTTACCATCAAGGTGAGAAACAGAGGGCGTTGGAGAACCATAGCCTGGAAGATTGTACCATCAAGGTGAGAAACAGAGGGCGTTGGAGAAGCATAGCCTGGAAGATTATACCATCAAGGTGAGAAACAGAGAGCGTTGGAGAAGCATAGCCTGGAAGATTGTACCATCAAGGTGAGAAACAGAGGGCGTTGGAGAACCATAGCCTGGAAGATTTTACCATCAAGGTGAGAAACAGAGGGCGTTGGAGAACCATAGCCTGGTAGATTGTACCATCAAGCTGAGAAACAGAGGGCGTTGGAGAAGCATAGCCTGGAAGATTGTACCATCAAGGTGAGAAACAAAGGGCGTTGGAGAACCATAGCCTGGAAGATTGTACCATCAAGGTGAGAAACAGAGGGCGTTGGAGAAGCATAGCCTGGTAGATTGTACCATCAAGGTGAGAAACAGAGGGCGTTGGAGAACCATAGCCTGGAAGATTGTACCATCAAGGTGAGAAACAGAGGGCGTTGGAGAAGCATAGCCTGGAAGATTGTACCATCAAGGTGAGAAACGGAGGGCGTTGGAGAACCATAGCCTGGAAGATTGTACCATCAAGGTGAGAAACAGAGGGCGTTGGAGAATCATAGCCTGGTATATTTTACAATCAATGTGAGAAACAGAGGGCGCTGGAGAACCATAGCCTGGTAGATTTTACAATCAATGTGAGAAACAGAGGTCGTTGGAGAACCATAGGCTGATAGATTTTACAATCAATGTGAGAAACAGAGGGCGTTGGAGAACCATAGAATGGTAGATTTTACAATCAAGGTGAGAAAATGAGGGCGTTGGAGAACCGTAGCTTGGTAGATTGTACCATCAAGGTGAGAAACAGAGGGCGTTGGAGAACCATAGCCTGGAAGATTGTACCATCAAGGTGAGAAACAGAGGGCGTTGGAGAAGCATAGCCTGGAAGATTGTACCATCAAGGTGAGAAACAGAGGGCGTTGGAGAACCGTAGCCTGGTAGATTGTACCATCAATGTGAGAAACAGAGGGCGTTGGAGAATCATAGCCTGGTATATTTTACAATCAATGTGAGAAACAGAGGGCGCTGGAGAACCGTAGGCTGGTAGATTTTACAATCAATGTGAGAAACAGAGGGCGTTGGAGAATCATAGCCTGGTATATTTTACAATCAATGTGAGAAACAGAGGGCGCTGGAGAACCGTAGGCTGGTAGATTTTACAATCAATGTGAGAAACAGAGGGCGCTGGAGAACCATAGCCTGGTAGATTTTACAATCAATGTGAGAAACAGAGGGCGCTGGAGAACCATAGCCTGGTAGATTTTACAATCAATGTGAGAAACAGAGGGCGTTGGAGAACCATAGCCTGGAAGATTTTACAATCAATGTGAGAAACAGAGGGCGTTGGAGAATCATAGCCTGGTATATTTTACAATCAATGTGAGAAACAGAGGGCACTGGAGAACCGTAGGCTGGTAGATTTTACAATCAATGTGAGAAACAGAGGGCGTTGGAGAACCATAGCCTGGTAGATTTTACAATCAAGGTGAGAAACAGAGGGCGTTGGAGAACCGTAGCCTGGTAGATTGTACCATCAAGGTGAGAAACAGAGGGCGTTGGAGAACCATAGCCTGGAAGATTGTACCATCAAGGTGAGAAACAGAGGGCGTTGGAGAAGCATAGCCTGGAAGATTGTACCATCAAGGTGAGAAACAGAGGGCGTTGGAGAACCGTAGCCTAGTAGATTGTACCATCAAGGTGAGAAACAGAGGGCGTTGGAGAAGCATAGCCTGGTAGATTGTACCATCAAGGTGAGAAACAGAGGGCGTTGGAGAACCGTAGCCTGGTAGATTGTACCATCAAGGTGAGAAATAGAGGGCGTTGGAGAAGCATAGCCTGGTAGATTGTACCATCAAGGTGAGAAACAGAGGGCGTTGGAGAACCATAGCCTGGAAGATTTTACAATCAATGTGAGAAACAGAGGGCGTTGGAGAACCATAGCCTGGTATATTTTACAATCAATGTGAGAAACAGAGGGCGCTGGAGAACCGTAGGCTGGTAGATTTTACAATCAATGTGAGAAACAGAAGGCGTTGGAGAACCATAACCTGGTAGATTTTACAATCAATGTGAGAAACAGAGGGCGCTGGAGAACCATAGCCTGGTAGATTTTACAATCAATGTGAGAAACAGAGGGCGTTGGAGAACCATAGGCTGGTAGATTTTACAATCAATGTGAGAAACAGAGAGCGTTGGAGAACCATAGCCTGGTAGATTTTACAATCAATGTGAGAAACAGAGGGCGTTGGAGAACGGTAGCCTAGTAGATTGTACCATCAAGGTGAGAAACAGAAGGCGTTGGAGAACCATAGCCTGGTATATTTTACAATCAATGTGAGAAACAGAGGGCGTTGGAGAAGCATAGCCTGGAAGATTGTACCATCAAGGTGAGAAACAGAGGGCGTTGGAGAACCGTAGCCTGGTAGATTGTACCATCAATGTGAGAAACAGAGGGCGTTGGAGAATCATAGCCTGGTATATTTTACAATCAATGTGAGAAACAGAGGGCGCTGGAGAACCGTAGGCTGGTAGATTTTACAATCAATGTGAGAAACAGAGGGCGTTGGAGAATCATAGCCTGGTATATTTTACAATCAATGTGAGAAACAGAGGGCGCTGGAGAACCGTAGGCTGGTAGATTTTACAATCAATGTGAGAAACAGAGGGCGCTGGAGAACCATAGCCTGGTAGATTTTACAATCAATGTGAGAAACAGAGGGCGCTGGAGAACCATAGCCTGGTAGATTTTACAATCAATGTGAGAAACAGAGGGCGTTGGAGAACCATAGCCTGGAAGATTTTACAATCAATGTGAGAAACAGAGGGCGTTGGAGAATCATAGCCTGGTATATTTTACAATCAATGTGAGAAACAGAGGGCACTGGAGAACCGTAGGCTGGTAGATTTTACAATCAATGTGAGAAACAGAGGGCGTTGGAGAACCATAGCCTGGTAGATTTTACAATCAAGGTGAGAAACAGAGGGCGTTGGAGAACCGTAGCCTGGTAGATTGTACCATCAAGGTGAGAAACAGAGGGCGTTGGAGAACCATAGCCTGGAAGATTGTACCATCAAGGTGAGAAACAGAGGGCGTTGGAGAAGCATAGCCTGGAAGATTGTACCATCAAGGTGAGAAACAGAGGGCGTTGGAGAACCGTAGCCTAGTAGATTGTACCATCAAGGTGAGAAACAGAGGGCGTTGGAGAAGCATAGCCTGGTAGATTGTACCATCAAGGTGAGAAACAGAGGGCGTTGGAGAACCGTAGCCTGGTAGATTGTACCATCAAGGTGAGAAATAGAGGGCGTTGGAGAAGCATAGCCTGGTAGATTGTACCATCAAGGTGAGAAACAGAGGGCGTTGGAGAACCATAGCCTGGAAGATTTTACAATCAATGTGAGAAACAGAGGGCGTTGGAGAACCATAGCCTGGTATATTTTACAATCAATGTGAGAAACAGAGGGCGCTGGAGAACCGTAGGCTGGTAGATTTTACAATCAATGTGAGAAACAGAAGGCGTTGGAGAACCATAACCTGGTAGATTTTACAATCAATGTGAGAAACAGAGGGCGCTGGAGAACCATAGCCTGGTAGATTTTTCAATCAATGTGAGAAACAGAGGGCGTTGGAGAACCATAGGCTGGTAGATTTTACAATCAATGTGAGAAACAGAGAGCGTTGGAGAACCATAGCCTGGTAGATTTTACAATCAATGTGAGAAACAGAGGGCGTTGGAGAACGGTAGCCTAGTAGATTGTACCATCAAGGTGAGAAACAGAAGGCGTTGGAGAACCATAGCCTGGAAGATTGTACCATCAAGGTGAGAAACAGGGCGTTGGAGAAGCATAGCCTGGTAGAGTGTACCACCAAGGTGAGAAACAGAGGGCGTTGGAGAGCCATAGCCTGGTAGATTGTACCATCAAGGTGAGAAACAGAGGGCGTTGGAGAACCATAGCCTGGAAGATTGTACCATCAAGGTGAGAAACAGAGGGCGTTGGAGAACCATAGCCTGGAAGATTGTACCATCAAGGTGAGAAACAGAGGGCGTTGGAGAAGCATAGCCTGGTAGATTGTACCATCAAGGTGAGAAACAGAGGGCTTTGGAGAAGCATAGCCTGGTAGATTGTACCATCAAGGTGAGAAACAGAGGGCGCTGGAGAACCATAGCCTGGTAGATTGTACCATCAAGGTGAGAAACAGAGGGCGTTGGAGAAGCATAGCCTGGAAGATTGTACCATCAAGGTGAGAAACAGAGGGCGTTGGAGAACCATAGCCTGGAAGATTGTACCATCAAGGTGAGAAACAGAGGGCGTTGGAGAAGCATAGCCTGGTAGATTGTACCATCAACGTGAGAAACAGAGGGCGTTGGAGAAACATAGCCTGGTAGATTGTACCATCAAGGCGAGAAACAGAGGGCGTTGGAGAACCATAGCCTGGAAGATTTTACAATCAATGTGAGAAACAGAGGGCGTTGGAGAACCATAGCCTGGTATATTTTACAATCAATGTGAGAAACAGAGGGCGCTGGAGAACCGTAGGCTGGTAGATTTTACAATCAATGTGAGAAACAGAGGGCACTGGAGAACCGTAGGCTGGTAGATTTTACAATCAATGTGAGAAACAGAGGGCGTTGGAGAACCATAGCCTGGTAGATTTTACAATCAAGGTGAGAAACAGAGGGCGTTGGAGAACCGTAGCCTGGTAGATTGTACCATCAAGGTGAGAAACAGAGGGCGTTGGAGAACCATAGCCTGGAAGATTGTACCATCAAGGTGAGAAACAGAGGGCGTTGGAGAAGCATAGCCTGGAAGATTGTACCATCAAGGTGAGAAACAGAGGGCGTTGGAGAACCGTAGCCTAGTAGATTGTACCATCAAGGTGAGAAACAGAGGGCGTTGGAGAAGCATAGCCTGGTAGATTGTACCATCAAGGTGAGAAACAGAGGGCGTTGGAGAACCGTAGCCTGGTAGATTGTACCATCAAGGTGAGAAATAGAGGGCGTTGGAGAAGCATAGCCTGGTAGATTGTACCATCAAGGTGAGAAACAGAGGGCGTTGGAGAACCATAGCCTGGAAGATTTTACAATCAATGTGAGAAACAGAGGGCGTTGGAGAACCATAGCCTGGTATATTTTACAATCAATGTGAGAAACAGAGGGCGCTGGAGAACCGTAGGCTGGTAGATTTTACAATCAATGTGAGAAACAGAAGGCGTTGGAGAACCATAACCTGGTAGATTTTACAATCAATGTGAGAAACAGAGGGCGCTGGAGAACCATAGCCTGGTAGATTTTACAATCAATGTGAGAAACAGAGGGCGTTGGAGAACCATAGGCTGGTAGATTTTACAATCAATGTGAGAAACAGAGAGCGTTGGAGAACCATAGCCTGGTAGATTTTACAATCAATGTGAGAAACAGAGGGCGTTGGAGAACGGTAGCCTAGTAGATTGTACCATCAAGGTGAGAAACAGAAGGCGTTGGAGAACCATAGCCTGGTATATTTTACAATCAATGTGAGAAACAGAGGGCGTTGGAGAAGCATAGCCTGGAAGATTGTACCATCAAGGTGAGAAACAGAGGGCGTTGGAGAACCGTAGCCTGGTAGATTGTACCATCAATGTGAGAAACAGAGGGCGTTGGAGAATCATAGCCTGGTATATTTTACAATCAATGTGAGAAACAGAGGGCGCTGGAGAACCGTAGGCTGGTAGATTTTACAATCAATGTGAGAAACAGAGGGCGTTGGAGAATCATAGCCTGGTATATTTTACAATCAATGTGAGAAACAGAGGGCGCTGGAGAACCGTAGGCTGGTAGATTTTACAATCAATGTGAGAAACAGAGGGCGCTGGAGAACCATAGCCTGGTAGATTTTACAATCAATGTGAGAAACAGAGGGCGCTGGAGAACCATAGCCTGGTAGATTTTACAATCAATGTGAGAAACAGAGGGCGTTGGAGAACCATAGCCTGGAAGATTTTACAATCAATGTGAGAAACAGAGGGCGTTGGAGAATCATAGCCTGGTATATTTTACAATCAATGTGAGAAACAGAGGGCACTGGAGAACCGTAGGCTGGTAGATTTTACAATCAATGTGAGAAACAGAGGGCGTTGGAGAACCATAGCCTGGTAGATTTTACAATCAAGGTGAGAAACAGAGGGCGTTGGAGAACCGTAGCCTGGTAGATTGTACCATCAAGGTGAGAAACAGAGGGCGTTGGAGAACCATAGCCTGGAAGATTGTACCATCAAGGTGAGAAACAGAGGGCGTTGGAGAAGCATAGCCTGGAAGATTGTACCATCAAGGTGAGAAACAGAGGGCGTTGGAGAACCGTAGCCTAGTAGATTGTACCATCAAGGTGAGAAACAGAGGGCGTTGGAGAAGCATAGCCTGGTAGATTGTACCATCAAGGTGAGAAACAGAGGGCGTTGGAGAACCGTAGCCTGGTAGATTGTACCATCAAGGTGAGAAATAGAGGGCGTTGGAGAAGCATAGCCTGGTAGATTGTACCATCAAGGTGAGAAACAGAGGGCGTTGGAGAACCATAGCCTGGAAGATTTTACAATCAATGTGAGAAACAGAGGGCGTTGGAGAACCATAGCCTGGTATATTTTACAATCAATGTGAGAAACAGAGGGCGCTGGAGAACCGTAGGCTGGTAGATTTTACAATCAATGTGAGAAACAGAAGGCGTTGGAGAACCATAACCTGGTAGATTTTACAATCAATGTGAGAAACAGAGGGCGCTGGAGAACCATAGCCTGGTAGATTTTACAATCAATGTGAGAAACAGAGGGCGTTGGAGAACCATAGGCTGGTAGATTTTACAATCAATGTGAGAAACAGAGAGCGTTGGAGAACCATAGCCTGGTAGATTTTACAATCAATGTGAGAAACAGAGGGCGTTGGAGAACGGTAGCCTAGTAGATTGTACCATCAAGGTGAGAAACAGAAGGCGTTGGAGAACCATAGCCTGGTATATTTTACAATCAATGTGAGAAACAGAGGGCGTTGGAGAAGCATAGCCTGGAAGATTGTACCATCAAGGTGAGAAACAGAGGGCGTTGGAGAACCGTAGCCTGGTAGATTGTACCATCAATGTGAGAAACAGAGGGCGTTGGAGAATCATAGCCTGGTATATTTTACAATCAATGTGAGAAACAGAGGGCGCTGGAGAACCGTAGGCTGGTAGATTTTACAATCAATGTGAGAAACAGAGGGCGTTGGAGAATCATAGCCTGGTATATTTTACAATCAATGTGAGAAACAGAGGGCGCTGGAGAACCGTAGGCTGGTAGATTTTACAATCAATGTGAGAAACAGAGGGCGCTGGAGAACCATAGCCTGGTAGATTTTACAATCAATGTGAGAAACAGAGGGCGCTGGAGAACCATAGCCTGGTAGATTTTACAATCAATGTGAGAAACAGAGGGCGTTGGAGAACCATAGCCTGGAAGATTTTACAATCAATGTGAGAAACAGAGGGCGTTGGAGAATCATAGCCTGGTATATTTTACAATCAATGTGAGAAACAGAGGGCACTGGAGAACCGTAGGCTGGTAGATTTTACAATCAATGTGAGAAACAGAGGGCGTTGGAGAACCATAGCCTGGTAGATTTTACAATCAAGGTGAGAAACAGAGGGCGTTGGAGAACCGTAGCCTGGTAGATTGTACCATCAAGGTGAGAAACAGAGGGCGTTGGAGAACCATAGCCTGGAAGATTGTACCATCAAGGTGAGAAACAGAGGGCGTTGGAGAAGCATAGCCTGGAAGATTGTACCATCAAGGTGAGAAACAGAGGGCGTTGGAGAACCGTAGCCTAGTAGATTGTACCATCAAGGTGAGAAACAGAGGGCGTTGGAGAAGCATAGCCTGGTAGATTGTACCATCAAGGTGAGAAACAGAGGGCGTTGGAGAACCGTAGCCTGGTAGATTGTACCATCAAGGTGAGAAATAGAGGGCGTTGGAGAAGCATAGCCTGGTAGATTGTACCATCAAGGTGAGAAACAGAGGGCGTTGGAGAACCATAGCCTGGAAGATTTTACAATCAATGTGAGAAACAGAGGGCGTTGGAGAACCATAGCCTGGTATATTTTACAATCAATGTGAGAAACAGAGGGCGCTGGAGAACCGTAGGCTGGTAGATTTTACAATCAATGTGAGAAACAGAAGGCGTTGGAGAACCATAACCTGGTAGATTTTACAATCAATGTGAGAAACAGAGGGCGCTGGAGAACCATAGCCTGGTAGATTTTACAATCAATGTGAGAAACAGAGGGCGTTGGAGAACCATAGGCTGGTAGATTTTACAATCAATGTGAGAAACAGAGAGCGTTGGAGAACCATAGCCTGGTAGATTTTACAATCAATGTGAGAAACAGAGGGCGTTGGAGAACGGTAGCCTAGTAGATTGTACCATCAAGGTGAGAAACAGAAGGCGTTGGAGAACCATAGCCTGGAAGATTGTACCATCAAGGTGAGAAACAGGGCGTTGGAGAAGCATAGCCTGGTAGAGTGTACCACCAAGGTGAGAAACAGAGGGCGTTGGAGAGCCATAGCCTGGTAGATTGTACCATCAAGGTGAGAAACAGAGGGCGTTGGAGAACCATAGCCTGGAAGATTGTACCATCAAGGTGAGAAACAGAGGGCGTTGGAGAACCATAGCCTGGAAGATTGTACCATCAAGGTGAGAAACAGAGGGCGTTGGAGAAGCATAGCCTGGTAGATTGTACCATCAAGGTGAGAAACAGAGGGCTTTGGAGAAGCATAGCCTGGTAGATTGTACCATCAAGGTGAGAAACAGAGGGCGCTGGAGAACCATAGCCTGGTAGATTGTACCATCAAGGTGAGAAACAGAGGGCGTTGGAGAAGCATAGCCTGGAAGATTGTACCATCAAGGTGAGAAACAGAGGGCGTTGGAGAACCATAGCCTGGAAGATTGTACCATCAAGGTGAGAAACAGAGGGCGTTGGAGAAGCATAGCCTGGTAGATTGTACCATCAACGTGAGAAACAGAGGGCGTTGGAGAAACATAGCCTGGTAGATTGTACCATCAAGGCGAGAAACAGAGGGCGTTGGAGAACCATAGCCTGGAAGATTTTACAATCAATGTGAGAAACAGAGGGCGTTGGAGAACCATAGCCTGGTATATTTTACAATCAATGTGAGAAACAGAGGGCGCTGGAGAACCGTAGGCTGGTAGATTTTACAATCAATGTGAGAAACAGAGGGCGCTGGAGAACCATAGCCTGGTAGATTTTACAATCAATGTGAGAAACAGAAGGCGTTGGAGAACCATAACCTTGTAGATTTTACAATCAATGTGAGAAACAGAGGGCGCTGGAGAACCATAGCCTGGTAGATTTTACAATCAATGTGAGAAACAGAGGGCGTTGGAGAACCATAGGCTGGTAGATTTTACAATCAATGTGAGAAACAGAGGGCGTTGGAGAACCATAGCCTGGTAGATTTTACAATCAATGTGAGAAACAGAGGGCGTTGGACAACCGTAGCCTAGTAGATTGTACCATCAAGGTGAGAAACAGAGGGCGTTGGAGAACCATAGCCTGGAAGATTGTACCATGAAGGTGAGAAACAGGGCGTTGGAGAAGCATAGCCTGGTAGAGTGTACCACCAAGGTGAGAAACAGAGGGCGTTGGAGAGCCATAGCCTGGTAGATTGTACCATCAAGGTGAGAAACAGAGGGCGTTAGAGAACCATAGCCTGGAAGATTGTACCATCAAGGTGAGAAACAGAGGGCGTTGGAGAAGCATAGCCTCGTAGATTGTACCATCAAGGTGAGAAACAGAGGGCGTTGGAGAACCATAGCCTGGTAGATTGTACCATCAAGGTGAGAAACAGAGGGCGTTGGAGAACCATAGCCTGGAAGATTGTACCATCAAGGTGAGAAACAGAGGGCGTTGGAGAAGCATAGCCTGGTAGATTGTACCATCAAGGTGAGAAACAGAGGGCTTTGGAGAAGCATAGCCTGGTAGATTGTACCATCAACGTGAGAAACAGAGGGCGTTGGAGAAACATAGCCTGGTAGATTGTACCATCAAGGCGAGAAACAGAGGGCGTTGGAGAACCATAGCCTGGAAGATTTTACAATCAATGTGAGAAACAGAGGGCGTTGGAGAACCATAGCCTGGTATATTTTACAATCAATGTGAGAAACAGAGGGCGCTGGAGAACCGTAGGCTGGTAGATTTTACAATCAATGTGAGAAACAGAGGGCGCTGGAGAACCATAGCCTGGTAGATTTTACAATCAATGTGAGAAACAGAAGGCGTTGGAGAACCATAACCTTGTAGATTTTACAATCAATGTGAGAAACAGAGGGCGCTGGAGAACCATAGCCTGGTAGATTTTACAATCAATGTGAGAAACAGAGGGCGTTGGAGAACCATAGGCTGGTAGATTTTACAATCAATGTGAGAAACAGAGGGCGTTGGAGAACCATAGCCTGGTAGATTTTACAATCAATGTGAGAAACAGAGGGCGTTGGACAACCGTAGCCTAGTAGATTGTACCATCAAGGTGAGAAACAGAGGGCGTTGGAGAACCATAGCCTGGAAGATTGTACCATGAAGGTGAGAAACAGGGCGTTGGAGAAGCATAGCCTGGTAGAGTGTACCACCAAGGTGAGAAACAGAGGGCGTTGGAGAGCCATAGCCTGGTAGATTGTACCATCAAGGTGAGAAACAGAGGGCGTTAGAGAACCATAGCCTGGAAGATTGTACCATCAAGGTGAGAAACAGAGGGCGTTGGAGAAGCATAGCCTCGTAGATTGTACCATCAAGGTGAGAAACAGAGGGCGTTGGAGAACCATAGCCTGGTAGATTGTACCATCAAGGTGAGAAACAGAGGGCGTTGGAGAACCATAGCCTGGAAGATTGTACCATCAAGGTGAGAAACAGAGGGCGTTGGAGAAGCATAGCCTGGTAGATTGTACCATCAAGGTGAGAAACAGAGGGCTTTGGAGAAGCATAGCCTGGTAGATTGTACCATCAAGGTGAGAAACAGAGGGCGCTGGAGAACCATAGCCTGGTAGATTGTACCATCAAGGTGAGAAACAGAGGGCGTTGGAGAAGCATAGCCTGGAAGATTGTACCATCAAGGTGAGAAACAGAGGGTGTTGGAGAACCATAGCCTGGAAGATTGTACCATCAAGGTGAGAAACAGAGGGCGTTGGAGAAGCATAGCCTGGTAGATTGTACCATCAAGGTGAGAAACAGAGGGCGTTGGAGAAACATAGCCTGGTAGATTGTACCATCAAGGCGAGAAACAGAGTGCGTTGGAGAACCATAGCCTGGAAGATTTTACAATCAATGTGAGAAACAGAGGGCGTTGGAGAACCATAGCCTGGTATATTTTACAATCAATGTGAGAAACAGAGGGCGTTGGAGAACCATAGCCTGGTAGATTTTACAATCAATGTGAGAAACAGAGGGCGCTGGAGAACCATAGCCTGGTAGATTTTACAATCAATTTGAGAAACAGAGGGCATTGGAGAACCATAGGCTGGTAGATTTTGCAATCAATGTGAGAAACAGAGGGCGTTGGAGAACCATAGCCTGGAAGATTGTACCATCAAGGTGAGAAACAGAGGGCGTTGGAGAACCATAGCCTGGAAGATTGTACCGTCAAGGTGAGAAACAGAGGGCGTTTGAGAAGCATAGCCTGGAAGATTGTACCATCAAGGTGAGAAACAGAGGGCGTTGGATAAGCATAGCCTGGTAGATTGTACCATCAAGGTGAGAAACAGAGGGCGTTGAAGAACCATAGCCTGGAAGATTGTACCATCAAGGTGAGAAACAGAGGGCGTTGGAGAAGCATAGACAGGAAGATTGTACCATCAAGGTGAGAAACAGATAGCGTTGGAGAACCGTAGCTTGGTAGATTGTATCATCAAGGTGAGAAACAGAGGGCGTTGGAGAAGCATAGCCTGGAAGATTGTACCATCAAGGTGAGAAACAGAGGGCGTTGGAGAACCGTAGCCTGGTAGATTGTACCATCAAGGTGAGAAACAGAGGGCGTTGGAGAACCATAGCCTGGTAGATTTTACAATCAATGTGAGAAACAGAGGGCGCTGGAGAACCATAGCCTGGTAGATTTTGCAATCAATGTGAGAAACAGAGGGCGTTGGAGAACCATAGCCTGATAGATTTTACAATCAATGTGAGAAACAGAGGGCGTTGGAGAACCATAGCCTGGTAGATTTTACAATCAATGTGAGAAACAGAGGGCGTTGGAGAACCATAGCTTGGTAGATTGTACCATCAATGTGAGTAACAGAGGGCGTTGGAGAACCATAGCCTGGTAGATTTTACAATCAATGTGAGAAACATAGGGCGTTTGAGAACCATAGCCTGGTAGATTTTACAATCAATGTGAGAAACAGAGGGCGTTGGAGAACCATAGCCTGGTAGATTTTACAATCAATGTGAGAAACAGAGGGCGCTGGAGAACCATAGCCTGGTAGATTTTACAATCAAGGTGAGAAACAGAGAGCGTTGGAGAACCATAGCCTGGAAGATTGTACCATCAAGGTGAGAAACAGAGAGCGTTGGAGAACCATAGCCTGGAAGATTGTACCATCAAGGTGAGAAACAGGGCGTTGGAGAACAATAGCCTGGTAGATTGTACCATCAAGGTGAGAAACAGAGAGCGCTGGAGAACCATAGCCTGGTAGATTGTACCATCAAGGTGAGAAACAGGGCGTTGGAGAACAATAGCCTGGTAGATTGTACCATCAAGGTGAGAAACAGAGAGCGCTGGAGAACCATAGCCTGGTAGGTTGTACCATCAAGGTGAGAAACAGAGGGCGTTGGAGAACCATAGCCTGGAAGATTGTACCATCAAGGTGAGAAACAGAGGGCGTTGGAGAACCATAGCCTGGAAGATTGTATCGTCAAGGTGAGAAACAGAGGGCGTTGGAGAAGCATAGCCTGGAAGATTGTAGGATCAAGGTGAGAAACAGAGGGCGTTGGAGAACCGTAGCTTTTTAGATTTTACAATCAATGTGCGAAATAGGGTGTTGGAGAACCATAGCCTGGTAGATTTTACAATCAGGATGAGTAACAGAGGGCGTTGGAGAACCATAGCCTGGAAGATTATACCATCAAGGTGAGAAACAGAGGGCGTTGGAGAACCATAGCCTGGAAGATTGTACCGTCAAGGTGAGAAACAGAGGGCGTTTGAGAAGCATAGCCTGGAAGATTGTACCATCAAGGTGAGAAACAGAGGGCGTTGGAGAACCGTAGCCTGGTAGATTGTACCATCAAGGTGAGAAACAGAGGGCGTTGGATAAGCATAGCCTGGTAGATTGTACCATCAAGGTGAGAAACAGAGGGCGTTGAAGAACCATAGCCTGGAAGATTGTACCATCAAGGTGAGAAACAGAGGGCGTTGGAGAAGCATAGCCAGGAAGATTGTACCATCAAGGTGAGAAACAGATAGCGTTGGAGAACCGTAGCTTGGTAGATTGTATCATCAAGGTGAGAAACAGAGGGCGTTGGAGAAGCATAGCCTGGAAGATTGTACCATCAAGGTGAGAAACAGAGGACGTTGGAGAAGCATAGCCTGGAAGATTGTACCATCAAGGTGAGAAACAGAGGGCGTTGGAGAACCGTAGCCTGGTAGATTGTACCATCAAGGTGAGAAACAGAGGGCGTTGGAGAACCATAGCCTGGTAGATTTTACAATCAATGTGAGAAACAGAGGGCGCTGGAGAACCATAGCCTGGTAGATTTTGCAATCAATGTGAGAAACAGAGGGCGTTGGAGAACCATAGCCTGATAGATTTTACAATCAATGTGAGAAACAGAGGGCGTTGGAGAACCATAGCCTGGTAGATTTTACAATCAATGTGAGAAACAGAGGGCGTTGGAGAACCATAGCTTGGTAGATTGTACCATCAATGTGAGTAACAGAGGGCGTTGGAGAACCATAGCCTGGTAGATTTTACAATCAATGTGAGAAACATAGAGCGTTTGAGAACCATAGCCTGGTAGATTTTACAATCAATGTGAGAAACAGAGGGCGTTGGAGAACCATAGCCTGGTAGATTTTACAATCAATGTGAGAAACAGAGGGCACTGGAGAACCATAGCCTGGTAGATTTTACAATCAAGGTGAGAAACAGAGAGCGTTGGAGAACCATAGCCTGGAAGATTGTACCATCAAGGTGAGAAACAGAGGGCGTTGGAGAACCATAGCCTGGTAGGTTGTACCATCAAGGTGAGAAACAGAGGGCGTTGGAGAACCATAGCCTGGAAGATTGTACCATCAAGGTGAGAAACAGAGGGCGTTGGAGAACCATAGCCTGGAAGATTGTATCGTCAAGGTGAGAAACAGAGGGCGTTGGAGAAGCATAGCCTGGAAGATTGTAGGATCAAGGTGAGAAACAGAGGGCGTTGGAGAACCGTAGCTTGGTAGATTTTACAATCAATGTGCGAAACAGGGTGTTGGAGAACCATAGCCTGGTAGATTTTACAATCAGTGTGAGTAACAGAGGGCGTTGGAGAACCATAGCCTGGTAGATTGTACCATCAAGTCATAAAACAGAGAGCGGTGGAGAACCATAGCCTGGTAGATTGTGCCATCAAGGTGAGAAACAGAGAGCGCTGGAGAACCATATCCTGGTAGATTGTACCATCAAGGTGAGAAACAGGGCGTTGGAGAACCATAGCCTGGTAGATTGTACCATCAAGGTGAGAAACAGAGAGCGCTGGAGAACCATAGCCTGGTAGGTTGTACCATCAAGGTGAGAAACAGAGAGCGCTGGAGAACCATAGCCTGGTAGATTGTACCATCAAGGTGAGAAACAGAGAGCGTTGGAGAACCGACCTTCACTGTGGAGGCGGCATCTAAACGCAACTGAGACGAAGTTATTTCATGCCAACCCCAAATATTTTCTTTACTCTAACTTGTGATATCGTTAGAGCTACACATCTCACTCATTCGTGTGAATATTCCCTATTCGTTTGAGAACCATAGCCTGGTATATTTTACAATCAATGTGAGAAACAGAGGGCGCTGGAGAACCGTAGGCTGGTAGATTTTATAATCAATGTGAGAAACAGAGGGCGCTGGAGAATCATAGCCTGGTAGATTTTACAATCAATGTGAGAAACAGAGGGCGCTGGAGAACCGTAGGCTAGTAGATTTTACAATCAATGTGAGAAACAGAGGGCGTTGGAGAACCATAGCCTGGTAGATTTTACAATCAATGTGAGAAACAGAGGGCGTTGGAGAATCATAGCCTGGTAGCTTTTACAATCAATGTGAGAAACAGAGGGGGTTGGAGAACCATAGCCTGGTAGATTTTACAATCCATGTGAGAAACAGAGGGCGTTGGAGAACCGTAGCCTGGTAGATTTTACAATCAATGTGAGAAACGGAGGGCGCTGGAGAACCATAGCCTGGTAGATTTTACAATCAATGTGAGAAACAAGGCGTTGGAGAACCATAGCCTGGTAGATTTTACAATCAGTGTGAGAAACAGAGGGCGTTGGAGAACCATAGCCTGGTAGATTGTACCATCAAGTCATAAAACAGAGAGCGGTGGAAACCATAGCCTGGTAGATTGTACCATCAAGTCATAAAACAGAGAGCGGTGGAAACCATAGCCTGGTAGATTGTACCATCAAGGTGAGAAACAGGGCGTTGGAGAACAATAGCCTGGTAGATTGTACCATCAAGGTGAGAAACAGAGAGCGCTGGAGAACCATAGCCTGGTAGATTGTACCATCAAGGTGAGAAACAGGGCGTTGGAGAACAATAGCCTGGTAGATTGTACCATCAAGGTGAGAAACAGAGAGCGCTGGAGAACCATAGCCTGGTAGGTTGTACCATCAAGGTGAGAAACAGAGAGCGCTGGAGAACCATAGCCTGGTAGGTTGTACCATCAAGGTGAGAAACAGAGAGCGCTGGAGAACCATAGCCTGGTAGATTATACCATCAAGGTGAGAAACAGAGAACGTTGGAGAACCGACCTTCACTGTGGAGGCGGCATCTAAACGCAACTGAGACGAAGTTATTTCATGCCAACCCCAAATATTTTCTTTACTCTAACTTGTGATATCGTTAGAGCTACACATCTCACTCATTCGTGTGAATATTCCCTTGACTTTAATATCGAGTAGACCATGTGTTATTTACAAATGTGCGTACCGTTGTTGTTGTTGTTGTTGTTGTTGTTGTTGTTGTTGCTGTGAATGCCCATAATGAGTAACATTACTCGTTTGTGCTCCCTGAAAATGGCGTAAAGTGGCGGATTACAGTAGCTTTCCTCACATTAAAAACGTACTTATGAAGGTGAACCTGGGTCCTCGAGGCTGTTGTGCTATGATAGGCTTCATCCGCGTGTCGCCCACCCCAAAAGTCAGACTGCAATGCAATAGCCGGTTTCCAGGAAGAAATGCATGCAAGTGAGGTGCGCGTTTTTATCAGTATTTTTTGCGTGACCATGACAAACATTGTCTGATCAGTATATTTCGCGTGACTCTGTCTGGTCAGTATATTTCGCGTGACTCTGTCTGGTCAGTATATTTCGCGTGACTCTGTCTGATTAGTATATTTCGCATGACTCTAACTAACATTGTCTGATCAGTATGTTTTACCTGACCCCGACTAACATTGTCTGATCAGTATGTTTTACCTGACCCTGACTAACATTGTCTGATCAGTATGTTTTACCTGACCCTGACTAACATTGTCTGATCAGTATGTTTTACCTGTCCCTGACTAACATTGTCCGATCAGTATGTTTTACCTGACCCTGACTAACATTGTCTGATCAGTATGTTTTACCTGTCCCTGACTAACATTGTCCGATCAGTATGTTTTACCTGACCCTGACTAACATTGTCTGATCAGTATGTTTTACCTGACCCTGACTAACATTGCCTTATCAGTATGTTTTACCTGACCCTGACTAACATTGCCTGATCAGTATGTTTTACCTGTCCTTGACTAACATTGTCCGATCAGTATGTTTTACCTGACCATGCGTTAGTCTCCTTATTCTATGTCCGTACCATTAGCTTACTTTTTGTAAAGCTGCACGTATTACCGCTATCATTCGGAATTTCCAATTAAGATACATACAGTGGGCCCTCAGCTTCAGTCCTCGTATGGCACATGTCCCAAAATCTGAGTAAAGAATAGTAATACTGTAACGTGCCAGGCATGTCGAATAAGCGCATTAAGAAGGAGCTGTTGGGCGTGTGGCTGACCACTCCATTGTGGCAGCGTACGGCATTTAGCAGTTGCGTAGTACTTATCTTAGTCACTCGGACCAAAATAGGATATGTGGCAGAGTCTAGGTGCATACACATACAATAAGAACACACATCGCTTCCGAAGTGTCCTGCACTTACCACAGCCATTCAGATCTCGTCCTTAGGCGATCTGTACATTCACAAACAATCAGATCACTTACAATCAGGCGATCTGTGCATTCACTATTACTTAGATCACTTCACGTATTCACACGAATATGTACATTCATATGTAATTAGATCACGCATCGTTCACTAGGTGTCCTACATGTACGACACACGTTCAGATCTCTTACTGTTCGCAGGGTGTCCAACCTAAACACCAATGGAGCGACTGGCCAAAACTCTGGGTGTGTGCTGGTCCAGTCACCCTGCAAACTCATACACTCACAGACTCCTGACAGCCTCCCAGTCACTCTCCTAACCAGTCTCCTTGAGTTCATCTTTGCGGAGTATTTTAAAGCCTCAAACAACTTCATTGCTGTCCAATGGTCTCCTGTTAGTTGTCTGACTTAACCGTCACTCTAATTTGGAACTACTCCCAACTAAGTGTTATTGGATTATTATCCCCGAATCTCTGTCACTCTAAATGTCGTAGAGTCGGTCATGGCGGCATCTGACTGTCACCATTCCCCCGCCCCCCTTCTCCCCAACTATACTAATTCGGAACGTCAGAGTGGTCAGCTACGAACCCCCACTAAAGCTCCGAACACAACCACACCCTCCCCTCCACCACCCCCTTCCCCTGTACCAGACAAATTCGTCCACCTAAACTCTTCATTTCCTTTGTCGACCTAGTGTCGAGACAATGATTGACCTTAGCACGCATTCAGGCAACCTTTGTTCCAAGAGTCGCCAGCCCAATCTCCCTGCTCTAAACGCCCATGCTCCACCTGGAACTGTCACACCATCTTTTTTAAAACTATACGCCAGAAGAGACAGAAACGAAGACCTCAATGTAGAAGAGATGTGACCAAGTCAAGTCAGACTCGTGATGATTGGGCTAGTCCAGTCAAGTCAGACTCGTGATGATTGGGCTAGTCCATCCTGTAGTAACAATAAACCACAAAAGAAAGAAGCCCATCTCCTACGATAGTAGAAGAGCGAAGAGATACCGGCCCGATACTAGTCAGTGAAAGAGAGGAGTGAGGACGACCACCAGCTTATGCACTGCTCAGCATCTTGTTCCCGGATACACAGATGACGTTACATTGTTTGTACACAATAAGAGAAGATGGAAAGACTGTACGTCTATGGCCACCAAGCAGGACTAAATATTCATATAGGTAAGATAAAAGTCAAGACGTTGAATATTTGGAATCCCACGTCAACTAAAGCAAGAAATGGAGAATTGGTGGTGAGAGGAGCGTACACATGCATCAGAAACTCAGTTACATCTGACGGCCCAACGGGCAGAGATTTTCAAAGGAGAATGAACAAGGTCAGGGTGGTCTTTGCTAACTTGAACAGCGTTTGAAGGTCGTCGGAATACTTTACAAACACCAAACTAAAAATATACAAGAGCTGTGTGTTCTGTGGGCTTCTGTATGGGGTGGACTGCTGGAGAGTTCTGTATGGGGCAGACTGCTGGGGAGTTTTGTATGGGGTGGACTGCTGGAGAGTTTTGTATGGGGTGGACTGCTGGAAAGTTCTGTAACTTAACTTAACGTCTTTATACTGGTTTAGAAGACCCTGCAGAGTCTGTATACAACCAGTTACATTTACATCACCTTGCTCTAAAAGCTATGCGCATCCAGTTTATCCTTAAACGCATTAACTGTCCCTGCCTCCACCACCTCCCCTGGCAATGCATTCCAAGCAGACACCACTCTCTGACTAAAAAAATATTTCCTAATATCTAACCTGGACCTCTCTTTAATCAGCTTGTAGCTATGCCCTCGTGTTATTGTAGGTGGCTGTATTTTAAAAAACTTGTTATAGTCTAATTTATCGATTCCTCTGATCATCTTATAAACCTGTATTAAGTCACCACGAATTCTTCTCTCTTCGAGACACTGTAGGCCCGTTTTTCTGAGTCGTTCCTCATAACTGTAATTCTGGAATCCAACTATCATCTTTGTCGCTCTTTTTTGTATTCTTTCTAGCATGTTCATGTCCCCTCTATGATAAGGACTCCACACCTGTACACAGTACTCCAATCTAGGTCTAACTAAAGCTTTATACAGTTTGACGATCACTTCCTTGCTCCTATGTTTAATATTTCTTTTTATCATACCTAACATTGCATTTGCCTTTTTCACTGCTACCTTAACTTGCTCACTCACCTTTCCTGTATGATCTATTATAACCCCTAGGTCCCTTTCCTTATCTATCTTTCTAATATTGTTTTCTCCCATTCTGTATTTATGTTCCATATTGGATCTACCCATGTGGATGACTGTACATTTATCTACATTAAACTCCATTTGCCAGCTTACAGACCATTCTCGAATTTTATCTAGATCCGACATCAATATATCCACTTCCGCTTTAGATGAGACACTACTGCATAGTTTTGTGTCATCAGCAAATTTTGCAATCATGGATCTCATATCAATGTCCAAATCATTTATATATATCAAGAACAAAATTGGTCCCAAAACCGAGCCCTGTGGCACACCACTTTTCACTTCACTCCACTCAGAGTACTCCTTATTTATGCCCACCCTCTGCCTTCTTCCTGTTAACCAATTTTCAATCCATTTGGCAACTTCGCCACCTATTCCATGTGATTTTAACTTTCGAAATAATCTTTGATGAGGTACTCTATCAAAGGCCTTTGCAAAGTCTAGATAAATAACATCCACTGGCTCCCCTTTATCTATGATTTTAGTAACCTCCTCCATGAATTCTAATAGATTTGTTAAGCATGATCTCCCTCTAGTAAACCCATGCTGACTATTTCTAATTAGATTACATTTTTCTAAATGCATTACAATGTTTTCTTTGATTATTGACTCTAACAATTTACAGACTATGCTCGTTAAACTCACCGGTCTATAATTTGCCGGATCTGATTTTTTGCCTTTTTTGAATAAGGGGATCACTCCTGCATCTTTCCAATCCCGTGGAACAATCCCTTTTGTAAGTGATTGAGAACATAATATAGCCAATGGTTTTGCTAGTTGGTTTCTAATTTCATACAGCAATTTTGGGTGAATACCATCTTGACCTGGACATTTATTCACTTTCAACCCCTCCAATTTTTTTAAAACCATTTCCTCTGTAATACAGATTGATCTTAATCCCGCTGTATCCATGTCTCTTTGAAAAATATCTATAGGCTCTGGGGCGGACTGGTGGAGAGTTCTGTATGGGGTGGACTGCTGGAGAGTTTTGTATGGGGCAGACTGCTGGAGAGTTTTGTATGGGGTGGACTGCTGGAGAGTTTTGTATGGGGTGGACTGCTGGAAAGTTCTGTATGGGGCGGACTGGTGGAGAGTTCTGTATGGGGCAAACTGCTGGAGAGTTCTGTATGGGGCGGACTGCTGGAGAGTTCTGTATGGGGCGGACTGCTGGAGAGTTCTGTATGGGGCGGACTGCTGGAGAGTTCTGTATGGGGCGGACTGCTGGAGAGTTCTGTATGGGGCGGACTGCTGGAGAGTTCTGTATGGGGCAAACTGCTGGAGAGTTCTGTATGGGGCGGACTGCTGGAGAGTTCTGTATGGGGCGGATTGCTGGAGAGTTCTGTTGGTTGGTTGGTTGGCTTGCTGGCTGGCAGGCTGGTTGGTTGGTTAGTTAGCTGGTTAGTTGGTTAGTTATTGATCCAGCGGACCATGGACACTTTGACCCATGAGTTGACTGCAGAGGACTTCTGTATGGGCCATGTTCTTAAGCTTGACAGCAATGACTCGGGGACCATTCATAACTGTTGCCTTCCCTCTTCAGATGGCGTGCATGCCCGTCAAGATTCTATGGAGGTTGGCTGCCAGCTTGATGATCAGTGTCACGGTGAGATCCTCAAACCACTTGAGCAAAGACGTCAGAGGGAACAAAAACGCTGCCTGGCACATTCCTTAGTGGGCACACCAAACTACATCGCCCCAGAGGTCCTGCTGCGTTTAGGTGGGCATCAAGTTTGTGTGGGAGATACATGTGTCGTGTCTGTGTTCCATAGTGTATACACGTGTGTTATGTTGGGATGGGAGAGCGAAGCACCAAATGTGTAAGCGAGATTCATGTTTGTCGTGTCGCTGTGTTATGTTGGAATGGGAGAGTGAAGAACTGAATGTGTTAGGGAGATCTCTGTTTGTCGTGTCGCTGTGTTATGTTGGGATGGGAGAGCGAAGCACCAAATGTGTAAGCAAGATTCATGTTTGTCGTGTCCCTGTGTTATGTTGGAATCGGAGAGTGAAGAACTGAATGTGTTAGGGAGATCTCTGTTTGTCGTGTTGCTGTGTTATGTTGGGATGGGAGAGCGAAGCACCAAATGTGTAAGCGAGATTCATGTTTGTCGTGTCACTGTGTTATGTTGGAATGGGAGAGCGAAGAACTGAATGTGTTAGGGAGATCTCTGTTTGTCGTGTCGCTGTGTTATGTTGGAATGGGAGAGCGAAGAACTGAATGTGTTAGAGCGATCTATGTTTGTCGTGTTGCTGTGTTATGTTGGAAGAGGAGATCGAAGCACCGAATATATACGTGATGGAGGAAATTGTGCAAGTAAATACAACACTGGTCCCAATATGTTGGGGGCTACATCAACAGTTTTAGGTGTCATAGCGACCTACCATAATGGATGTGGAAATGGAAACAGACAGCCAATAATTCCGTGAACAAAGGGACTTCCTTGCTTAAAGGAGAGATGACGAAGAGGACTAATTCTTCAGTAGATTTCTGTGTGAGATGAACTGTTGAAGTATTCTATGTGAGGTATGAACTGTTGAAGTATTCTGTGTGAGATAGGAACTGTTTGTTGAAGTATTCTGTTTGAGATATGAACTGTTGAAGTATTCTGTGTGAGATAGGAACTGTTGAAGTATTATGTGTGAGATATGAACTGTTGAAGTATTCTGTGTGAGGTATGAACTGTTGAAGTATTCTGTGTGAGATAGGAACTGTTTGTTGAAGTATTCTGTGTGAGATAGGAACTGTTGAAGTATTCTGTGTGAGATAGGAACTGTTTGTTGAAGTATTCTGTGTGAGATAGGAACTGTTTGTTGAAGTATTCTGTGTGAGATAGGAACTGTTTGTTGAAGTATTCTGTGTGAGATAGGAACTGTTTGTTGAAGTATTCTGTGTGAGATAGGAACTGTTTGTTGAAGTATTCTGTGTGAGATAGGAACTGTTTGTTGAAGTATTCTGTGTGAGATATGAACTGTTTGTTGAAGTATTCTGTGTGAGATAGGAACTGTTTGTTGAAGTATTCTGTGTGAGATAGGAACTGTTGAAGTATTCTGTGTGAGATAGGAACTGTTTGTTGAAGTATTCTGTGTGAGATAGGAACTGTTTGTTGAAGTATTCTGTGTGAGATAGGAACTGTTTGTTGAAGTATTCTGTGTGAGATAGGAACTGTTTGTTGAAGTATTCTGTGTGAGATATGAACTGTTTGTTGAAGTATTCTGCATGAGATATTAACTGTTGTAGTATTATGTGTGAGATATGAACTATTGAAGTATTATGTGTGAGATATGAGCTGTTGTAGTATTCTGTGTGAGATATGAACTATTGAAGTATTATAAGTGAGATATGAACTATTTGTTGCAGTATTATTTGTGCAATGATATGATAACCATAATTTTGTTTATGCAGGATACACTAAAGCCTGTGATTGGTGGAGTGTTGGCGTCATTCTCTACGAGATGGTGATTGGCCAACCCCCCTTCTACGCCTCGACCCCTGCAGAAACACAGTATAAGGTATGTGTTAGACGAAACCAGCATTAAAAACCCTGACATACATTCAGTATTCAACCATAATTAAACAGATTTGTTTGGTTTAGAAATCACCTTTTTTATGTTTGTTTTTTGTAAATCCAACTTGAGAAATCGAGCCTTTTGTTAGTCTCTATTTGAATAAGACTTGGTACCAAGATGCTGAGAAGCGCATGAGCTGCAGTGGTCAGCTACCCATGGCTGACTGCTAGCATCAGGGCCAGCGAACCAGAGCTGCCAAGACCCTTCTACACCCCCACGCGGTGATCCTGGGTAACAGGCTGAAGCAGAGCAGACTGGCTAAGGAGAAGGGATCGAAGAGGGAATGCTAACCCGGTACTCAAAAAATGCTTGCTGAAGTCGGATTTGTTGGACCAAAAGGTGCAAATATCACAGCTAAGCTGTAAACTACAACACAATGCATTCCGTTCTCTGGACTACATTCTGCTACTTACCCTTTCACAGTTATAACAGGAGGCATGATGTCAACACCAATTGTAGAACTCGAAAAGATTACAAATCTGCAATCCATGACCGACAGAAGAGACTGCAGAGCCCAGCAGCAAGCAGAGAAACTCAGAAGACTGACAGACCATCCAATGCATCAGAGACTAAATAGATTTTGAAATGGGAAACTAAAGCAGAGAAACTTTGCAGAAATAGCCAAAGCTAAGATGAGCGAAGATCCTATAAACACGGTAACAATACCAAAGCCCATCCCTACTGTACGCAAACCTACCTGGAAGCAGCATATCATTCCGGAGGTGGTAGAAAATATACCAGGTATTGGAAACAAGAACGGTTCTGTAACAAACACAACACAGAACGGAGAACAGGGGTATTCCTGAGCCTACCAAATGGTAGAAAAATAACACTGTCAGTGGCAACTGGAAAATCCTCAAGCAATTTCAGAGCAGAGGCAGAGGCACTGAGGGCTGCAGTAGAAGCAATGCTGACAGGCGAAAGCAATGAAAGCCAGATAGTCCTGTTTACAGATGCCCTGGCCGTAGTCACAGCACTAAAATCCAGAAAAATACAGAACTTAATGATTTAAGAGCAGTACTCTGTCAACTATACCAGCAGTCCGCACAAAAAAGAGTAGTGGTACAGTGGGTTCCATCTCATTGTAACATCCAAGGCAACGAGGAGGCAGACAGACTGGCAAAAGAAGGTGCAAGACTACCACAACCAGACTCTAGTGTGACCTACGAAGAGTCCAAAAGGCTTATTAGGGCCAGATACATGGCCAAATGGGAAACAGAACATACTGGCTACACAAAAAATGATGCCTATTACCAGTTGAACAGAAGAGAGCAGGTCATGGTCTTCAGACTCCGCACAGGCCACAACAGACTGAGGTACCACCTATTCAATAAACTGAAGATAGGTGGCACTGACGAATGTACTTGTGGTACAGGGAAAATGGCCGCTGAACATTTGCTGCAAAACTGCCCAACGTACGAGGATCAGAGAGAGCAGATGTGGCCATCACCAGTGGCAACACTAGACAAGCTCTATGGCAGTGTCGACAGCCTCAGGATGACCGCTGCTTTTTTGGAAAAAATACAGGTTGACATTTGACGATGAATTCTGAAGAATTCTCCCTTGAACAGAACTGAGACTTCATACGATGAATTCTCTAACAAAAACTGATGACTCCTACCTAAGACAAAAGTGACACATCTTACAAAGATTCTCTAACACCCCATCCCCAATAGTGGTCTCTAATATGGGACATTCTTTTACTTCTTCCATAGAAAGCATATGGTCACAACGCTCTCTCCTTACAGGAAGTCTGTATCAATACAATCAGTCGTGATTTCTTCTTCTTCGTACGCAGTCAGACATCAACCTTTATTTTTTCGAAAAAAGGCGGCGGTCATCCTGAGGCTGTCGACACTGCCATAGAGCTTGTCTAGTGTTGCCACTGGTGATGGCCACATCTGCTCTCTCTGATCCTCGTACGTTGGGCAGTTTTGCAGCAAATGCTCAGCGGTCATTTTCCCAGTACCACCCGGGCATTCGTCAGTGCCACCTATCTTCAATTTATTGAATAGGTGGTACCTAAGTCTATTGTGGCCAGTGCGAAGTCTGAAGACCACGACCTGCTCTCTTCTGTTCAACTGGTAATAGGCATCGTTTTTGGTGTAGCCAGTATGTTCGGTTTCCCATTTGGTCATGTATCTAGCTCTAATAAGCCGTTTTGACTCTTCGTAGGTCATACCAGTATCTAGTTGTGGTAGTCTTTCACCTTCTTTTGCCAATCTGTCTGCCTCCTCATTGCCATGGATGTTGCAGTGGGATGGAACCCACTGTACCACTACCCTTTTTGGTGCGGACTGCTGGCATAGTTGACAGAGTACTGCTCTTAAATTATTAAGTTCAAGTCATGATTTCAATAGTAATCAGTTTTACATGATGATGTTGCTAGTCCCATGCACAACCTTCGTTAGTTACTATATGTGACACACTTTGAAGTTTATGATATGTCAGTACATCTTCTCCTTCTTCGCTCGTTCTCAATCTCTCGCTACCAAGCCAAGAAAAGGCTTTGCAAGTAGCAGGATGTAGTCCAGAGAACGAAATGCGTTGTGTCATAGTTTACGGCTTGACCCCGATATTTGCCCCTTTCAGTCCGACACATCTGACTTCAGCAGGAATTTTTAAGCACAGGGTTAGCCTTCCCTCTTCGATCTTTTCTCCTTAGCCAGTCTGCTCTGTTACAGCCTGTTATCCAGAATCACCGCATGGAGGTGTAGAAGGGTCTTGGCAGCTCTGATTCCCTGGCCCTGACAGCAGTCTGCAGCTATGTGTCGCTCATGCGCTGCTCAGCATCTTGATTCGTTAGTATACTAAAACTATCATTGCAGTCTTTACTTCAGCTACTAAAGGCCAGTTGGGAGATGTATAGGACTCAGAAATAAAGGTCACATTCCCTTGTAGTTGTTGTACAATTTTAAAGCTGAATTTTTATTTTAAACCTAAACCCTACCACACCTGAGGCCCTGAACCTAACTGTCCCCCATTCCTGGGTTCCAGAGCATTAAAGAGAAAAAACCAACATGATATAGAAAAATGTTAGTTACATGCAAACAAGTGGTTAGAATAAGATGTAATTTGGAGACATTGTAGAAAATAGGTTTACCTTTCATCTAGCGTCAATATTCCACCTTTGCGTGCCAATCCACCCAGCAAAAGGCCAAGAATCTGTCTCAAGTCATAACATTTCGAAATCCGGGAGTAAACACAACAAAGAGCCCTCATTTGTCCAATAATCCTGATAGCTGGGCTTTATACATGAGTATTCCATATAGATCCTCAGTCCAAGAAAAGCCTTTATCTCATCACTCGAGCTTTCACTGTCTGTTTCACTTGAACAGAGTCTGAATCAACCAAATTATTGATCACCTGTTGGACTGTCATAAGCCTAGACTTACTTTGCTTTCCTGTTGAAGTGCTTGGATCATCAGCCGCTCGTTTCATTGTCAATTTTCCGAATTTGTTCACGTTAAACCCCACAAAATCAATTCAAACATCGGGGCAGCCATTTGCAATGACTAATCACGAGGATTGACCAAAATTGGTTGGTTATTTTTAGATTCTGACGCATTTTATTAAGTACTACGTAAAGTACCGCAAAACCGGTCCAGCGGTATAGCATCAGTTAAGGAAATTACAGGAAAAAGGGTACAGCGGTCTGGTAGGATTAAAAAAGTCCTACGCCTTACCAAAGATTTTAACCCGTGTCACCTTGATCAAGTGATCGATATCCAACAACTCAGTCACCACATCCTCGCTATGACCAGAATTGCTTTAACTGTACTAGTCAACCTCATATCTTCAAACATTCATTTCATGCCCATGCAACTTTTCTTCTTTTTTTTTTTCTTCTACGACTAGGTGATAAACTGGAAGGAGACGTTGACGATTCGCCATTGCACCATATCCCCAGTAACCACAGACCTTATCGTTGAGTTATTACAAGGTCCAGAAAATAGACTTGGCAGAAATGGGGCCACAGAGGTCAAAGAACACAAGTTCTTCACCGGCATTAACTTTGAAGGACTACGCAGATTACCTGCACCATTGAAGCCAACGATCAAATACCTCACGGACACTTCCAACTTTGATCCAGTTGATCCAGACAAACTAAGAACTAATGATTCGGAGGGATCGAAAAAAGTCGACTCCAAGTTGGAGAATGGAAAGCACCCAGAACATGCTTTTTTTGAATTCACCTTCCGCCGGTTTTTCGATGATGGTGGTCACCCCTGTTCTGTGCCCTTGCAGCACGATCAGGAGCCAAACTCACCAGTGTATGTGTAACTAGTTCAACACAGAAGTGTATGTGTAACTAGGTCAACACAGAAGTATATGTGTAACTAGGTCAACACAGAAGTGAATGTGTAACTAGGTCAACACAGAAGTGTATGTGTAACTAGGTCAACACACCAGTGTATGTGTAACTAGGTCAACACACCAGTGCATGTTTAACTAGGTCAACACACCAGTGTATGTGTAACTACTTCAACACACCAGTGTATGTGTAACTAGGTCAACACACCAGGGTATGTGTAACTAGGTCAACACACCAGTGTATGTGTAACTAGGTCAACACATGTGTAACTAGGTCAACATACCCATTGTCCATGATAGCAACACATACACTGACCTTCACCTGATATTCACATATGGTTAAAGTCAACACAGCTTTACAACTAAAGCATACTTGAGTCAAATTAAGCTCATTTGATCCAAATTTTTGTATTTATATTTCAAATAGTAAATGTCCCACCACTCGTCAAGAAGAAAATCAATATTCACATCAAGAAGGAAATGTGAGCAAAATATGTGGTATGAACCACTGCAATCTTCTCTTATCCTTTTATTATCTCTTATAGGGGATAGGGGAATTATTGCATATTGTTGTTCTTGTGCA
This sequence comes from Ariolimax columbianus, assembly GCA_036924085.1. Lineage (NCBI taxonomy): Eukaryota > Metazoa > Mollusca > Gastropoda > Stylommatophora > Arionidae > Ariolimax > Ariolimax columbianus. The sequence continues at coordinate 4,725,252 of JAVGWX010000011.1, read as the reverse complement.
GGAAACCTGTAGAGTAGAACATGCTGGAAAGAATACAAAAAAGAGCGACAAAGATGATAGTGGGATTCCAGAATTACAGTTATGAGGAACGACTCAGACAAACCGGCCTACAGTGTCTAGAAGAGAGAAGAATTCGTGGTGACTTAATACAGGCTTATAAGATGATCAGAGGAATGGATAAATTAGACTATAACAAGTTTTTTAAAATACAGCCACCTACAATAACACGAGGGCATAGCTACAAGCTGACTAAAGAGAGGTCCAGGTTAGATATTAGGAAATATTTTTTTAGTCAGAGAGTGGTGTCTGCTTGGAATGCATTGCCAGGGGAGGTAGTGGAGGCAGGGACAGTTAATGCATTTAAGAACAAACTGGATGCGCATAGCTTTTAGAGCAAGGTGATGTAAATGTAACTGGTTGTATACAGACTCTGCAGGGTCTTCTAAACCAGTATAAAGACGTTAAGTTAAGTTGATGCACTATTTAAGTGGTGCTTTCTGTAGCAATTTGTTTTATGAGGTTGCTAGCACCATACATAACCCTGTTTAGTCACATTAAAAACATAATGAAAGGAACCATTATTTAAAGCACTTATTAAATTTTGGGGAGCAGAATTCTGATCTCTTGCAAAGTGCAATCTACTAAATCTACCTTCTTAATCACTCGTTGTCTACCCTGGAGTGTAAAGAACCATCTCTTTCTTGTGGGTTATAGTTTCTACAGGATGGGGTAGCCAGCCCCATGCCCAACCCTCGTTAGTCGCCACTTACAGCATGCTTGGCAGGTTACAGTGTGGCTGGCTATTCTTGGAATCCCAGGTGCCTTCAATGAAAGTAGGACATAATATGTAAATGTATTGATAATGCAGCATTACTTACACTGAAGGAGAAATTAAGATTCACACCAATGTTAGAATCTTCAGCGCCATTGTTGAGTCTGTGGTGCTGTATGGAACCCGAGACATGGAGAACGACCAAGGCCACACAACAAAGACTTTAGTTCTTCGTTAACAGATGCCTACGAAGGATAATGGCCATAAAGTGGCAGAACATGGCGAGGAATGAAGACCTGTGGGAAAGGAGTCAACAACATCCATTGGAACAACAAATTAAGTAAAGAAAATGGCGCCGAATAGGACATATGCTACGGAAGGCACCATCCAACATAGGCAGACAGACTCTTACATGGAATCCTCAAGGGAAGAGAGAGGTAGACCCAAAAATATATGGAGACGAGAATGTGAGAAGAAGCTAAGATTAAATGATTGCACCTGGAGAGAGGCAGAAGAACAGCCCAGGGCCACGTATGCTGGCAGGATGCTGTTAATGACCTATGCAACAAGAGAAGCAACAGGCTTTGATTGATTTACACTGAAATAAAATAATGTTCTGTATTGATAATACAACATTACTTACACGATTGATAATACATTACTTACACTAAACTTAAAATAATATGTTGTATTGATAATACAACATTACTTACACTAAACTTAAAATAATGTCTTGTATTGATAATACAACATTACTTACACGATTGATAATACATTACTTACACTAAACTTAAAATAATATGTTGTATTGATAATACAACATTACTTACACTAAACTTAAAATAATGTCTTGTATTGATAATACATTACTTACACTAAACTTAAAATAATATGTTGTATTGATAATACAACATTACTTACACTAAACTTAAAATAATGTCTTGTATTGATAATACAACATTACTTACACGATTGATAATACATTACTTACACTAAACTTAAAATAATATGTTGTATTGATAATACAACATTACTTACACTAAACTTAAAATAATGTCTTGTATTGATAATACATTACTTACACTAAACTTAAAATAATATGTTGTATTGATAATACAACATTACTTACACTAAACTTAAAATAATGTCTTGTATTGATAATACAACATTACTTACACGATTGATAATACATTACTTACACTAAACTTAAAATAATATGTTGTATTGATAATACAACATTACTTACACTAAACTTAAAATAATGTCTTGTATTGATAATACATTACTTACACTAAACTTAAAATAATATGTTGTATTGATAATACAACATTACTTACACTAAACTTAAAATAATGTCTTGTATTGATAATACAACATTACTTACACTAAACTTAAAATAATGTCTTGGACAAAGTTTGTTGACTTGACCATTTGAAGTTGTTTAACAAGTTCCTTTGTGTGATGTTCCGTGCCAGTTTTGTCCATGTCCATTGTTTAGGTCAAGGTAATGGGGCTAGCAAACTCATTATGTTAAACAAAAACTGCTTCAGACTCCACCACTGTATGAGCATCAAAATAATTTGGTGCATACTTTCTATGCAGAACCATTTACAGTGGTAAACATAAGCTTCGTTAAGAGCGAATGCTCGTCCCCGTACTGTACACTGTTATTGTGTATAAAGTCATAAACACTTCAGTGTACAAAGTCTTAGCTTTTGTGAGGTAAGGGTGACCAGCTACCTTCCTTGCTGCCTTGGCTTCCTTAACTGTAAGTAAGGTACCCATTTTACAGCTGGGTAGGCTGAAGAGTTCCGTGACCTGGCCTTGAACTCTGCCACGTAGCTGGGAGAGACAAACACGCGACCAGTTCTGGTCATCTTGAAAGTAGATGCCACCCTTGTCCCAGATTTTTTTATTTGCGAATATTTAAACACAGAAAATGGTCTGCATCTTGTGCAGTGATGTTGACTTAATTCTACATTTTTCTCATTATTGTGTTGTTTCTGTTTGTTCGTTGTTCACACAGTGTTCACACAATGTCTGTAAACGTAATCACAGAAAATTGTTTGTGTCTCGCGCTGTTGTTGATTTTACCCAAGATAACATCAATCAACAATTTTATCATTACTTGATGTTTCTATGTTGTTCTGATGTGTCTGTTGTTCACACGGCGTTATGAAATGTCCGAAGACCTAGCTAGGCTAGAAATGTTATAAATGGACACAGATGAACAAGAACGAGTGTGTGACAAACATGTGTGAAATTAGTATGTCGTCACGGCCTAATTTATTGTTAAGATAACATAACCTAGAGATGAACAAATTTTAAGAGCATGTGACATCCACTCTTACTCTGATGCTGTCAATTCGAAACAATGGAGAGAAAAAATTATCATTTCGGAGTCTTGTCACATGTTGTGCCTTGAATGTTGCATGAATGCTCAGGATGGTCTGTATTCTTCCTTTCTGTTTCAACAGCTGTTTACCTGGTCACTCTTATCTTCTGTTTTCTTTAGTTCTTCTTTTACATACAGAATACCTCGGTGACTAGAATTCAGTGATAAAGTGGAGGACAAGTTAGATATAAACGGTGACCTGAGGGGACAAATTCAATCTAGAAGGTGACATATAGAGACAAATTAGATATAAATGGTGACCTGTGGGGACAAATTAAATCTAGAAGGTGACATATAGAGACAAATTAGATATAAATGGTGACATGTAGGGACAAATTAAATCTAGAAAGTGACCTATAGAGACAAGTTAGATATAAATGGTGACCTGTATGGACAAATTAAATCTAGAAAGTGACCTATAGAGATAAGTTAGATATAAATGGTGACCCTTGGCGACAAGTTAGATATAAATGGTGACCTATTGGGGCAAATTAAATCTATAAGGTGAATTATAGAGACAAATTAGATATAAATGGTGACCTTTGGCGACAAGTTAGATATAAATGTTGACCATAAATGTAGTTATTTGAGGGATGTAGTGTGTAGTGACAAGAGAAGCTTACAACAGATTGTCAATTTATGAAGGGAAATAGATGTAGTTATTTGAAATGAAAACATCAAAGATGAAGGCACACAAGGAAGCAGTTGCTGCAGATGTTGCTAAAATCTGTCGACAACATTTTATACATTTTTCTAGATCAGAAATATTTTTCTTAAAATAATTGTAGCTGTTCATCCGCATGGAGCAATGGGAGTGAAACTATTTGGTTCTATGTGAAACAAGAGGGAAGGCTTGTTGCATATAGAACAGTTATCTTTGATCTATAGTACAAACATCTTGGAGACATCTTACAAGGTTTCTAGAGTATTCGTTTTAGGCAGGACAGTGTATAGACAATGCATGTAGGGTTCCATGTGGATAGTAAGGAACTCATGAAAACAGAAGAACGTTGCTAATGTATTCATCTGCATATTGAATGTAGAGAGTCGTGCAACAAGGAGATTTGTAAATACATGGAGCAAGGGAGCAGTTGGCTGTTGTGATGAGTGCTGGTGGTTGTTGTGATGAGTGCTTGTGGTTGTTGTGATGAGTGCTGGTGGTTGTTGTGATGAGTGCTGGATGGAAAGAAGGAAGTGCATGCCTGGTTTCCCATCTGTCGGTTGTATATATATTTGTAAGGTATGAGGGGAGGTACAGAGAGATTGACGTAAACTTGACACAGACGTTTTTGTACTTTCATCTCTCCACCCTTCAAACTTTAACCAGTACATAGTCTATAAATTAGTCCAACTTTAACCAGTACATGGTCTATAAATTAGTCCAACTTTAACCAGTACATGGTCTATAAATTAGTCCAACTTTAACCAGTACATGGTCTATAAATTAGTCCAACTTTAACCAGTACGTGGTCTATAAATTAGTCCAACTTTAACCAGTACATGGTCTATAAATTAGTCCAACTTTAACCAGTACATGGTCTATAAATTAGTCTAACTTTTCTTTAGAATTTTATTGTGCGCATGCAGTAGGAATATTCAGATAGATTTGTTTTGTCAATGAAAAATATGCTTTGTCAGTTCTTAAAGGAAGATAGCAGTCAAACTTAACCTAGCTTCTTTATACTGGTTTAGAAGACTCTGCAGAGTCTGTATACAACCAGTTTTTTCCTACTCCAATTGATCTAAAAATAAATGTGCACATCCATTCTATTCTTGAATGCATTAACTGACCCCCACTATTTTGGGGGAAATGCATTCCAAGCATTCACCAATCTGTGACTAAAAAAATATTTCCTAATATCTAATCTTGACCTTTCTTTAATTAATTTGTAGCTGTGCCCTCTTGTTCTTGTAGGCGGCTGTAGCTGTGCCCTCTTGTTCTTGTAGGCGGCTGTAGCTGTGCCCTCTTGTTCTTGTAGGCGGCTGTAGCTGTGCCCTCTTGTTCTTGTAGGTGGTTGTAGCTGTGCCCTCTTGTTCTTGTAGGCGGCTGTAGCTGTGCCCTCTTGTTCTTGTAGGTGGCTGTAGCTGTGCCCTCTTGTTCTTGTAGGCGGCTGTAGCTGTGCCCTCTTGTTCTTGTAGGCGGCTATACTTTGGAAAACGTGTTGTAGTTTAATTTATCCTTTCCCCTTATTATCTTATAAACCTGTATGGGGAAGACCAGTTTTTTCTTACGTGGATCATCCGGTAAAAATTTCCCCTAATCTCTGACTAGTGAGATCAGACACCTGTGTGCAGTGGCGCGCACATTAAAAATACCTTAGCAGTTGGAAATCAAAAAGAGTAGGCTTAACGAACGCTGCTCAGGCAAAATTCAAAGTTTAAAATCTACTAAAATTATTCTAGGGATTCTCGCCCCACAGAGACAAAGGGGACTATGTGGCTAAAACATCAGGTTTTGGTTATGTGGTTAGTGGAGCGGGATAGATATTGCCTGACAGGCTGCAGGTCTACCTTGCTCTAATTTATGTTTCTGCCACCACCAGTTCCAAAATAGTTGCTGGGATTGACCTGGCAAGTCACCAGCGGATATTCACTTGTAAAAAAAAAAAATATGAAACAAAGGAGGCCACATCTTCCCGCGGCATAAGTGGACTGAAGATAGATAGATAGATTCTTCTCTATTCTAGACACTGTAAGCCAGTTTTCCTTGGGTCTTTCCTCACAACTGTAATTCCGGAACCCCACTATCAGTTCTGCCATGCCTATTGTGTGAAGGATAGTACAGACAACCTTAATACATTGTCTTTTAATTCAATCTTTTATAATAACAATAAAATACTTAGTCACCCCTTTTCTACCAAGAGGTGCAGAGGTTTACAAATAAAATACCAAATATTAATATTGAATTTTTACTTACTTTGATATATAGAGTATAGAGCAAGGGTTCTCAAACACGGGGCTTGCCAAGTCTCATCCTGTAGGTCACGACACAAGTGACATCACAGTATGAGATGAGCAATAATACAAGTTGGAGATGAAGGCCAATATACTTGCAAATAATAAAAATATACATTTACAAAAGTTGCAATGTTACTTTAAGGTAAACAAGCAAATATAAATGGTTACATTCATCAAATGCAAAATGACAAGGTAATAAGTTATATAAATTTTGTATTGAAGTATTTAATGAATTAATTTAGCATGTTTTACTGTTTTGTGGTGTTCGGAGAATCAAATTTGTTTCATGCAATCTTAGAATCACTGACTTGTTTTTGTAGGGTTTATGAGCCATCAAAATCATTTCATGTTCTCCTTGAATCAATATCTAGACTTCATACTCCCTATAATGGAGTTAGAGTTTGAGATCCCTGATACAGAAATGTAATAGTTAAAATGTGGAACAGTATAACCATGTCCATTGGTGGTTACAGTTGTCTTTCAGCTCTGCTCAGCATGATACAATGACAGAATTAGCCAGGTCTTTTTAAACGACCCATCAGTTTTCAAAGTAGGGGACATAACAATGAGATATAGAGTGAGATTGAAATATCAGTTGTTACCTCCCTTGTTGTGGGTGTGTCTGTGTGTGCAAATGTCTGCTTGTGTGTGTCTGTGTGTGCATATGTCTGCGTGTGTATGTCTGTGTCTGTCGTCAACTTCCTGTAAATATTGGAGCTGTGGAAACAGACAGGTAGAAAGTACAGCAATATTGCTCTAGAAATAAACTGTTCATGCCATTATAACTCACCCTGCTTCTGTTATGTGTTTCTGTTGGTTGTGTGTTCTTGTGATTTTCTTTGTGTGATTGTATGTGTCTGTCAGTCTTTGATTTATTGATTGATTTGGTGAACTGAGATGCTAGTACAGCCAGGCACAACATACTAACCAGGGCGTTGCGTAATGGCCAGGCACAATACACTAACCAAGACCACTATCTCTCTTCCATGTAGCGTTCACTGGAAAAATGCTGTTTTCAGTGCAGTTTGGCTGACGAAATGTAGATCGACGTGATCCCCGTAGTAATGAGCGTCACGCAGATGAAGCCAACCATAGCACAACCGGCTGTTGGACCACAGCCCACCTTCATCAGTACGCTCAGGATTTGAGGAAAGCTACTGCAACCCACAAAGCCCTTTTCAGGGCTCACAAAAAAGTAAACACTCATTGTGGACATTCAACAACAACAACTGACTTAGTCGCTCCTCTTCTACCGTGAGGTGTAAAGGTTTGCCAGAGAGAACACTACACTGCTCTATCCGCCGTCTTTTTCCTGGCCTCTTTCCAATCCAGCCCTCTATCACTTAGGGACTGTCGTATGTTGTCTTCCCAACGTACTTTGGGACGACCTCGGGGTCTGCGTCCTTGACTTTTGATCTCCCATGACCGCTTTGGCATCCGATCTTCTTCCATTCTACAGACATGGCCAAACCACTGTAGTTGGGACTGCTCCACTCGTGTCTGCAGGGGTTGAACTTCAAGATTGCTACGTATTGTCTGGTTACGGATCTTGTCCCTTTTCGTCAACTTAACCGCCTTTCTTAAATACCTCATTTCTGAACACAACAACTTGAATCTTTATTTTCCTGGATTTCCAAATATTATTTAGTAACAGGAATGCTGTTCTTGCCTTTGTAGTTCTAGCCATCCCTTACATCTGTCTCTGTACCCCCTGAAGTATCAATTGAGCTGACCAGATAAGTGAAGGTGCCGACCTCTTCCAGTGACTCGCCTCCAAGCATGGCTGGTTCGTTGCTTAGTTGTGGATTTACTGCCTTATATTGTCATCCCAGCGGACTTTGGGTAGTCCTGGGTGACTGGATCAGTGCATCTGTCGTACAGCAGTCTGGCCAACGAGGTGGGGATCGACACGGTGATCCCACAGTTGTGGAGATACAGCAAAGGCTAATGGACCACCTTTTTACGCCTGTGGATATATGAAGCTACTTCAGTTCACTTCTAGAAAGATATCACCAAGAGAGAAAGACTTCAGTACATGTAGACCGTACGCTAACTAATGGTCCCCCATAAACTTGGCTGTTGGCCTCGTCACTGTACAGTTTATCTTTCAGTTGGGGTAAAGGTCATGCTGTCCCTCTGCTTCTCTCGTGGCTCTGACCAGAATCAGAAAAGTATTTCATATTGTAAGCATGTGATAAAAAGCGACTTATCATATAACTAACACAAAGTACTACAGAAGTCCCTTCTGCTTTGGAGAAGTCTTCTTTAATGAGCAAAAAAAGAACAGAAAAAGAGTGATTAACCTCCCGTTGGGCTGTAGCTAGATTTCCCCATGTCCATCATTTCAGATAATTGTCTGGGGATCAAGATGCTGAGCAGCGCGTGAGCAGCAGTGGTCAGCGACCCATAGTTGACTGCTAGCATCAGGGCCAGCGAACCAGAGCTGCCAAGACCCTTCTACACCTCCACATGGTGATCCTGGATAACAGACTGCAGCAGGCAGACTGGCTAAGGAGAAGGGATCGAAGAGGGAATGCTAACCCGGTACTCAAAAAATGCTTGCTGAAGTCGGATGTGTTGTACCGAAAGGTGCAAATATCGCAGCCAAGCTGTAAACTACGACAACGCATTCCGTTCTCTGGACTACATTCTGCTACTTAAGCCCTTTCAGGGTTTGGTAGTGGGAGATTGAGAACGAACGAAGAAGAAGAAGAAGATAATTGTTTTTCAAATATTTTAAATTTAGAAATTACAACTGGATTCATGTTATATCCATGTTGGAATATATATATATATATAGTTCAGTAAAGTAACCCATAACATTTCTGCCGTAGGGGTGTGAGGTGTTAGCGATCTCACATTTCAAAGGCTCAGCTATATGAGGGCGGTAGTCATCCTCTCTCCCTCGCCGCTTTTACTTCCCGGACTGAACCGGTACCAATTTACGGCTGGGTCGACCCGGGATCCGTTGCGGTCTGAAAAAACACTACCTCAACTGGGGAATGAACCCAGAATCACTCAGATGCGAAGCCAGAGCGCTAACCACTGCGCTACGCGGCTCCCAATATTTTTATATATATATATATATATAAATATGCCGGGGAAAAAAAATAAGTTCGCCCGATAAGGGACTTGAACCCTTGACCCTCAGATTAAAAGTCTGATGCTCTACCGACTGAGCTAACCGGGCATGAAATTATTGCGTCTAAAGTTTCATGCCGAAAATAATTACAATGCAAAAAACAAAACAAAAAAAGAGGAATTATTGAAGGAATTGAGTCATGAATTGTTGAACAGATCTTGGCTAGTCGAAAATATTTATATTCAGTCAGTCAGTCAGATAGTTTGTTAGTTATCAGTCCATTTGTATTCCTGACGGGCGGTCGTGGTCCTCTCCTGGCCAGACTCATCGCATCTGGCTTCGTCTACCCGTGTCGCTGGTCAAAATGTCGTTACATCTTCTATCCACCTTCCACTCGTTCGTCATCTTGCTCGGAAGCCGGATGGTCGGACATTGTCTGCTCGCAAGGGAAGCCGATCATGGGACATTCTTCTGCAATGACCAAGCCAGGTCACCTTCTGTCTGGCAGAGCAAGGCCACCTCCTGTCTAACCGAGCCAGGCCACCTTCTTCTGTCTGACCGGGCCAGGTCACCTTCTGTCTGACTGAGCCAGGTCACCTTCTGTCTGACTGAGCATGCCACCTTCTGTCTGACTGAGCCAGGCCACCTTCTGTCTGACTGAGCCAGGTCACCTTCTGTCTGACTGAGTCAGGTCACCTTCTGTCTGACTGAGCCAGGTCACCTTCTGTCTGGCAGAGCAAGGCCACCTCCTGTCTAACCGAGCCAGGCCACCTTCTTCTGTCTGACCGGGCCAGGTCACCTTCTGTCTGACTGAGCCAGGTCACCTTCTGTCTGACTGAGCATGCCACCTTCTGTCTGACTGAGCCAGGCCACCTTCTGTCTGACTGAGCCAGGTCACCTTCTGTCTGACTGAGTCAGGTCACCTTCTGTCTGACTGAGCCAGGTCACCTTCTGTCTGACTGAGCCAGGTCACCTTCTGTCTGACTGAGCCAGGTCACCTTCTGTCTGACTGAGCCATGTCACCTTCTGTCTGACTGAGCATGCCACCTTCTGTCTGACTGAGCCAGGTCACCTTCTGTCTGACTGAGCTAGGTCACCTTCTGTCTGACTGAGTCAGGTCACCTTCTGTCTGACTGAGCGAGGCCACCTTCTGTCTGACTGAGCCAGGCCACCTTCTGTCTGGCTGAGCCAGGCCACCTTCTGTCTGACTGAGCCAGACCACCTTCTTCTGTTTGACTGGGCCAAGCCACCTTCTTCTGTTTGACTGGGCCAGGCCACCTTCTTCTGTCTAACCGAGCCAGGCCACCTTCTTCTGTTTGACTGGGCCAGGCCACCTTCTGTCTGACTGGGCCAGGCCACCTTCTGTTTGACTGGGCCAGGCCACCTTCTGTCTGACTGAGCCAGACCACCTTCTGTCTGACTGAGCCAGGTCACCTTCTGTCTGACTGGGCCAGGCCACCTTCTTCTGTTTGACTGAGCCAGGCCACCTTCTGTCTGACTGAGCCAGGCCACCTTCTGTCTGACTGAGCCAGGCCACCTTCTGTCTGACTGAGCGAGGCCACCTTCTGTCTGACTGAGCCAGGCCACTTTCTGTCTGACTGAGCGAGGCTAGATTCTGTCTGACTGAGCGAGGCCACCTTCTGTCTGACTGAGCGAGGCTACATTATGTCTGATTGAGCCAGGCCACTTTCTGTCTGACTGAGCGAGGCTACCTTCTGTCTGACTGAGCGAGGCTACCTTCTGTCTGACTGGGCCAGGCCACCTTCTGTCTGACTGAGCGAGGCTACCTTCTGTCTGACTGAGCGAGGCTACCTTCTGTCTGACTGAGCGAGGCTACATTATGTCTGACTGAGCGAGGCCACCTTCTGTCTGACTGAGCGAGGCTACCTTCTGTCTGACTGAGCCAGGACACCTTCTGTCTGACTGAGCGAGGCTACCTTCTGTCTGACTGAGCGAGGCCACCTTCTGTCTGACTGAGCGAGGCTACATTATGTCTGACTGAGCGAGGCTACCTTCTGTCTGACTGAGCGAGGCCACCTTCTGTCTGACTGAGCGAGGCCACCTTCTGTCTGACTGAGCGAGGCCACCTTCTGTCTGACTGAGCGAGGCTACCTTCTGTCTGACTGAGCCAGGACACATTGTGTTTGGGCATTTATTCAGCACGTGGGATGGCACCAATGATTTTGCGAATCTTCTTGTTCTCGTCTTGATACGCCAGCGGCAATTCGCAGACATCTCTCGCGCCTTAAACATGGCCCATGTTTTGCCCTGGTAGCAGAGGGTTAATATGTAATGAAGATACTGTGGATCAGTTTCTACTTTGCTACCAGACTACTGTGAGGATGTTTGAGCAGTGGCTCCAGTCGATAACTCACTTCTGCTTTCTGGCGTCTGCTCTCAATCTCTCTGTCGAACTTGCCGTCTTCTGAGAAAACGCGTCCCGGGTCACAAGACCCCCTGAGCCTGCCGGAGTGTCAAATTCGGTATGCTCATGTCAGGCGGTCCCTGCGTTCTGGCAACCTTCAGAACTGCCGTCTTAGTCATGCTGAAACGCATACCATACTTACGGCAGGTTGCGTCCAACGCCGCAAAATGATTTTTGAGTTTCTGTTCGTCTGTATATGCGAGGCCTTTGACTGCGTAAAACATCCGCAAACGTGGAACATTGTGAAAGGTTTGGGCTTCCCAACACATCTGGTTCAACTAATAGAAACCCTCTACATGGGGCAGCAATCAGCTGTCAGAATACACGGCGGAACCTTAGATTGGTTAGAGATACACAAGGGGTCAGACAGGGCAGCATTCTTTCACCAGACCTGTTCAACATGTATGTGGAAAACATCATCAGGAATGTAAAGGCAGATCCAATTTTTACAGACTTCGATCCTTTCACAATAGGAGGAAAAGAGATACCGAAATACGATATGCCGACGACACAGTTTTGCTCTCGAACAGCGTCAATGGCTCAGAACAAATAATTACATCAGTCCAGAGAGATAGTGAAGCCCAGAATCTCGACCTGAATACAAAAAAAACAAATATAATTCCAACTGATAAGACAAAACTCCAACCTAAAATCGAGATAGCTGGTGAAGAGATTGAACTTGCTGCCCATTTTGAATATCTGGGATCAAAACTGAACAACAATGGAGACTGTACAAGGGAAGTAAGAAGACGACTGACTATGGCAATGCAGAAGATAAGGAGTATACAGAACCTATGACATAATACAAATCAGGAACTAAAACTAAAGATCCTAAGAACATTTTTCCCGTGGGAATCTACGGATGTGAAACATGGACGATTACAAAAGCAATAAAAGCGAAGATCGGAGCTTTTGAGACACAGTGCTACAGAAGAATCCTGAAAATCCCGTGGACAAAGAAAGAAAGAAACAAATCCATCCGGCAAGACCCGGATGTAGAGGAGAATTGGCTCATAAATGACCAATGGCACGTCAAACGACACAACGGACTGGAGAGAGTGGTTATGGAAGGCGTGGTCACTGGGTAGAGAGGCAGGGGCCGACCGAGAAGACGATGGACTCAGGACATCAAGAGACGCTGGATTTGACCTTGGAGCAGGCCGGAAGACTGGCGGAAGAGAGAGTTTCCTACAGACAGGTTTTCAAGAGAGCGACGTTCTGCAAAGAACATGCTACATGATGATGATGTATATGCGACGCATTGGTGATCTGCGAATAACAGTTCATATAGAGTTTTAATCTGGATAGTGTGTCGCAGCCTGTAGCAGACTTCTGACACAATTGTGCCCATATACATGTTAGTTAGAAAGCAATGGGGACAGCACACATATCTTGCGCACAAGCGTGCTGATTGGATGAACCTCTGTGATACCGTCCTCAGTTAATGCTACACTCCCGTCACTCTGTCCTGACGGTTCTTAGAGAAATGGGTAAATCTTGACAGATATAGCGAAAATAAGAGAGAAATTAAAGATTTCGCCCGATAAGTGACTTGAACCCTTGACCCTAAGATTAAAAGTCTCTACCGACTGAGCTAACCGGGCTTGAGTATATAGGAACTAAAGATCCACTCCGAAAACAACTAAATAATCCAATCACCGGTTACTCCGGGGAAGTAAACCCTTAGAAAATGCAGGAGCCATCAGACCGCAACATAAAATGCATGCCGAAGTCGAATGCACTGGTTCGAAAGGAGCAAAATAAAAATATCACAACGCACACCGCCTTAGGGAAAATAGCAATATGGCGTGTCTACAAAGGACCTTGTGAACTGCATCCGGTATGGTGAGAGACTAGCGTCTGATCAGGCACAACATACCGATTGGATATGTTAGTCAGGGTCAGGCACAACATACTGATAGGACATGCTAGTCAGGGTCAGGCACAACATACTGATACGACATGTTAGCCAGGGTCAGGCACAACATACCGATAGGACATGTTAGCCAGGGTCAGGCACAGCATACTGATAGGACATGTTAGCCAGGGTCAGGCACAACATACCGATAGGACATGTTAGTCAGGGTCAGGCACAACATACTGATAGGACATCTTAGTCAGGGTCAGGCAGAACATACTGATAGGACATCTTAGTCAGGGTTACGTAAAATTTCATGACTCAGACCCCCACAGGTTTCACTGCAAACTTATTTTTTTTGACAGAATGGCTAAGAAGGTGGGGGATCGATATGATCCCCGTAGCAGTAATCGACACCGACACACAGATGAAGCCAGGCAGAGGACAATCGCCTTGTAGGACCATGGTCCACCTTGATCAGCACGCTCCGAATGTGAGAAAAACCTACTACAACCTACCACTTAACTCAGGGCGGACAATAGAGAAGACTTTCTCATTGTGGGCATTCAGCAACAGCAACCGTTCTGTGTGGTCTATGTTTGCTCTCATCCCAACCGTTCTGTGTGGTCTATGTTTGCTCTCATCCCAACCGTTCTGTGTGGTCTATGTTTGCTCTCATCCCAACCGTTCTGTGTGGTCTATGTTTGCTCTCATCCCAACCGTTCTGTGTGGTCTATGTTTGCTCTCATCCCAACCGTTCTGTGTGGTCTATGTTTGCTCTCATCCCAACCGTTCTGTGTGGTCTATGTTTGCTCTCATCCCAACCGTTCTGTGTGGTCTATGTTTGCTCTCATCCCAACCGTTCTGTGTGGTCTATGTTTGCTCTCATCCCAACCGTTCTGTGTGGTCTATGTTTGCACTCATCCCAACCGTTCTGTGTGGTCTATGTTTGCTCTCATCCCAACCGTTCTGTGTGGTCTATGTTTGCTCTCATCCCAACCGTTCTGTGTGGTCTATGTTTGCTCTCATCCCAACCGTTCTGTGTGGTCTATGTTTGCACTCATCCCAACCGTTCTGTGTGGTCTATGTTTGCTCTCATCCGTGTACAACCGTTCTGTGTGGTCTATGTTTGCTCTCATCCCAACCGTTCTGTGTGGTCTATGTTTGCACTCATCCCAACCGTTCTGTGTGGTCTATGTTTGCTCTCATCCTTGTACAACCGTTCTGTGTGGTCTATGTTTGCTCTCATCCCAACCGTTCTGTGTGGTCTATGTTTGCTCTCATCCCAACCGTTCTGTGTGGTCTATGTTTGCACTCATCCCAACCGTTCTGTGTGGTCTATGTTTGCTCTCATCCCAACCGTTCTGTGTGGTCTATGTTTGCTCTCATCCCAACCGTTCTGTGTGGTCTATGTTTGCTCTCATCCCAACCGTTCTGTGTGGTCTATGTTTGCACTCATCCCAACCGTTCTGTGTGGTCTATGTTTGCTCTCATCCCAACCGTTATGTGTGGTCTATGTTTGCACTCATCCCAACCGTTCTGTGTGGTCTATGTTTGCTCTCATCCTTGTACAACCGTTCTGTGTGGTCTATGTTTGCTCTCATCCCAACCGTTCTGTGTGGTCAATGTTTGCTCTCATCCTTGTACAACCGTTCTGTGTGGTCTATGTTTGCTCTCATCCTTGTACAACCGTTCTGTGTGGTCTATGTTTGCTCTCATCCCAACCGTTCTGTGTGGTCAATGTTTGCTCTCATCCTTGTACAACCGTTCTGTGTGGTCTATGTTTGCTCTCATCCCAACCGTTCTGTGTGGTCTATGTTTGCTCTCATCCCAACCGTTCTGTGTGGTCTATGTTTGCACTCATCCCAACCGTTCTGTGTGGTCTATGTTTGCTCTCATCCCAACCGTTCTGTGTGGTCTATGTTTGCTCTCATCCCAACCGTTCTGTGTGGTCTATGTTTGCTCTCATCCCAACCGTTCTGTGTGGTCTATGTTTGCACTCATCCCAACCGTTCTGTGTGGTCTATGTTTGCTCTCATCCCAACCGTTATGTGTGGTCTATGTTTGCACTCATCCCAACCGTTCTGTGTGGTCTATGTTTGCTCTCATCCTTGTACAACCGTTCTGTGTGGTCTATGTTTGCTCTCATCCCAACCGTTCTGTGTGGTCAATGTTTGCTCTCATCCTTGTACAACCGTTCTGTGTGGTCTATGTTTGCTCTCATCCTTGTACAACCGTTCTGTGTGGTCTATGTTTGCTCTCATCCCAACCGTTCTGTGTGGTCAATGTTTGCTCTCATCCTTGTACAACCGTTCTGTGTGGTCTATGTTTGCTCTCATCCTTGTACAACCGTTCTGTGTGGTCTATGTTTGCACTCATCCCAACCGTTCTGTGTGGTCTATGTCTGTTCTCATCCTTGTAAAACCGTTCTGTCTGGTCTATGTTTGTTCTCATCTTTACAAAGACATCCAATGAGAGTAGTTATAAACAGACAAGCAAAACAACTCGACGAAAATCAACCACGAGAAGATACGGGATTCAGGAAAGGCTACTCCGCCTTTGACCATTTCCTGTCTCTCACCAGTTAATGAAGAGGGAAAGGTAAGTACGTATGCCCTTATGCCTAGTGTTCGTCGACTGTGATAAAGCCTTGGATATCATTGAAGTGACTGCAGTCATAAATGCCCTACGAAATCAAAGTACTGTAATGATTGTGGAACAATATACCTGATGACGAATGCACCTTTGGTATTGGAAAAATGATCCATGAAAATCTACTGAAAAATTGCCTTACATCCAAGGATCAGAGAAAGCACATTTGGCCTTCACTAGTGCCAACAATAGACAAGCTCTATGACAGTGTCGGCAGACTGGATGACCGCTGCTTTCTTTGAACAAATTCAAGTCGTCGTCTGACAACCCAAGAAGAAGAAGAAGAAGAAGAAGAAGATTATACTGGTTTAGAAGGCTCTACAAAGTCTGTATACAATAAGTTTATTTCACTTCAACAGGAAACAGGTGAAACTTATAAAGAGGTCAAAAAATGTACAAGGAATGTACAGAATATAGATGCCAACGTATATAGCAATGGATCGATGCAATGAAGTGGGACATTTAGTTGGAGAGTCTCGGCTAGAGGCCATACTGGTCAGTGAACCAGAGCTGACCAAGACCCTATTCGTCTCCAAGCGGCGGTCCTGGAAACAGGCTGTACTAATGTAGTCTACCTAAGAGAATAGGGATTGCAGTGTGAAGGCAAACCAGACCCCCCCCCCCCCCCAACAAAAAAAAGCCGGCTGGAACCAGATGTGTCGGACAGAAAGGCTCAGATATCGCAGCCTCGTTGAGCATACTTATCGTGACGTTGGTAAAGACAAATATGGAATTAACATCATATTTCCAATAGGGGGATCAAGATGCTGAGCAGCGCATGAGCTGCAGCGGCCAGCGACCCATAGCTGACTGCTAGCGTCAGGGCCAGCGAACCAGAGCTGCCAAGACCCTTCTACACCTCTACGCGGTGATCCTGGATAACAGGCTGCAACAGAGCCGACTGGAGAAGGGATCGAAGAGGGAATGCTAACCCGGTACTCAAAAAATGCTTGCTGAAGTCGGATGTGTTGGACCGAAAGGTGCAAATATCGCAGTCAAGCTGTAAACTACGACACAACGCATTTTGTTCTCTGGACTACATTCTGCTACTTGAGCCCTTTTAGGGTTTGGTAGCGGGAGATTGAAAACGAACGAAGCCAAACCAAGCTAAGCTAAGCCAAACCAAGCCAAGCCAAGCCAAACCAAGCCAAGCCAAGCCAAGCCAAGCCAAACCAAGCCAAGCCAAGCCAAGCTAAGCCAAGCCAAACCAAGCCAAACCAAGCCAAGCCAAGTCAAGCCAAACCAAGCCCAGCCAGGCCAAGCCAAAACCAAGCCAAGCTAAGCCAAGCCATATTTCCAATATACCACACGGGTGTGAAATCGAGATCTTTACTCGTTTAAAGCCATAAATATTTCCTTGGCGCATAGTGTTAAACAAAGTCTGAACCTGTAAGTCTTTCATAGGTGATGCATGCGGGTCGTACATGTGACAGCTATCTTCACGAATGTTACTATATACAGAAGCTTTACTAGCACCAGAATGGCAGAAAGAATTAAACAACTATGTAGATGGAACGATGGGAAAATCTAGGTTTCCTATCTAGGATATCACTGCCCTGTTCGTGACATCCGATTTTCTTGAATGACCGCCAATTCAATAGCCTAGTGCAGTGGTTCTAATCCTACTGCAGATCGCAGACCCCTTGAACATATCGATAATTCCATGCAGCTTTCTCTGGAAAGAGGCTGTTTTCAAAGCAGTCTCGCGATCGACGTAATCCCCATAGCAGTGGAAGAAATGGTGACAGGTAAAAGGAATGAAAGCCACATAGTCCTGCTTACAGATGCTCTGGACATAGTCACAGCACTAAAAAGCCAGAAAAATACTGAACTTAATGGGTTCCATCTCACTGCAACATCCAAGGCAACGAGGAGGCAGACATACTGGCAAAAGAAGGTGCAAGACTACCACAACCAGATACTAGTGTGACATACGAAGAGTCAAAACGGCTTATTGGAGCTAGATACATGACCAAATGGGAAACCGAACATACTGGCTACTCCAAAAACGATGCCTATTACCAGTTGAACAGAAGAGAGCAGGTCGTGGTCCTCAGACTTCGCACTGGCCACAATAGACTGAGGTACCACCTATTCAACAAATTGAAGATAGGTGGCACTGTCGAATGCCCGTGTGGTACCGGGAAAATGACCGATGGGCATTTGCTGCAAAACTGCCCGACATACGAGGACCAGAAAGAGCAGATGTGGCCATCACCAGTGGCAACACTAGACAAGCTATATGGCAGTGTCGAAAGCCTCAGGATGACCGCTGCTTTTTTTCGAAAAAATAAATGTTACTGTCTGACTGCGTACGATGAAGAAGAAAGAAGAAGATCCCCGTAGTAGTGAGCTTCACGCAGATGAAGCCAAGCAAAGCACAACCACTCAGAGGACACCGGTACACTTTCATCAGCATGCTCGTGATGTGAGGAAAGCTACTACAACCTACCACTTAACTTCCTTTTCGGGGCGCACAAAATAGCAAACGAACTTATTCTAGGCATTCAACAGCAACAACCGCATTGGCGCGCCTCTTAGATCCAAGCGGAATATTCGTACAGATAACAAGTTGTTTATTTGTTGCTGTTATAACTTTTAGGTGTTTTCGTCTATCTATCTTCACTCCACTTGTGTCGTTAGACGTTGTGGGGAGGTATAGCCTCCTTTGCTTCATATTTTTTGTCCGGGGAAAATCCTCAGGTCAATCTCAGCATCTGTTACCGCAGTTAAGTTTGTAGCCCCTGAAATATGATCGATCGCCTATTGACTGGTGGTGGTGGAAGCGTAAATTAGAGCAAGACAGACCCGCAACCTGTCAGGCGACATCTAGGCCGGTCCTCTAACCACGACTTGATGTTATAACCACCCAGTGCTCTTTTTGCGACCTATTCTCTTTTTAACACGCGCCACTGCACACGGGCGTCTGACCTCATTACCCAGAGATCAGGGGTCCGATCTCACTACTCAGAGATCATGGGACATTTTTATCGGATGATCCACGGGAAATAAATACCGGTCTCTACCGTGATTTGAATTCGCGACCTCCAGCACCGGCGGTGAACGCCTTACCTCGAGACCTTTGGGTCTCCCACCGGAGGTGAACGTCTTACATCGAGACCCCTGGGTCTCCCACGGGGAGGTGAACGCCTTACCTCGAGACCACTGGGTCTCCCACGGGGAGGTGAACGCCTTACCTCGAGACCACTGGGTCTCCCACCGGAGGTGAACATCTTACCTCGAGACTACTGGGTCGCCCAGAAGTTTTCATTTTTCCCTTAAAGATGGCCTTCTGAGCGTAACGTAGATTTCTCTATCATGATTCTGTTCCGACGCTTTACCTGAGCTGTGCTTGTCTGTACCATTGTGTTTATGACGTACAATTCGTCATAACTGCCCCCACTTTCTTCCGTCACACGAAATAAATGAAGTTAAAAACCTACACAGAGACCTAGTTTAAGAAAACTGTATACGGATCAAAACTAGACTGACTCTTCGCGATAAACCCCTATGGAATGTTCGCGGATCCCACATGATTGGGCCCTTGGTTGACAGACTGGGGTGACGTTTAGTAAAGAGATTGGAGCCCTTGGTGGAGAGACCGGATCGCGGTTTAGTCAAGAGAGGCCCTTTTGGGCAGGAGGCCAGAACCTCTTGGTCAGAAGATTGTGGCTCTTGGTTGGGAGACTGGGGCATAGTTTAGTCTGGGAATTGTCGCCCTTGGTTGGGAGACTGAGACGACGTTCAGTCTGGGAATTGTCGCCCTTGGTTGGGAGACTGAGACGACGTTCAGTCTGGGAATTGCCGCCCTTGGTTGGGAGACTGAGACGACGTTCAGTCTGGGAATTGTCTCCCTTGCTCGAGAGACTGAGACGACGTTGAGTCTGGGAATTGTCGCCCTTGGTTGGGAGACTGAGACGACGTTCAGTCTGGGAATTGTCGCCCTTGGTTGGGAGACTGAGACGACGTTCAGTCTGGGAATTGTCGCCCTTGGTTGGGAGACTGAGACGACGTTGAGTCTGGGATATGTCGCCCTTGGTTGGGAGACTGAGACGACGTTCAGTCTGGGAATTGTCGCCCTTGCTCGAGGTGATGTGAGTCCTTTTGGTCAGGGCACTAGACTCCTCTTGATCCGGAATTTTCCCCCCCCCCCACCCCTCCACGGGTTGACAGACGAGCACCGTTCAATCGGCAGGTTGAGGCCCCCTTAATCAGAAGATCATTAGTTCTTCTTCTTATTTTTCTTCTTCTGCTTCTTCTTTGCGTTTGGTTTAGAATGTTCATTTTATGCAACCAGATGGGCTGCATCTATGAAGTGACACATAAGTCGCAGGTCCTCAATAGTTCCCCACAGTTTGTCTTTTATGTTTCTTTCCTCGGGCCAGGTCTTCTCAGGGGAGCCTTGGTGCAGTGGACATGTTTGCAGGATGTGTTCTGGAGTCTGGGGTCCTCTTTGACATGTGCATTGTGCAGTCTGTGCTGCTTTCATTTTATGCATGTGTGCATTTAGTCTGCAATGACCTGTTCTGAGGCGAAACATTGTGGTATACTGTTTCCTATTCAGTTTATTGATTGGGTCCTGTGGGTATTTACTGTTTGTTCTCTCTATCCACTGTTGTTTATATTTTTGTTTGTTTGATGTTTGCCTTGACTTCTGGCAGTGACACTGGATGGGTAAATTGTTCTCTTTGTCTTCCCTCCAAGGCCAGCCTGTCCGCCCATTCATTCCCAGATATGCAGCAGTGAGCTGGAATCCACCGGAGGGTGATTTTATTGTGGTCTGAGAGTTTGTTTAGCTGGCACATCAGTTCCCTTTCCATACTATTTCGCGGTTCTCTTTGTGTGGCCCGCAAAATTTCCATGCAGTCATTCAAAAACACTATTGTGTTATCCTTTAACCCCTTCAACTATTGCCTGTTGCTATATTCTTAGATTTGTCGAGGGCTCCTCGGCATCACTTGCTTTTTCTATAACGGTTCCATCCTGTAGAAGTATGACGAGTCCCGCCCTTCCTTTCCTCAATGCTTCCTCTGATGATCCATCTGTGTAGACGTGTGTCCACACGTTAGTTTAATAACCAACTATGTTTGAAAAAAAGCTCCAGTAATACCTCTCCAAACATGATATCATTCAGGAGTAAAATATAGAATAATTCAATTTCCAATGGGTTCAGTATAAGAAAAAGGAATACGCCTACTCGTAGACCCGTTAGGTTGGGAAGCACATGATTACTGTAAAACTTTAGAAACACTTTCCCCACACATTAAATTACACAGTGTATAAAGATGAATAACTCGATTTTCCCAATGACTTCGGAGAAGGAAAAACGACCAAATTCCCGGTTGGTCCGACAATAGTGATTAGCCATGACCTACACTAGATACATATGGCCATGGACCAGCCATGACCTACACTAGAAACAGATGGCCATGGACCAGCCATGACCTACACTAGACACAGATGGCCATGGACCAGCCATGACCTACACTAGACACAGATGGCAACGGACCAGCCATGACCTACTCTAGACACAGATGGCCACGGACCAGCCATGACCTACACTAGACACAGCTGGCCACGGACCAGCCATGACCTACACTAGACACAGATGGCCACGGACCAGCCATGACCTACACTAGATACAGATGGCTATGGACCAGCCATGACCTACACTAGATACAGATGGCCACGGACCAGCCATGACCTACACTAGACACAGATGGCCATGGACCAGCCATGACCTACACTAGACACAGATGGCAACGGACCAGCCATGACCTACTCTAGATACATATGGCCATGGACCAGCCATGACCTACACTAGATACAGATGGCCATGGACCAGCCATGACCTACACTAGACACAGATGGCCATGGACCAGCCATGACCTACACTAGACACAGATGGCAACGGACCAGCCATGACCTACTCTAGACACAGATGGCCACGGACCAGCCATGACCTACACTAGACACAGCTGGCCACGGACCAGCCATGACCTACACTAGACACAGATGGCCACGGACCAGCCATGACCTACACTAGATACAGATGGCTATGGACCAGCCGCCTTCCATAGAAAATGGGCGCCCATGTCGAAGCCTGCAGAAGCGTGACGTCACACACTGGCGTCTGGTTTTTACGCCGGAAGTCCATGTTTGAGGCTGACTCACTGATCGGTGACGAAGGCCTGGCTTTTTAGTCGAGAATCATTCGAGGATTGTCATATTTTGACGTGAAACTAGTCGGTGTCACATGTGTTACGTGTCTTATATTTCGTGGATTATTACGTGTAAGTGGCTGCAAGAAAACTCAGTTTTCTTGACGTGAATAGTGTGGGAATATGCTGTTGTCACAAATACTGCAATGGCCTGAGTTATAAGTTAGGATTTACCAATTCAGTTCGACTTGTTGATTGACGTCATCCTACTTAGCGACATGGACTCCTCAACACTCGATAACAGTGACAAAGTTGATGTTATGGAGATTAAGAAAAAGATTCCTCACCCCAAACTTTCAGAGTTACGAGGAACAACAATGACTTTGTCTGGAGAAGAGGATAGTCTAGTGACCGAAGCCACACACAACCTGCTCGAGTTTGCTGTGACCAAGGGGCATACCATACACAGCGTGACGCATATGAGCAGAACACAACTTGCTGACTTTCTTCGCGATCTCTACAGCAAAGTTAAAGTGAAAAATAACGATTCTATCACGTTGAAGGATTTACGAGCAGGTCTTCATAAATTCTTTTTAGATGAGGTAAGCATCGATATTATCAGTGATCGCGCCTTTGAGCTCGCTAACGCAGCATTTGATTTAGCCTTAAGAGCCAACCGCAAGTGCCACAGGATGCGAATAGAGACGGAAGATTTGAAGAAAATCTATCTCAGTGAGGCCATGGATACTAACAGACCAGATTCACTTCAGAATAAAGTCTTCTTTGACATCACCCTATACGTCTGTTGTAACAAAGGGAAGGAGTACTTTCGTAACATGAAGAAGAATGATTTCGATGTCTCAACAGATATTCTTGGCCGTCGCTATGTTTGGCTGAAAAATAATTCGGCCGCTCCAGGGGAAGAATTGCCTTTGAAACTGAAACTAAAGAGGAGTGTTGATGAAGAGTCCCTTACCTGTCAGGTTGGAGAGAGGATGTATGAACGCCCAGGTAAGATAATCACCAGGTCTATATATATTATATTCATGTCATGTTGAATGTGCACACCTGTCAATGCAGCGTCAAACCCAGCTTTGGCACTGCCTTAATACATTTTAAATACAACCATTAAAACTTTATGATGCCTTATCAATGTAGAAAAAAACAATTTGCAAGAAGTTTAGTAGACCTAGTACTCACTGAGTAGTAGTAGTCAAGATTTCTGTTTATATCTAGTCTACAGTCTTCTTCTTCATTGTTCGTTCTCAATCTCTCGCTACCATACCCTGAAAGGGCTTAAGTATCAGAATGTAGTCCAGAGAACGGAATGCGATGTGTCATAGTTTACAGCTTGGCTGCGATATTTGCACCTTTCGGTCCTTCTTCGTACGCAGTCAGACAGTAACCATTATTTTTTCAAAAAAAGCAGCCGTCATCCTGAGGCTGTCGACACTGCCATAGAGCTTGTCTAGTGTTGTCACTGGTGATGGCCACATCTGCTCTCTCTGATCCTCGTATGTCGGGCAGTTTTGGAGCAAATGCTCAGCAGTCATTTTCCCGGTACCACACGGGCATTCGTCGGTGCCGCCTATCTTCAATTTGTTGAATAGGTGGTATCTCAGTCTGTTGTGGCCAGTGCGAAGTCTGAAGACCACGACCTGCTCTCTTCTGTTCAACTGGTAATAGGCATCGTTTTTGGTGTAGCCAGTATGTTCTATTTCCCATTTGGTCATGTATCTATCTCTAATAAGCCGTTTTGACTCTTCGTATGTCATACTAGTATCTGGTTGTGGTAGTTTTGCACCTTCTTTTGCCAGTCTGTCTGCCTCCTCGTTGTCTTGGATGTTGCAGTGAAATGGAACCCACTGCACCACTACCCTTTTTGCACCGTTCTGTCCAACTCATTCTACTTCAGCAAGCATGTTTTGAGTACCGGGTTAGCATTCCCTCTTCGATCCCTTCTCCTTAGCCAGTCTGCCCTGCTGCAGCCTTATTTCTCTATTCCCCAAGGGGGTGTGCATTGCACTGTTTTTATTTTGCGGGTCTCAGGCCAGTGCATTCGTCTTCAGCATGCATTTTATGTAAGGGTCTGCTTCCTTCTGCATTTTCTAAGAGTTTACTTCCCTGGGGTAACGACCGCTGCTGTGATTCGTGAGCGAACCCAGCACCTTCGACTTGTGAGCTGTGTCACTTAACCACTAGCCCACGCCATCCCCAAACTAGGAGTGAAAAGAGGACTAATGAGTGAAATCGAAAGAGAGTTTTGGTTATATAAAGAGATATATTACTCTGTTCACAATTTTCATTGATAATGTTTGAGTCAAGATGGCAAAAGTGTAATAACAACACTAAAGCATAAAGAAAGATAGATTAATGGATATCTTTAAGTTACCTGTGGAGCACAGATCTTCAACAAATATACTCCAAGCTCTCTTAACTGGTACTATTCTGTCCAGCTACTTCCAAGTCCTCATAAGCAATGCTTATGGCTCTCTGTATCTTGTCTCTGTGTGGTCTTTGGTCGTCCTCCTCCTCCATTTCTCTTACCCTGAGACTTCAAGAACAGAGACTGCTACCAACTGATTTTCTTAGTGAATGTCAAATCCAGTGCCTGTGAATCCCTCACCTACAAATTAACTGCTGTATTATAGCTGACTGCTAACACCAAGGCCAGGGAACCAGAGCAAAATGTCATGGGTATTAAATAAGAGGTGGTCAGCATCAAAAACAAACATGGAACGCATAACCAGAATTCAAAATTCAGGCTTAAGGATAATAACTGGAGGAATGACGACTACACCAATCCAGAAAATGGAAACATATACAAATATAAGACCCCTAAATACTAGACGAGAGGAAAGAGTGCTGACACATAGTGAAAAGATGCTACGCATGCCTGATCATCCCATACATATCAAACTAAAACACCCAGTTAAAAATAGGCTAAAGAGAACCAGCTTCATTCATATATCAAACCACCTACACCAAAAATATGAACTAATTCCCAACCAACCTACAGAAATAGAAATGCTTATTAACTATGAAAAGCTGCAACATAAACAACGAAATAAGTACAGAGATCCCAGGAATAAGAAGAAAAGACCAACACAGTGTCCACAGATTGAAAATTTTAGCACAAACAATGCTTGAGGAGAAATATAATACCAAGGAATGGGCACAGGTGTACACAGATGGTTTAGTAGAGGGGGTAGGCCGAAAGGGGGAAGGAGGCATATTCATAAGACACAAGTGGAAATATAACAGAAGAGGCCCTCCCAACAGGAAAGTTGTCCACAAACTGTAGAGCAGAATCGATGGCCCTCCTGCGAGCACTGAGAATACTTCAAACAGAAAGGCAACCTCCAACAAAAATAGCTGTATTCACGGACTGCAGAGAACTATTAGAGACAATACAAAAAAAACAAACAACGAACCACTGTTATCGGAGATCAGAACTGGGAAAACTCCAGAGATCCTCAACAATAGCGCTTCAGTGGCTACCCTCCCATTGCGGAATCACGGGAAACGAGAGAGCTGATGCTCTGGCAAAAGATGGCAGCAAAAAGGCACAATTTAATCATCGAGTACCATACAGAGAAATCAAGAACATCATCAGAAATCAGTATACACACCAATGGAGAGAAGACAGAAACATAAGCAGTACACCAGACCCAATTCACTATCTCAAAAGAAATCAACAAACTACCTTATTTCGCCTGAGAACTGGACACTGCAGACTCCTAGAACATCTTTACCGACTGAAGATCTCACACACCGATGAGTGCCCATGTGGAACAGGATGACAGAACCCTGAGCATATTCTACAGGAATGCCCAATCTATAGGGAAATGAGATGCCAGACCTGGCCAGAGGGTGCGGAGCTGAGACAAAAGCTGTGGGGCAGCCGCTCCGACCAGGTGAAGACTACAGACTTCATCATGGCGACTGGCCTGCAGATATAGCATGACCAAAAAGATCCTGAACGCAAAGAAAGAAAGAAAAAAGAGGTGGTAGATCGTGCTGACGGATGAAGTTTACATTGACATCTTGTTACTCACATCAGAACAATGTAATTCTCTGTTTTGGAGCATGTTATGGGATGAGAAGAGCATAGTTTGAGCGGACTGAAACTACAGGTGACATTGTTTTGGTAAAGGGTCACTGCTGCCAAAGATAAGCAATACATTAAAAACAGTCATTGCCAGGCTACCGAAGACAGATGCGTCAGACCGAAAGGTGCAAATTCGCAGTCAAACTGTAAACTAGCGACACAACGCATTCCGTTCTCCGGACTACATGCAAAGCCCTGTTCAGGGCTTGGTAGTGGAAGATTGAGAATGAACGCAGAAGAAGAAATCATAGACAGAATTGATTAGCACGTCAGTCGGCATGTCACATGATAATGAACACCTTCGTTTATCTTGTGTCAATTGGTAAATTGGTATTATTATTGTTAATTAGGTGATCCAAGATGCCCACTTTCGTCCTTCCTGAAGTATGTGACACATCTTCATCCAATGACTGATGCATTCTGGCAAAGACCCAAGCGTAATGTCTCACAGTCAGACTATGTCTGGTATGACCATGCTCCCCTTGGTAGCAGCACTCTCACAAAAGTCATGCAGAGGATTTCACTTCAAGCAGGTACATATTATTATCAATACTTGACTATTGTTGGTTTCCTTACAGGAAGTCTGATTAAGCATGTACATGATCTTGAAGAAACAGTTTTTGTAGCACTTTGTTTTACATGAGGACGACACTAGTCCAGTGATTGTCAGAACTATGGAACCAAATACTACTATCATCCCCATCACCAACACAGTGAATGGAGAGACAATTACTACTATCAATCCTATCACCAACCCCCTGAATGGAGAGACAATAATTACTACTATCAACCCCTTTTATAGATAGACAGAACAACTACTACTATCAACTCCCTGTATGGAGACAAAACAACTACTACCACAACACACTTTATCACCAACCCCCTGTACGGAGACAAAACAACTACTACCACAACGCACTTTATCACCAACCCCCTGTATGAAGACAAAACAACTACTATCACAACGCACTTTATCACCAACCCCCTGTATGGAGACAAAACAACTACTATCACAATGCACTTAATCACCAACCCCATTCATCACCAACCCCCTGTATGGAGACAAAACAACAACTATCACAACACACTTTATCACCAACCCCCTCCATCACCAACCCCCTGTATGGAGACAAAACAACTACTATCACAACACACTTTATCACCAACCCCCTGTATGGAGACAAAACAACTACTATCACAACGCACTTTATCACCAACCCCCTGTGTGGAGACAAAACAACTACTATCACAACGCACTTTATCACCAACCCCCTGTATGGAGACAAAACAACTACTATCACAACGCACTTTATCACCAACCCCCTGTATGGAGACAAAACAACTACTATCACAACGCACTTTATCACCAACCCCCTCCATCACCAACCCCCTGTATGGAGACAAAACAACTACTATCACAACTCACTTTATCACCAACCCCCTCCATCACAAGACCTTAAATGAAGACAATAGTTAAATGCCTCTGTTCATATTGACTGAATAGTTATCTGCCTCTTCATATTTGTCAGAGGGGATCATCAAACATACAGCACAATCAATGAGCTGACAGCAACGAGAAACTCACATCTGGCTGCTTGTATCAGGGTCAGAGAACCAGTACAGACTTAGACCATATTCTGCCTCCAAGTGGGTGATCCTGGAAACAGGCTGCACTTGTGTAGTCTGGCTAAGAGAATAGGGATCTCAGTGGGAAGGCAAACCCGATGCCCAAAAAAGCCAGCTGAAATCAGTTGTGTTGTGAGGAAAGGCGCAAATATCGCAGCCTCACTGTAAACTATGACACATCTTTTTCAGGACAAATGCAGAAGACCAGCAGCCTCTTCCATCGCCTGATGTTAACACATAATAGTTATATGCCTCTGGTACGCCACTGACTAACCTGATATAATTTCACAGCCTACAAAGGGTGAATCATCATATTTAAATATAGTCTTTTTGGGAATGCTTTCAAAGGAGATGATATCTTTGTTGCCATTGTTTATATCTCCAGGCCTGAGCGACAATTATACGAACTATTCAATCCGGTCGGCTTGCATTCCATTGGTAGAGGCAGTTTGTGAAGAGGCACTGCAAGCAGAAAATGGTGGAGTTGTTCCCAAAAATATGATTTCATCTGTGGACATTATCAAGCCTACAGGTATGTTCATTATCTGATTGTGTGTTTCATCTCTAGTGTTGTGTTATGAAAGTTTTCAATCAATAAAAAAATGTATGTAAACAGGATGTTACATTACTGATAATAGGGAGAATCTAGAACTGCTATTACTGTGTGTTTTGTTAGTTGTAAAGAAAACTTCAAGGCTGTGTAACATAGGACATCAGTTTCAGTAACAGTCCAAACAAATGCATTCTTATAAGTCTTACAGTGCCAAGGAGAATCTTATTCTTCTTCTTCGTTCGTTGTCAATCTCCCACTACTAATCCCTGAAAGGGTAAGTAGCAGAATGTAGTCCAGAGAACGGAATGCGTTGTGTCGTAGTTTACAGCTTGGCTGCGATATTTGCACCTTTCGGTCCAACACATCTGACTTCAGCAAGCATTTTTTGAGTACCGGGTTAGCATTCCCTCTTCAATCCCTTCTCCTTAGCCAGTTTGCCCTGCTGCAGCCTGTTATCCAGGATCACCGCGTGGCGGTGTAGAAGGGTCTTGGCAGCTCTGGTTCGCTGGCCCTGACGCTAGTAGTCAGCTATGGGTCGCTGACCGCTCCAGCTCATGCACTGCTCAGCTCTGGTTCGCTGGCCCTGACGCTAGTAGTCAGCTATGGGTCGCTGACCACTCCAGCTCATGCGCTGCTCAGCTCTGGTTCGCTGGCCCTGACGCTAGTAGTCAGCTATGGGTCGCTGACCGCTCCAGCTCATGCGCTGCTCAGCTCTGGTTCGCTGGCCCTGACGCTAGTAGTCAGCTATGGGTCGCTGACCGCTCCAGCTCATGCTCTGCTCAGCTCTGGTTCGCTGGCCCTGACGCTAGTAGTCAGCTATGGGTCGCTGACCGCTCCAGCTCATGCACTGCTCAGCTCTGGTTCGCTGGCCCTGACGCTAGTAGTCAGCTATGGGTCGCTGACCGCTCCAGCTCATGCGCTGCTCAGCTCTGGTTCGCTGGCCCTGACGCTAGTAGTCAGCTATGGGTCGGTGACCACTGCAGCTCATGCACTGCTCAGCTCTGGTTCGCTGGCCCTGACGCTAGTAGTCAGCTATGGGTCGCTGACCGCTCCAGCTCATGCACTGCTCAGCTCTGGTTCGCTGGCCCTGACGCTAGTAGTCAGCTATGGGTCGCTGACCGCTCCAGCTCATGCGCTGCTCAGCTCTGGTTCGCTGGCCCTGACGCTAGTAGTCAGCTATGGGTCGGTGACCACTGCAGCTCATGCACTGCTCAGCTCTGGTTCGCTGGCCCTGACGCTAGTAGTCAGCTATGGGTCGCTGACCGCTCCAGCTCATGCGCTGCTCAGCTCTGGTTCGCTGGCCCTGACGCTAGCAGTCAGCTATGGGTCGCTGACCGCTCCAGCTCATGCGCTGCTCATCATCTTGATCCCGAATCTTATTCAACATAATAAGAGTGATGTGACTGGTGACACCATTAATCAATAAAGTCAGCTTCATATGTCAGACACATGGACAGACTAATCACATTGAAGCAGCTAGGATTGAGAGAAGAGCTTGGACCCGCTTGAACAAAATGAAAGTTATAACAGTTGCTATCATTGCATATCTACTTCAGATTTGTCCCTAATTATTTATCACATAGTCTTACATTTGTGTAATCACTGTTCTAAAATGTAGTATGCTTTATGTTATATAAAGTATTGAAACTTTGTGTCTATCAATGTTCATATGAATGATAGGTTTAATCAAGGATAAAATACATGTTATATAAAAATGTAGAATGTTTCTATCATGTGAAGTGATATTTACTATTAATATTTAATAGTTATATGAACATTTAAATACAGTTTTTATGAAGTTAACCATTTTAATTGCAAAATTTAGTAATATAAAGATGAGCTGCAGCGGTCAGCGACACATAGTTGACTGCTAGTGTCAGGGCCAGCGAACCAGGGCTGCCAAGACCCTTCTACACCTCCATGTGGTGATCCTGGATAACAGGCTGGCGAAGGAGAAGGGATCAAGGGAAGGCTAACCTGGTACTCAATAAATGCCCGCTGAAGTCAGATGTTTCGGACAGAACAATGCAAATGTCACAGTCAAGATGTAAACTACGACAACAACTCATTCCGTTCTCTAGACTACATTCTGCTACTTAAAGCCTTTTCGGGGCTTGGTAGCGGGAGATTGAGAACGAGCGAAGCCACGCTATATAAAGAAAGATTTCAATTGTAGTATGAAACATTGTCACTGTTTAAGTTTACTCATTGCTATATTGACAAACTACATGTCATAAGAAGCAAATTGACTGAACAGTAAATTTATCACAAAATAAGTTTATCTGAAAGAAAATATAGAAATAAACAAATGTGCAAATTTACAATGAATAAATTTAACTCTTTCGGGATGATAGGCCACTTCAACTCGTAGTTCTTCCTGTCATTAAGGATGCGAGGCCATTCATACGGGTCAATGATATAAAGATGATACTTTTTATAATTCCTTTGCCAAAAAAATAAAATGCAATAGAATGCAGCCAATTCCGAACGATAACACATGCATCTAAAATTCTTTTGAAGCTACCCTAACTTGCTGGTTGTACACTTCTTTACTCCACCCTCCCAGACATGCCTCCCTGCTGCCCCTAACTTGCTGGTTGTACACTTCCTTACTCCACCCTCCCAGACATGCCTCCCTGCTGACCCTAACTTGCTGGTTGGACACTTCCTTACTCCACCCTCCCAGACATGCCTCCCTGCTGACCCTAACTTGCTGATTGGACACTTCCTTACTCCACCCTCCCAGACATGCCTCCCTGCTGCCCCTAACTTGCTGGTTGTACACTTCTTTACTCCACCCTCCCAGACACGCCTTCCTGCTGACCCTAACTTGCTGGTTGTACACTTCTTTACTCCACCCTCCCAGACATGCCTCCCTGCTGCCCCTAACTTGCTGATTGTACACTTCCTTACTCTATCCTCCCAGACATGCCTCCCTGCTGACCCCAGCTTGCTGGTTGTACACTCCCTTAATCCATCCTCCCAGACACGCCTCCCTGCTGACCCTAGCTTGCTGGTTGTACATTTCCTTACTCCATCCTCCCACACACGCCTCCCTGCTGACCCCAGCTTGCTGGTTGTACACTCCCTTACTCCATCCTCCCAGACACACCTCCCTGCTGATCCCAGCTTGCTAGTTGTACACTTCCTTAATCCATAACTATAACCACTCATGCCATACTCAGCTCTTTTGTTTCCCCTTAAGCAAGAATTGAGAGTTCAGCACAATCATGGGCCTCATCAAAGGTATCTGAAGTCCCTTCCACAATCTTCATTCTCATACTTGAAGTTGTAGTCACAGCCATAACATTACATCTCCCTCTTTAAAAAAAAAAGCCCCAACCTGATTTCTCAGCGTGCAGTACAGATCCACCTGTACATATCGCTGCATCATAAATCATAATGCTTGAGAGATATGGGTGAATGAAATGGGACACAGAAGATAATTTCACTTTATTCTGACATTACACATGGCCTCCGTAGGTCCCATGATGTCGCACTCTGCCTCTGAGGAGATATCCAGCGATGACTGCATGTCTCAGACTTCAGAGATGCAGGTTAACCATATCGATCACGATACCAGAGGAGGGCCAATCTTAGTGAGAGATAAGCCTCCTGGAATATCCAGTTCTGTGGGCTCTGGAAGCATGGACGGCGATGAAGGAGACCTCTTGGGTGAGTTTTATTTGTCCATGTTTGTTGACAGAATACTGTGCTTTGCCTTCTTATCAGATCCTTGGTCAATGGCCGACAAAACAGTCGGGGACAATCACACCAATTTGTGTCTATCTTGACTGTAACTAACTCCCTCCACTTTTGTATGCTATGCAGCGATCCTTTGTACAGGGGTGCAGCTCTGATTCCTGACTTTAATTTCAGCTTCTGTGGTTCTTTGTAAAGTTGTCTTCCTCTCTTCCCTTGTGGTACACAGTATGACAACTCTGGTGATGGCATCTTGCCTTTCTTCATCTTCTTCGTACGCTGTCAGATGTTAACTTGAATTTGTTCGAAGAAAGCAGCTGTCATCCTGAGGCTGTCGACACTGCCATAGAGCTTGTCTAGTGTTGGCACTGGTGATGGCCACATGTGCTTTCTCTGGTCCTCATATGTCGGGCAATTTTGCAGCAGATGTTCAGCGCACCTTGCCTTTGAATAAATGCACTCTAGGTCAAGTTTTCTTACAGTGTTGCTTGCTCTTTCCCTCACATTACATCGTGGGCATGGCGTGGGCTAGTGGTTAGGTGGCACGGCTCACAACTCGAAGGTGCTAGGTAAGCAGACCCATACATACCATGCATGCCGAAGTCGGATGCACTGGGCCGGCAAAGGCAAAATAAAAACATAGTGCAACGCACACCGCATTGGGGAACAGAGAAATTAGGCGAACGCAACAACAAAGATTTCCCTACAAGCCGAAGAGACAGCAGTGAATGGACATACAGCAGTGAATGGGTTGTCAGCAGTGAATGGGTTGTCAGCAGTGAATGGACTGACAGCAGTGAATGGGCTGACAGCAGTGAATGGGTTGTCAGCGAACCACTGCAGACCAAGACCCTCCTCCACCTCCAAGTGGCGGCCCTGGAAACAGGCTGCAACTGTGCAGCCTGGCTAATAGAATAGGGATTGGGGAGAGAAAGCCACCCTGGAAACAGGCTGCAACTGTGCAGCCTGGCTAATAGAATAGGGATTGGGGAGAGACAGCAACCCCGATTTTTTAAATGCTGTGTTAAAACCAGATGGGCCGGGTCGAAAGGCACAGATATCACAGTTATGGGTCACTGACCCTTCTTTCTTCTTATGGGTTCAGGCTTTTTTGGTCATGCTAGATCTGTAGTCCTGTCGCTAGGACGAAGTCCGCAGTCCTCTCCAGATCCGGGTGGCAGCCCCACAGCTTATGTGTCACCTCGGCTCCCTCTGGCCAGGTCTGGCATTGTAGGTCTTTGTGTATTGGGCAGTTCTGTAGGATGCTCCACACGGGCACACACTTGTGTGTATCTTGAGCCAATGTAGGTGATCCAGTAGTCTGCAGTTGCCTGTTCTCATGGGAAAAATGGTGGTTTGTTGGTGTCTTAGGAGCTGGTAGATTGGGTCAGGGCTATTGCTCACTTCCATTTCTTTCTTTCATTTTGACCCTTATGCAAACTATGAGTCACTGGCTTCTATCAGCTGATCTACTACTGCATCTTCAACCCCATACATCATGATATAGCCTAAAAGATTGTGCGTCATAATATAGCCTAAAAGATTGTGCGTCATAATATAGCCTAAAAGATTGTGCGTCATAATATAGCCTAAAAGATTGTGCGTCATGGTATAGCCTAAAAGATTGTGCGTCATGGTATAGCCTAAAAGATTGTGCGTCATGGTATAGCCTAAAAGATTGTGCGTCATGGTATAGCCTAAAAGATTGTGCGTCATGGTGTAGCCTAAAAGATTGTGCGTCATGATATAGCCTAAAAGATTGTGCGTCATGGTATAGCCTAAAAGATTGTCTGAGGTTGACACAGGTGCCTTCGCCAAAATTGAGTCTAAACCCTTACTGTACATCTTTCCCTTTCTGATAGCAAGACCACACTTACTGGCGAGGAAAGAATAGTACCACTGTTATGCATGTTATAAAAGTGGTTATGGGGCAAAACAGAATAGGACCACTGTTTCCTCCCTTGTCGTTAAAGGTGAGTCTTGGGCAACCTCATCATGTAAAAATCACTGAAACCATACTGCAGATGACTGAAATCAGACTTTCCTAAAAGTTGGTTAGGGAAAGCCAAATGCAGTGTTGGACCTATGCTTCAACAAATAAATTGAGTCATTAATGGGACTGGCAATTTCATTATGTAAACTATTGCTAACCACCACTGCAAATGCTCTGATAAAAATACTTCTTGTAAAGGCGCCAGCTGTAGTGATGTCCCTATGCTTGACTTGGTGGTGAATTATGATCATCACACATGTGGATTATATGTGTGAGAGTCAGGACATAACTGTATAATTAAAAATAAATAGACACTCTGGCAGTACTTGGGGTCAAAGGTTGATAGCAACAAACATGTATGGTCGAAGCATAGGTTTAACTTAACTTAACGTCTTTATACTGGTTTAGAAGACCCTGCAGAGTCTGTATACTTCTTCTTCTTCGTTCGTTCTCAATCTCCCACTACCAAACCCCGAAAGGGCTTAAGTAGCAGAATGTAGTCTAGAGAACGGAATGCGTTGTGTCGTAGTTTACAGCTTGACTGCGATATTTGCACCTTTCGGTCCAACACATCCGACTTCAGCAAACATTTTTTGAGTACCGGGTTAGCATTCCCTCTTCGATCCCTTCTCCTTAGCCAGTCTGCCCTGCTGCAGCCTGTTATCCAGGATCACCGCGTGGAGGTGTAGAAGGGTCTTGGCAGCTATGGTTCGCTGGCCCTGATGCTAGCAGTCAGCTATGGGTCGCTGACCACTGCAGCTCATGCGCTGCTCAGCATCTTGATCCCAGAGTCTGTATACAACCAGTTACATTTACATCACCTTGCTCTAAAAGCTATGCGCATTCAGTTTATTCTTAAATGCATTAACTGTCCCTGCCTCCACTACCCTCCCCTGGCAATGCATTCCAAGCAGACACCACTCTCTGACTAAAACAATATTTCCTAATATCTAATCTGCACCTCTCTTTAGTTAATTTGTAGCTATGCCCTCGTGTTATTGTAGGTGGCTGTATTTTAAAAAACTTGTTATAAGTCTAATTTATCCATTCCTCTGATCATCTTATAAACCTGTATTAAGTCACCACGAATTCTTCTCTCTTCTAGACACTGTAGGCCGGTTTTTGCGGAGTCTTTCCTCATAACTGTAATTCTAGAATCCCACTATCAGCTTTGTCGCTCTGTTTGGTATCCTTTCCAGCATGTTTATATCCCCTCTATGATAAGGACTCCACACCTGTACACAGTACTCCAATCTAGGTCTAACTAAAGCTTTATACAGTTTGACGACCACTTCCTTGCTCCTATGTTTAATATTTCTTTTTATCATACCTAACATTGCATTTGCCTTTTTCACTGCTACCTTAACTTGCTCACTCACCTTTCCTGTATGATCTATTATAACCCCTATGTTTTGATTTCAATGTCTAGGGTAACTAGGCCATGATTGCTTATATTATTATCACATGGATAATTAAATGGGCATGAAATAGTGGTCTTGTCAAGATTAGCTTCCCAGGGCATGGGCCACTTCTACGTAACTGGAGTTCCTGCAAAAGAAATGTAGTCCAACCCTTGGACACGTCTTCTTCATTCACTCTAAAGATATCAATTTCCTTCATAAAGCTGATGGTCTGTATCTGCCTTTCTCTGGCTGTCATGCAATTTATTCCTCAGACAGTCATCAATTTCCCTCTTAAAACTGACAGTATCAGATCTCTTGTCACCATACAGGTTACTCGCCAGTAGTCATTGTCATAGAAAGTGTCTGGCTTCTCTTGCCACTATACAGGTTACTCACCAGTAGTCATTGTCATAGAAAGTGTCTCTGACTTCTCTTCCACCCCAGTAGTCATTGTCATAGAAAGTGTCTCTGACTTCTCTTGCCACCATACAGTTTACTCACCAGTAGTCATTGTCATAGAAAGTGTCTGACTTCTCTTGCCACCATACAGTTTACTCGCCAGTAGTCATTGTCATAGAAAGTTTCTCTGACTTCTCTTGCCACCACAGTTTACTCACCAGTAGTCATTGTCATAGAAAGTGTCTCTGACTTCTCTTCCACCCCAGTAGTCATTGTCATAGAAAGTGTCTCTGACTTCTCTTGCCACCATACAGTTTACTCGCTAGTAGTTATTGTCATAGAAAGTGTCTCTGACTTCTCTTGCCACCATACAGTTTACTCGCCAGTAGTCATTGTCATAGAAAGTGTCTGACTTCTCTTGCCACCACAGTTTACTCACCAGTAGTCATTGTCATAGAAAGTGTCTCTGACTTCTCTTGCCACCATACAGTTTACTCGCCAGTAGTCATGGTGTCTTTTGCTCAGCAAATGAATTTAACTAGACTGAAGTACTCAACATCTGTTTTCACTCTAGTGAGGGCGAGGGCCTTCCATGCAGGAATCCTGCTTCATTACATTACATAATATGATTGACATCACTGTGGGTAATTTTTATAACACACAAATTGGCATGCATGGGTCGAGTTCATTCCTTCTCATTAAGAGACTCTGGTACCCACACAGACTATTGTCCACCTTAAATGTCAGAAGCTACACAACAGATGATACAGCAGATCAACTTCCTTGGCGTTACTATCTACTCGTGTTAGTGCCATTCTGACAACATGTCTGTTTGTGTTGAAGTGATTGACCAGAGATAATCTGTCATGTATTTGTCTCAGGACTGATGCAGGCCAAAACTCAAGTGTTGGAGCTGATTCGTGGGCTGTTGGTCAAGGACATTCAAAAGTTTGTTGATTGGTTGAAAACTGTACGTGTTCAGTACAGTGATGGAGGTATGTGGCTTTATTTAAATTATGTGTTTATTTCTATGTATATGTATTGAAATTTGTGTTTGGTATTTGGCTTTTAAGTATTTTCATTTTCAAAGATTTTGATGTCCACAAAAACATGTAGCAAACTTATAAGCACTTCCTTAAACTATCTTATTAACTGCCATGGGCCTTTCACAGCACCATAAATGTTTTTCCACTGTGCCACCGTCACAGGACCACCCCCAGCAACACAGATGTTTATCCACAGGGATGCCCACTAGGTCACAGGACCACCCACAGCAACAGATGTTTATCCACCGTACCACAGGACCACCCACAGTAACAGAGATGTTTATCCACTGTACCACAGGACCACCCACAGTAACAGAGATGTTTACCCACTGTACCACAGGACCACCCACTGCAACAGAGATGTTTATCCACGGTACCACAGGACCACCCACAGCAACAGAGATGTTTATCCACTGTACCACAGGACCACCCACAGCAACAGATATGTTTATCCACAGGACCACCCACAGCAACAGATATGTTTATCCACTGTACCACAGGACCACCCAAAGCAACAGATATGATTCTCCACTATACCACACAGACGCCTACAGCACCATAGATGTTTATACACAGATCCACAAATAACACCAGGACTAATGCAATGATAAAACTAATGAAGAACGTACCGAAATACATTTGAATCTGGTCCAAGATTTTAATTGACCACAGATTCATTTGTGCACTCACCAAAAGGGCGAACAAACACCATTATGACACTGATTGTGTTTTGACACTCAGAAGTTAATTAGAAATATGTGTATGTTTATTTTGTGTGTTTGGTGAGATTCTACCTAATGGTGCATTGACATCTTTGTTTGTTGTTTTATTGCAGAACTCATTGTCCTGTGCAGCCCAGTAGACAAGAGCAATGTAGAATCAATCCCTGACGATATCACACTGGACAGAAATGGCTTTACCTCTCACACAAACAGTCATGATCCTCTGCTTAGGAAATCGGGCAGTCTGGATCTATCAGACAAACGTATGAACCTAAAGAGAAACTCATCATTGAAAGAAGATACATACAGAGACAAGAATGACATGCCAGAAACAGCAGGGACTACAATCAAGCAAGTAGAGTTCAACTCGTTAGCTGGAATTCATTGCTCGTCGGAAGAATTTGGTCCCATGAAGATTAGTATTCCAACTCATGATACACTTCTGGTCACGGGAGTTCCAGCAAATCTCCAGGTCATGTTGCATAAGAAGAGAGGCCAAGTCAGTCACCAGGAGCCACTGCCAGAGAGAGTGTTTTGTTCAGAGAATGAGATGAATGTGGCTGAGGTGGTAGCCACCATGAATGCCACCAGCCACAGAGCCAAACATCAAACCATCACAAGTAGTAGTAGTAGTAGTATCGCCAGCAGCTGTCTCAGCAACTATCACACCTCCTCAGAGTCTCAGCACAAGCACCATCTGACAGTACAACAGCAGCACACCAGCCCCGTGATGGTGACCATCACACCAGCTCATACCCCAATTGTGTCAGCACTTACTGCCAGGGAGCATTTCAAAGACCACAGGAACAAGTCTTTGGGATGCTTGGATCAGCCGCCATCCCTGTCAAGTGGAATGGCACTCAAACGAGTGTCCAGTACAGGAACTCCAGTACTCAGACGGCAGGCCAATGTGGTGGACACTACCATGTACCCAGAAAATCTGACAGTCAAGCGAGTCCATGAAGATTTGCAGGCCACCAATCTCTCTCTGAAACCCCTCAAGAAAGTGGAATCTCCTGAAGCCAAACGAGCACGAGCCGAGCGCCTCACAGATTCACTCCGTGTTCACCAGGAAATCCTTCAGAATTCACCCCTGATTAAGCGTCCAGGTGAGAAGAATTTCTCAGGTTTCCGTCATAGTTACGCATACATTGTGCCCAGTTCAGTAAAGGCAGAGCCCCTGGACACTTCCTACAGTTGATGCGGACCTGTAGAGTGACTCGGCACAAGTTTTCTAAAGCTGCACCCTTGCTGCTTGTGGTTCCAAGTTTGGGTCTGGGTTTCAGCACTTGTAAACTTGCTACCTGCAGCATTTTGTTGTCAGCTCACAATTGTTTATAAACACCCTTTTGGGGTTTTGATCTTTGGATGGATACTGTATCCGTCAGATGGATAGACAAGACCAGCTCGTCTTAGTGGACATCCAATGAACTAATGTTTGTTTGGTGCTTCGGCTCATGCAGTTTGGCTGGGAGCACGAAGGTAGAGCCAACACGTGTTACTGACAGGCGAAAAGTTTCTTGGTGCATGTACTGATTTGTGATATCATACAACATGGCTGTTTTCCTGTGTTGACAAACACATTTTGTTCAAGTGTTTATATGTACATACATATATATCATGCATATAACACTGCATGATGTGTTTTTCTTTTGAACTCTAAACATTCACTTTTTTTCAGCTTCGAATAAAGGATACTAGTTTCTAAATTGATATAATTTGAAAGGTGAATATGCGGTCTATACATTTTTTGGTTGATAGTTTTTAATTTTTTTTTGGGGGGGGGGGGGGCGGCTCCTCTTGCATATTATGACCTTCTGGGGAGAGTTTGCACAGGACTAGCATCCTCATGATGCAAAAGAAATATTTCATAAACCGTTACCGCAAGAGCATGTACAATTATTGGAAACAGACTTCCTGTAGATGTGGTAAAATGCTGCTAAATACAAGAGAAGGTTGTCTTTGCTGTGGGAATGTGGCTTGATAGTCAATAGTCAGTTGCACAATTGTGGCCAATGTGTATATTGGTTTGTTTTTGTTTTGTTTTTTTGCAACATTGAAATCTTGTTAGTGGAATTTGCTATTATTACTGATTTTACTGGATGGCACACAAAAAACTGCTTGGTCAGCCGACCATTGGGATTGTTCTGGTTTATTTTGGGCAAATTATGAATGCCTGTGTGGATACATCTTCTGTTTACCATTTATGGGACAAATGGAGACCACCTTCTCTCTCTCACTCATCGCTTCAGCAGGAAGTAAATATGTATCGCTTGTCTGCCTTTCAATATATTTTGTTGTTGTTTAATCAATAGTATATAAAGTTTGATAATATATCCATCTATGTTCAGATATTATTTAGATATTGATGTCATGAGACGAGTCTACACTATGAGACTGGATGTAATGTCGGATTTGTTATGAAAGATAACAGTGGAAAGTTATTGCGTGTTCCAGGAATCTTCTCA
Organism: Ariolimax columbianus; assembly: GCA_036924085.1. NCBI lineage: Eukaryota > Metazoa > Mollusca > Gastropoda > Stylommatophora > Arionidae > Ariolimax > Ariolimax columbianus. Next base: position 4,684,926 of record JAVGWX010000011.1, on the reverse strand, counting down.
GAGAAGACTATTAAATTCTATAATTTAAGGTTTGCTACAAAACAGGTCAACTATTTCTGTTATGTTTATAATCATTTGTGGCAGGTTGACTGTCACAGGACAGATAATATGGTGAAAAGCTAGCCACCAAAGTATTTATAGTTTTTGTTCTGTGAAAAGAGTATTTAGAATTAGACATTTTGCTGACAGGCCAATCACTTGTTTACTACACACTCGATTGCAAGTATATATAAGCAGCCTTTACACCCCCAGGGAAGAATGGAAACAGCTAAGCAGTTTACTGGCTGGCAGGAAAGTTATAATTGTTTCTTGCTGCAAAGGACCAAGCTCGATTCCTGGTTTTAACATGCCCCAGTCTACCCAACTGTAGACAGATACTTGTCTTACATTTATAGCGGGTAAAAAGTCTCTTAGCACTTCATTTTTGTTGTTGGACTTCTCTCCCCTTCTGCCTCCCTTAAAATATATATATACACTAAACAAGTGCTAACTTTCTAATCTTGAAAGATTGTACAGTACAAACAAATGAGAACATGTTCACAATGAAGTCTTTTCCTGGAATGCCAGGTTCTGAAAGATATTTTTGTGTATACTTCTACTACCGAAGAGGTTAGCTTTTTAAAGTATGTCGCTAACAGTTTTTGACTTACATATTTATTATACAATATAATGTTAGCAAACAGGCGTCGCTTATTCCTACAGTGAAGTTACCAGAATGCCAAGTTCAGAGAAAATATGATGTACAATTTAGTAATGTTACCGAACTTGTCAAATCTTTCTCGTATAATTATGTCCATCTTTAAAAGCTGTGCCTTGTGTTATTGTTAGCAGCACTGCTATTTGTTTTTGCTTTTTTTTTACGAATTCTATTCCAGTGTTTGATGACTTTTATCTGAAGCGCACAATTTTTGGGGCTTGCACATGGAAGCTTGTACAAGTAACCTTATCTGAAATTCTCATTGACAGATACAAATCCCCCATCTGAAAATGTTTTTGATCATCAATAATGTACTCACTTTTTAGAAGGCACTAGTTTGATGATGTCAATAGTCATCAGAGTTGAACTAACAAGCATTACTCACCTTTATTTTAGTGTCGTTTGTGTTTATTATTTGCTCTGTACTTCGCTGTTAACAGTGACCAAAACAACGCTCAATGATACACCCGCCACAAGTCTCCCAGACCACACCATCCCCAAGTCTCCCAGACCACACCATCCCTAAGTCTACTAGACCACACCATCCCTATGTCTACTAGACCACACCATCCCTAAGTCTCCCAGACCACACCATCCCTAAGTCTACTAGACCACACCATCCCTGTCTCCCAGACCACACCATCCCTAAGTCTCCCAGACCACACCATCCCTAAGTCTACTAGACCACACCATCCCTAAGTCTCCCAGACCACACCATCCCTAAGTCTCCCAGACCACACCATCCCTAAGTCTACTAGACCACACCATCCCTAAGTCTCCCAGACCACACCATCCCTAAGTCTACTAGACCATCCCTGACTTAACGTAACGTATTTATACTGGTTTAGAAGACTGTCTGTTTTAGGCAGTAAAGACTTAACAGAGATAATGAATAATGGAAATCTGTAAACGTTACTTTGAAAGTAAACATAAATTTATACATTTCTATTTCTATGATCAGTTCATCCATATCCTCCGGATTGTTGGAAAACCCCACCAGAAACTCTTCATCCAGCTTCTATTATTTTGTTTTACTTTGCTCCAAAATCCTAAAGAAATTTGTCATTGTATAGACTGCAGTTGGCCTCCTTTAGGAAGCCTGTGACAAATCACTTTGTGTACTTCTGTAGTCATGGTTTCTGTGGCAATTTGTTTTACATTATGATGTTGCCAGCTCCATGTACAGCTATCTTTTTTCATATTTTACAACCTACATGGAAGTAACCATGTTCTTTCCTTGCTAGTAAGGTGTCTCAGGATCTACTTGAGAAAGCCAAATTTGTGTATTTACTACTATCAAATTGAAGTTTTACCTAGTATCCTTGCTTTTAAAAATTATAACACAGCCACCATGGATATACGGCTATCATCTTGTTTAAAGAAATAACATTTTGTAGATAGGTTGTTGTTGTTGTTGTTTTATATGCCCATAATGAGTAGGTCTACCCTTTTGTGCGTCCTGAAAAGGACGTTAAGTGAGATGTTGCAGTTACTTTCCTCACATCCCGAGTGTGCTGATGAAGGTGGACCGTGGTCCTCTAAGCAGTTGTGCTACGTTTGGCTTCATCTGCGTGCCGCTCACTACTGCGGACATCACATTGATCCCTCACCTCGTTAGCCAGACTGCCATGAAAAACGGCACATTTCCAAGGAGGGCTACGAGGAAGACGAGGTGATGGTCTTGGCCAGTATATTTTGCATATCCCTGACTAACATGTCTGATCAGTATGTTGTGCTTGATCAGACTTCCTCCCCTGCAAATAGTTTAAATTGAAGTCAAAATTTGAGTGTTGCAACTTTTCAATATTTGCAAAAAAATACTTCTCTGTAATATGAAATACAAACATGAGTCAGCCGAAAGTAAGACAACAAACTAACTTGCCAAGCTCCAGAATGTCAATCTGTGTTGTATGGCAGTTATTAAGCAGGACACACACAATCTTATTCTGAAAAGATTTTTCAGCCTCTGTTACAGAATGTTACAAACATACAAAGTGTCTAGCGATGATGCCAATATTTGTTCAGCCTCTCTTACAGAATGTTACAAACATACAAAGTGTCTGATGATGCCAATATTTGTTCAGCCTCCGTTACAGAATGTTACAAACATACAAAGTGTCTAGCAATGATGCCAATATTTGTTCAGCCTCTCTTACAGAATGTTACAAACATACAAAGTGTCTGATGATGCCAATATTTGTTCAGCCTCTGTTACAGAATGTTACAAACATACAAAGTGTCTGATGATGCCAATATTTGTTCAGCCTCTCTTACAGAATGTTACAAACATACAAAGTCTCTATGTTTATGTTTGCTCTTAAATGTTGTGAGTAATGTTTTCTTACCAACTTTGTGAGGAAATCTAGGGTTTGTTTTTTGTTGCTGTTTAAGATGTTCTCCAATACTGTATCCAATCAAGTCGTTTTAGTATCCATGCCCTTTGTCATTTGTATAGAGAGACTCGGAACCTATGTGTCTGCCGTGGTGGAAGTGATGTTGCTTCTGTATAACATAATATTACACTTATGAGGTTATCCATAACAGATGTCTAGAGGAAGGGAGGGAGGCATGTGGTATTCAGGTTGTGGACGTCCCAATTCACACGCTGCAACTCACAATGAAATCTGTCTCATGTAACAAACCCTCTTATCTGTGAAAGCCTCTACTACCCAGCTAAACCCAAGTAAACATTCTGGAGATTCTTCTCTACTTGCCAGGCCTACCAATCTGTCTGGACACAAAATCTCTAATACAGAGAGATTATTTAGCAACTTGTGTTTCACAATTCTTAAACCACCTGTACTTCTACAGGGGCAGGGCCCAGGTCTGGGTGTAGCGGAGGGGAGAATTTTCTTCTTAGCGGACTAGGCTCGAGCAGCTCATTACTCCGCTGCTGAGGGTGGTTAGCCGATGTGCATGTCCATCTTAATAGACTCAACACTAGAACAAAGTAGACCCGCAGCCTGTTAGGCGGCATCTATGCTGCTCCAAGCAAACCACCTAACCATGACCAATGTTATGCCATGTCACACAGGCGCCTCTTACGACATGCTCTGTGTGGGGCAGTAGTGCTATTTTTGTCATACACAAAGACCCCGGCGGACCACTCTCTAAATTAATTGTATTGTATAGTATAGAGCTAAACTTAGTTTTAAGTATAGGTAGGTGAATATAACATTGAAGTTAATGTCTAATCTGTGATGCTTCTCCCTGTGGTTGTGATAGTCAAAGTGTATAAAGCATTAGTTAGACCTAGATTGGAGTACTGTGTTGAGGTGTGGCATCCTTATCACAAAGGGGATATAAACATTCTGGAAAGGATACAAAGAAGAGACAAAATTGATAGTGGGATTACTGAATTATGAGGAAAGACTGAAAAACCAGCCTTCGGTGTCTAGAAAAGAGCAAGGTTTGAGGCCACCAAATTCAGGTTTATAAGATAATCAAAGGAAAGGATAAATTAGACTATAACAAGTTTTTCAAAATACAGCTACCTACAAGAACAAGAGGGCATAGCTACAAATCAATTAAAAGAAGATCCAGATTAGATGTCAGAAAAACCTTTTTTAATAATTAGAGAGGTGAATGCGTGTAATGCATTGCTACAGGAAATATTTGAGGCGGGGTAAATTGTATGCGCATAGTTAATTTTTAGATCAAGTAAAGTAAATGAAACTGGTTGCATACAGACTCTGCAGTCTTCTAAACCAGTATAAAGACGTTCAGTTAAGAAGGGAAACAGAACACCTAGCACTATGATCTAGAACACCAAGAGCTAATTGCTCATGGAAGCTGATTACGGTGTGTCTAATAATCAACAGGAGGAGGAGTCAATCAAGCAAAGCAAAGGTTAGAATAGCCTTTAAGTTAGAGCCTGCCCATCACAGTAAAAGGTCTGGGTCCCATCACAGTAAAAGATCTGGGTGGAGAGATGTGGCATAGTGGTTGTGAGCTTGGTTTACTAATCCCAACCTACCAGGTCCAAATCACGCCATGCTCTGCTTAACAGACGGGGCATACCATTTTTTCCATGGTGTGACTGCTTTTCCAGTAGACCTGGTTGTAGATTGGTACCTAACAAGTCAGGGAAAATTTAGGAGCTGCTGGCGTAACAGCTACAGTAATGAAAGGGACTAAGTATATATGGGTCGACACACGGGCATCAAGGGACTGAGCATATACGGGTCAACATAGGGACATCAAGGGACTGAGCATATACGGGTCAACATAGGGACATCAAGGGACTGAGCATATACGGGTCAACATAGGGACATCAAGGGACTGAGCAAATACGGGTCAACATAGGGACATCAAGGGACTGAGCATATATGGGTCAACATAGGTGCATCGAAGCCAGTTCTATTAGCTATTTTTAAAAAGGTCTGAATTTGTGCCATTGTCTCGATCAATGAAAACCTTTTGCATCCAAATATACACCAAGTTATTCTGTCCTGTGCCGTCTTTTCCAGCCGTGTCCACGTCTTCCGTGTTAAGTTTGGTTCGAGCATCTTGGTAGAGGACCTGTTTGTCTTGGATGGATGGGTTGAATTTTTATTCTTAGTTGACTTGTCCATATTTGTTGTTGTGGGATAAAGTTTCTACATAATGAGGTAGTCTCTGCCCCGTGCCCAACTCTCCTTAGTCACCTCTCACAACATGCTAAGCAGGTTTACAGTGTCGCTACTCTTTGCCCCCCTTTCGGTCCCCAGCAACACTCGGGTGTGTGCACCAGTTTACCCGGCTGAAAATGGACCTTACAGTTAGGCTAGGTAAGGTAGAGAGGAAGGGAACTCACAAAAAAGCTTGATCGCTGGTGGCAGGGTCTGTCTGTTAAAGGGCTTCTGTTGCCTTTTTAATAAATGACAGAAAACCATACGGCAGAATAAAAACACATTTGGGAATTACTTGTAGAAAGATCACCCATTCATCGCCATACAGTTTATCCCTCAAATAAGCCTGGCAGTCTGTCTGGCCTTTCATCGCCACACAGTTTATCCCACAAATAAGCCTGGCACTCTGTCTGACCTTTCATCGCCACACAGTTTATCCCTTAAATAAGCCTGGCACTCTGTCTGGCCTTTCATCGCCACACAGTTTATCCCTCAAAAAAGCCTGGCACTCTGTCTGGCCTTTCATCGCCACACAGTTTATCCCTCAAATAAGCCTGGCACTCTGTCTGACCTTTCATCGCCACACAGTTTATCCCTCAAATAAGCCTGGCACTCTGTCTGACCTTTCATCGCCACACAGTTTATCCCTCAAATAAGCCTGTCCTGAGGCCAGCATGAAGGGAGTTTGGTGCTGCCCTGAAGAACATTATGGTCACTGCCATCTTAATCAGTCCTTGGTGAATGATTATTCTTCTTCGATCATTCTCAATCTCCAACTACCAAACCCTGAAAGGGTTTAAGTAGCAGAATGTAGTCCAGAGAACGGATTGCGTTGTGTCGTAGTTTACAGCTTGACTGCGATATTTGCACCTTTCGGTCCAACACATCCGACTTCAGCAAGCATTTTTTTAGTACCGGGTTAGCATTCCCTCTTCGATCCCTTTTCCTTAGCCAGTCTGCCCTGCTGCAGCCTGTTATCTAGAATCACCGCATGGAGGTGTAGAAGGGTCTTGGCAGCTTTGGTTCGCTGGCCCTGACGCTAGCAGTCACCTATGGGTCGCTGACCACTGCAGCTCATGCGCTGCTCAGCCGGTGAATGATTCAATCCAGTATATTCGGTGGGGGGGGGGGGGGGGGGGGTGTAGTTGATTATTTCCTCCTTCTGTCATTTATACCTTTTATATTCTGGTTTTGTTGTTTTTTTAAATTGTAAAAAGTGCAATATTTCTGTGATGATTTCTTTATTTTCATTTATATCAATTTGTTAATTTCTTTAGAGTGTATCCATATAACGTACCAGCTTATCAAATTGTACTTTTTTTTATTTTGATTATACATAATGCTGTTTACTTGATGCTTGCACTTTTGACCAAATTCAGAATTTTCACATCTTGGCTTTTCGCTATCTTATGGTGCTTGATAAACAAAATGTAACACAAATATAAGAATTCATTCTCTTTTTAACAAATGGAAGAAACACAGAGGCTTTTGTTATTGTCTAGTTGATGGCATACATTGGTCTGGGCAGTAAGGCATGTCATATGGCTATCAGTCTGGGCAGTAAGGCATGTCATGTGGCTATCAGTCTGGGCAGTAAGGCATGTCATGTGGCTATCAGTCTGGGCAGTAAGGCATGTCATGTATGACTGATATCAGTCTGGGCAGTAAGGCATGTCATGTATGACTGATATCAGTCTGGGCAGCAAGGCATGTCATGTAGGACTGATATAAGTCTGGGCAGTAAGGCATGTCATGTATGACTGATATCAGTCTGGGCAGCAAGGCATGTCATGTAGGACTGATATAAGTCTGGGCAGTAAGGCATGTCATGTATGACTGATATCAGTCTGGGCAGCAAGGCATGTCATGTAGGACTGATATAAGTCTGGGCAGTAAGGCATGTCATGTATGACTGATATCAGTCTGGGCAGTAAGGCATGTCATGTATGACTGATATCAGTCTGGGCAGTAAGGCATGTCATGTAGGACTGATATAAGTCTGGGCAGTAAGGCATGTCATGTATGACTGATATCAGTCTGGGCAGTAAGGCATGTCATGTATGACTGATATCAGTCTGGGCAGTAAGGCATGTCATGTATGACTGATATCAGTCTGGGCAGCAAGGCATGTCATGTAGGACTGATATAAGTCTGGGCAGTAAGGCATGTCATGTAGGACTGATATAAGTCTGGGCAGTAAGGCATGTCATGTATGACTGATATCAGTCTGGGCAGTAAGGCATGTTATGTATGACTGATATCAGTCTGGGCAGTAAGGCATGTCATGTAGGACTGATATAAGTCTGGGCAGTAAGGCATGTCATGTATGACTGATATCAGTCTGGGCAGTAAGGCATGTTATGTATGACTGATATCAGTCTGGGCAGTAAGGCATGTTATGTAGGACTGATATAAGTCTGGGCAGTAAGGCATGTTATGTAGGACTGATATAAGTCTGGGCAGCAAGGCATGTCATGTATGACTGATATCAGTCTGGGCAGTAAGGCATGTTATGTAGGACTGATATAGGGGACGGCGTGGTTAAGTGACACGGCTCACAATCCGAAGGTGCTGGGTTCGATCCCCATCACAGCACCCGGGGAAGCAAACCCTTAGAAAAATGTAGGAGGAAGCAGATCCTTACATAAAATGCATGCTGAAGTCGGATGCATTGGGCCGACAGGCGCAAAATAAAAACCGCAGTGCAACGCACACCGCCTTGGGGATAAGAGAAATAAGGCAAATGCACAACAACAAAAAATTAAAAAATATGACTGATATCAAAAGCTTATGAAGTTTACAGCCCATCTAGTTTGGAATCCATACATCCAGGTTACTCAACTACCAACTTGTAACACCAAGCTCGCTGCTATATCTAAGTAAAGCCTTGTTAAATAAATGCTGTATATTGCTTTGGTATTTATATGCCATTTTGTTGGGACGCTGTGTGCTTATATATTCTGTCTAGCATGTATGTGGCGCTACGTTTATCCGATATGTGGTGTCTTGTTGGGGGAAAGCCTAACCTGGTACTCAAAAAAGGCCTGTTGAAGTCGGATGTGTTGTACCGAAATGTGCAAATATCGCAGCAAACTACGACAACGCATTCCGTTCTCCGTACTACATCCTGCTACTTGCAAAGCCCTGTTCATGGCTTGGTAGTGGGAGATTGAGAACGAACGCAAGAAGCAGGGTTAGGCAAAACATACAGATCGGACATGTTAGTCAGGGTCAGAGAAATATAATCATTTGAGATTGAGAACAAACGCAAGAAGAAGAATATGTTGTTGTTGAACCTGAACAGCTGAGTTCGAACACTCCCAGCCAGTGCCACATTCCTTTAGCTTCATGAATTTATGGTTTTCTAAGCATGAAAACCATGATAAACTCACAGGTACATCAGTAACTTTTAGTCGCTCCTCTCCTACCTTGGGGTGTAAATAAACTCACTGGTCCGTCAATTATTTATTTAGTCCCTCCTCTTCTACCCAGCACAACATCCTGATCAGACATATTAGTCAGAAGGGGTCAGGCAAAATATACTGATCGGACATGTTATTCAGGACCAGGCACAATATACTGATTGGACATGTTTGTCATGGTCAGGCACAATATACTGATCGGACATGTTTGTCACGGTCAGGCACAACATACTGGTCACAACCCTCACCTCGGCTTTCTAGTAGCCGACCGTGGAAATGGGCTGTTTTTGTGGCAGTTTGGCTAACTAGGTGAGGGATCGACGTGATCCCCGTAGTAGTGAGTGACATGCAGATGAAGCCAAGCATAGTACAACCGCCTGAAGTACCCCAGTCAACCCTCATTAGCACACTCTGGATGTAAGGAAAGCTACTACAATCTGCCACTGAACTTCCTTTTCAGGGCGCACAAAAAAAAAGTCAGCTTACACATTGGGAGCATTTGCAAACAACAACACAATGTTCTTGTCAGGCCGAACGGTGAAGAAGAAGAATATGTAAAGGCTGCAAAGTTTCATCAAAGGTTTTCGTTGCATACTTCATGTTGGAAGTAATGGTAAATATAGATCTGGGAGGAAAGCAAAGCAACAGCCAGTAACGCAGGAGATTGGTGGGGAGAAAGTGAGGGCGGATAGGATACACTATCACAAAGAGGATGGACAATATAACCAGACATGCGCCGGATTGGAAAACACGTCGAAAAAGGGGGGAAAGGCTAAGAAACACCTGACGACGAACGTTTTATGAGATCAGCTCTGGAGGGATCAATAACGGAGCAAAGACATTTATCAAACGATCCAATGGGATCAAGGAGCGGTCAGCTGACTGCTAGCGTCAGGGTCAGTTAACCATAGCTACTCCACCTCCACGCGGTGATCCTGGATGACAGGCTGCAACAGAGCAGACTGGCTAAGGGGAAGAGGGAAGGCTAGCCCAGTTCTCAAAAATGCCTACTCAAGTCGAATGTGTCGGACTTAAAAGTGCAAATATCGCAGTCAAGCTGTAAACTACGTCACGAGGCATTTTGTTCTCAGGACTGTATCCTGCTACTTGCAATGTCTTTTTCAGGGCTAGGTAGCGGGAGATTGAGAACGTTCAGGGCTAGGTAGCGGGAGATTGAGTCGCGGTCTCCTTCGTGGCTATAAACAAAGTTGTTTTTTGTTTTTTTCCAAATACAGTTGTCTACAAGAACAAAAGAACACAGCTACAAATTAATCAAAGAAAGGTCCAAATTAGATATTATGAAATATTTTTTTAGTCAGAGAGTGGGGAATGCTTGAAATGCATTGCCACATGAAGTAGAGGTAGGACCAGTTAATGCATTCAAGAATAGATTAGATGCACATAGTTGTTTTTGTTTTTTTTAATCAAGTAAATGTAAAAGAAACTGGTTGTATACCAACTCTCCAGAGTCTTCTAGACCACCATAAAGACGTTTAGTTAGGTTAAGAAGCAAAGCATCAGTTGATCGAAAAGGTTCAATCAGGATCTGCCGGACGGAACTCAAGAAGACGGCTCACAATAGGAACAGATGGAGATCATCTGTTATGACCATGTGTTCCAAGGCGAACCAGAACTCAAGAAGACGGCTCACAATAGGAACAGATGGAGATCATCTGTTGTGACCATGTGTTCCAAGGCGAACCAGAACTCAAGAAGACGGCTCACAATAGGAACAGATGGAGATCATCTGTTGTGACCATGTGTTCCAAGGCGAACCAGAACTCAAGAAGACGGCTCACAATATGAACAGATGGAGATCATCTGTTGTGACCATGTGTTCCAAGGCGAACCAGACTTATAAATGAACCTAGCCTATATCGTGGTTGTCTTTTCTTGTCCCCCTGTTGCTCCCGATAGAGTATAGGGTTATCACAACAGTTAACCTTGGTCAAAGCAATTTGCTTGCTATTGCAGTACTGTTTTATGTATCAATGTGTTTTACAAGATGGAGATTGTCTTGTAACGTGTGGTCTACCCAGCGTCTCATCATGCCCCACTGGTGTCACCTCCCTTTTTTCCAACAGTTCTACATTAGTGGTCTTATCCCGCCATTCCCAGCCTTGTATTCTGCACAGACAACCATTTACCACATTATGTAACTGCTTCGTAAGTGTCTTCCATGTTTCTGAGCAACGAAACACATCTAGCTACAGAGAATGAAATGGTTTGGCTGCATTGTGTGAATGCAACTAAACCACATTATTCATGAAACCTTCTAATATATATATACATTTGGGATCAAGATGCCGAGCAGCGCATGAGCTGCAGTAGTCAGCGACCCATAGCTGACTGCTAGCGTCAGGGCCAGAGCTGCCAAGACCCTTCTACACCTCCACGCGGTGATCCTGGATAACAGGCTGCAGCAGGGCAGACTGGCTAAGGAGAAGGGATCGAAGAGGGAATGCTAACCCGGTACTCAAAAAATGCTTGCTGAAGTCGGATGTGTTGGACCGAAAGGTGCAAATATCGCAGTCAAGCTGTAAACTACGACATAACGCATTCCGTTCTCTGGACTACATTCTGCTACTTAAGCCCTGTCAGGGTTTGGTAGCGGGAGATTGAGAACGAACGAAGTCAAGTCACATATATATAGATATATATTATATTTACGTTCGGCTTATTTCTCTAATCCCCAAGGTGGTGTGCGTTGCACTGTGGTATTTTATTTTGCACCTGTCGGCCTAGTGCATCCGACTTCAGCATGTGTTCTATGTGAGCATTTATGCCTGCATTTTCTAAGGGTTTGCTTCCCCAGGATAACGGCTGGTGCTGTGATAGGGATCGAACCCAGCACCTTCTAGTTGTGAGCCGTGTCACTTAACCACCAGTATATATTTTTAAAAGTAAGTAACATGTCCTTTGCAGAACATCGTTTCTTAGAACCGCCAACCTATTTGGCTTATTATAAGTTTCTTAGTAGATTGACATTACATTCCGTACGTGGAGGAGTGAGGAAAAAAACCTGTCTGCCAAACTGGACACGAGCGTGATTCGAACCGGGTGCGTTGGGATTGGGAAACGGACGCTTTACCCCTAGGCCACGCAGCCTCCATTTTATATACACGCACGACACACATGAGGATAGAGAAGACAAATTTGCTTCTTCCTCGATAGTCCTGTGAGGCTGTGTCGTAGTTTACATAGAGGCCCGGACACATTCGATTTCGACACGACATTTTTGTGACCTAGTTTGCCTTTCCTCTTTGATTTTTAATCCTTAGTTAGGCTGCATGGTTGCGGTCTGTTTCTAGGGCCGCCACTTGGAGACGGAATAGGGACCTTGTCTGGTATGGGTCGCTGACCCAGATGCAAGCAGCCCCAACTATGAGTACTTGACTGCTGTCAGCTTATTCGCTGCTTCATCTTCGATCGTGGGCAACGATCCAATATTTTCTTCTTAGTTCGTTCTCAATCTCCCGCTACCAAGTCATGAACGTTCTCAATCTCCTGCTACCAAGTCATGAATGTTCTCAAACTCCCGCTACCAAGTCATGAACGTTCTCAATCTCCCGCTACCAAGTCATGAACGTTCTCAATCTCCCGCTACCAAGTCATGAACGTTTTCAATCTCCCGCTACCAAGCCCTGAACGTTTTCAAAGTCCTGCAGCCAAGCACTGAACTTAGTTCACAATCTCCCGCTACCAAGTCATGAACGTTCTCAATCTCCCGCTACCAAGCCCTGAACGTTCTCAAAGTCCTGCAGCCAATCACTGAACTTAGCTCACTATCTCCCGCTACCAAGCACTGAACTTAGTTCACAATCTCCCGCTACCAAGTCATGAACGTTCTCAATCTCCCGCTACCAAGTCATGAACGTTTTCAATCTCCCGCTACCAAGCCCTGAACGTTTTCAAAGTCCTGCAGCCAAGCACTGAACTTAGTTCACAATCTCCCGCTACCAAGCACTGAACTTAGTTCACAAACTCCAGCTACCAAACTCTGAAAGGGATTTACAAGAAGCAGGATGTTGTCCAGAGAACGGAATGCGTTGTGTCGCTAGTTTACAGCTTGACTGCGATATTTCCACCATCCGATTTCAGCAGGAGTTTAAGGGTACCGACCGAGTTAGCCTTCCCTCTTCACAGTTTTTAAGAACGTGAGATGAATCTTGGTCAGTATGTTTCACTTGTCGAGTCATTCTTGGCTTTCATTAAAAAAAAGTTCATAACATAACAAACCACACTTTTCAACAAGAATGGCTCAGACACTGAGCAGCGCCAGAGCAAAACCTACAGTAGTCAGTACAGTACAAAAACCTACGTCGGGAACAAGGTAAATGAAAACACTTAACAAATTATAACAATAACAACGAATAAAGACTAGAAAAATACAAATAAGTCGGGATGTTCTGAAAAAGCGTGGTCGCCCACGCCAAGTCTCAAGATAAATCATTATGATTTGTGTTGCTGAAACTCCGTTTACTAAAATTTGTGGTGGTTTCAATACCAAGCCCGGTCAGCTCAGTCGGTAGAGCATCAGACTTTTAATCTGAGGGTCAATGGTTCAAGTCCCTTATCGGGCGAATAATATTAATTAATTGACTAGTAATAATAGATCGTATAATACAATTAATTTTACCTTAATAAAAAAAATGTTAATTAACATCATCATGTGGCGGGGTGTTGTACAACGTTTTGGGTTGGGGAACATCTGAAGTAGATATTTTGGATGGGGGAAACAGAACATTTGTGGATATTTTGGGTGGGGAAACAGAACATTTGTAGATATTTTTTGTTTGGAAACGGAATATCTGAAGTAGAGCATCTCTCCTTTCAGAACGTCAGATGTTTTATGTTTCTCAACCCAAAATATCTACTTCTGATGTTCTGTATTTCCCAACCCAAAATATCTACTTGAGATGTTCTGTGTTTCCCAACCAAAAATATCTACATCGGATGTTCTGTGTTTCCCCTCTCAAAATATCTATTTCAGATGCTCTATGTTTCCCAACCCAAAATATCTACTTCAGATGTTCTGTGTTTCCCCTCCCAAAATATCTACTTCAGGTGCTCTACCTCTCGAACTATCCATGATGGTATGTTTTCTCACAAACCGTCCTTTCTGTTTTCTCTCATGTACCTCTGACCCAGCGAAATCCATAAATATTCTCAGCAGCCTATCGCTCCCAGAGAACCGGGATTTGACACATTCCCCGTAAAGACTGAGTTCCAACCAAACATAGTGTAGCGTGTATAAAACACTTCCACAAGGACTCCAACCAAACATAGTGTAGCGTGTATAAAACACTTCCACAAGGTCTCCAACCAAACATAATGTAGCGTGTATAAAACACTTCCACAAGGACTCCAATCAAACATAGTGTAGCGTGTATAAAACACTTTCACAAGGACTCCAACCAAACGTAGTGTAGTGTGTATAAAACACTTTCACAAGGGTTCCAACCAAACGTAGTGTATTGTGTATAAAACACTTTCACGAGGGTTCCAACCAAACGTAGTGTAGTGTGTATAAAACACTTTCACAAGGATTTTTTGTTTGTTTTTTGCTTAGATGTTTGCCTCACTAGTTTCTACTGGCGGAGGCGCGCCATTTTCCACCCCAGACCGTAGTCAATTGGGCGATATCAGGACGCATGAACCAGTGCTTGGATGTATGTGTGCATCTGTATGGGCACTGGTTACATCAGGGCAATATACGAGGGTATAAAGAAAGTATTTGAGCCTACAAACAAGTCTACAGCGCCACTGAAACCTGCGACAGGTGAGGTTACCCTGGACAAGGATATGCAAATGAGGAGATGTGCCGAACACGTTTCAGTCTTGTACACCTGTAACAATGTAGTGGCGGACTCTGGTCACAACGACATTGAGATTCTGCAGGCAATGTAGGAACTTGACAATAAACCGAGCATACAAGAGTTAGAAAAAGCTATCGAGGGCATGCCAGTGGGAAGGCACGCGGTAGGCATAGCATTCCAAGCAGAAATCATCAAATGCGGGGGGAACGTACTTCTTCAATATCTGTACGAGCATTTCTGCCCGTGTTGGGATGAGGGGGCGGTATCACAGGACATGAGAGACGCCAACATAATCACCCTTTACAAGAAAAAAGGGAATATCGCGCCTCAACACCGTAGTGAAAGTGTATGCTCACATCATCCTGAGCAGGCTGCGAAAGCTGGCCGACAGGGTGTACCTGGAGTCTCAGTGTGGTTTTCACGCAGAAAGGTCCACCGTTGATATGGTCTTTTCACTGAGACAACTGCAAGAGAAATGCAGAGAACAACACAGACCTCTATTTCTTGCCTTCATCGACCTCTCCAAGGCATTCGACCTGGTAAACAGAGAGGGTCTTTTTAAAGTATTGTCCAAAGTTGGCTGCTCACCTAAACTACTGAGCATGATTAGGTCTTTTCATGTTGGCATGTAAGGTACAGTGCTGCACGACGGTCAGGAATCTGAGGCCTTCGACATTAACAGCGGAGTTAAACAAGGTTGTGACCTGACTCCGACTTTATTCGGAATTTTCTTTGCCATCGTGCTTAAACACGCATTTGAAACTGCCACAGAGAAGGGATCTTTCTGCATACTAGGTCAGATGGGAGACTATTCAATCTAACCGGACTGCGAGCAGTAAGAGAAGGGAGACGTCAAGATGCAGACTCCAGACGTGTGCGGCGAAAGCAAGGACAACAACTGACTGCCCCCTCTCTAGCGTGAAGTCCATTGTCTCTCGAGACTGACAGGATGCCAATCAAGACTGGCTTTCTTGTAATGGAAAAATTTAGAGATGGTCCCAGGTAGAAAATTAGTTAAGTTATTCTTTATGCAAAGATGTGGAAGAAAATGTTGATGACTACCTCACAAAAGCCCACGAGAATCAAGTGCAGGCTATCAATTTATTGTCTATCTTAAATAACACAAAGAGTGATGTTACAGACCAAAATCTGCAGTTTCTGGACGAGCAGCTGATGTTGATGAGATCTCATGACAGCAGAAGACGATATAGCAGCAGAACTCACTGTCTCCCATCTGCTTGAGGTTTTTACGAAAATCAAAGTTGTTTTGTCTTCCACATTCATCAGTGTTTAAAAACCTGATACCAACTATGTCAAAGTCATCTGAATTTGATATAGGCAAGTATTTAATGAAGATGGCCGTGAAGGAGTGATCAAATGTTAAAATGATATAACCAGTCAAAATGTATTTCTGACAACACCCACAAAAAAATAGGCCAACCATGTGCGAAAATAGGAAAAAAAATGTTATGATTCATATTTAGAACAAAAAAATTGCTCGCCCGATAAGGGACTTGTACCCTTGACCCTCAGATTAATAGTCTGATGCTCTACCGACTGAGCTAACCGGGCATGAATATTGGCGACCTCCAGATTAATGCCGAAAACAATTACATTTTTTAAAATTAGAAAAAAAAAAGAGAGAGTGAATGAATGTATAGAATTATTGGAGTCAGTGAAGCCGTGTCACAACACACACATGCTTGCTTTGTAAATTGTTCGGATTCGTGAAGCAGCAAGCTCGGGCACCTATGAGGAGTAAACCCATTAAACAAATTCCCCAGTGTGTCCTAATGGCGCTGGCGCACGGCCTGTAAGTATAAAGGAAGCCATGGGGGGGGGGGGGGGGGCTATCGTGGAAGGATGCGTGGAATTCATCCGTTTTCATGCATACATTTGTCCAAGGATGTCTTTTTAGTCCTTAGAACCTTTAGCTGTATCATAGCATTGGCAGTTGGCTTCAGTTATGGTTTTATAGCAGCCTACTACTGGTTTCTGTTCTCTGTCCTTCTATATGACATTCGCCTAGTTGGTCAGTCCTGCGACTGGTTGTATGGTTGTCTGAGCATGTCTTTATCTTCTGCAACTCTCTTGTCTTGGCTTGGCTTCGTTCGTTCTCAATCTCCCGCTACCAAACCCTGAAAAGGCTTTAAGTAGCAGAATGTAGTCCAGAGAACTGAATGTGTTGTGTTGTAGTTTACAGCTTGACTGCGATATTTGCACCTTTCGGTCCAACACATCCGACTTCAGCAAACAATTTTTTTAGTACCGGGTTAGCATTCCCTCTTCGATCCCTTCTCCTTAGCCAGTCTGCTTTGCTGCAGCCTGTTATCCAGGATCACCACGTGGAGGTGTAGAAGGGTCTTGGCAGCCCTTTTTCTATTTTCCCATGGATCTTGCCATGCCTCTAGTATCTTTTGTAGTAGACCTTTAGTAAACCATATTGGGCTCTCATCAACTCCATCTTGCTCGTCCATGAACTGACTCTATGCTTCTTGCCTGGTGAGGCTCACGAAGGAGACCCAACAACTCAATCTTGCTCGTCCATGAACTGACTCTATGCTTCTTGCCTGGTGAGACTCACGAAGGAGACCCAACAACTCAATCTTGCTCGTCCATGAACTGACTCTATGCTTCTTGCCTGGTGAGACTCACGAAGGAGCCTCATCAACTCCATCTTGCTCGTCCATGAACTGACTCTATGCTTCTTGCCTGGTGAGACTCACGAAGGAGCCTCATCAACTCCATCTTGCTCGTCCATGAACTGACTCTATGCTTCTTGCCTGGTGAGACTCACGAAGGAGACCCAACAACTCAATCTTGCTCGTCCATGAACTGACTCTATGCTTCTTGCCTGGTGAGACTCACGAAGGAGACCCAACAACTCAATCTTGCTCGTCCATGAACTGACTCTATGCTTCTTGCCTGGTGAGACTCACGAAGGAGCCTCAACAACTCAATCTTGCTCGTCCATGAACTGACTCTATGCTTCTTGCCTGGTGAGACTCACGAAGGAGACCCAACAACTCAATCTTGCTCGTCCATGAACTGACTCTATGCTTCTTGCCTGGTGAGACTCACGAAGGAGCCTCAACAACTCAATCTTGCTCGTCCATGAACTGACTCTATGCTTCTTGCCTGGTGAGACTCACGAAGGAGACCCAACAACTCAATCTTGCTCGTCCATGAACTGACTCTATGCTTCTTGCCTGGTGAGACTCACGAATGAGCCTCAACAACTCAATCTTGCTCGTCCATGAACTGACTCTATGCTTCTTGCCTGGTGAGACTCACGAAGGAGACCCAACAACTCAATCTTGCTCGTCCATGAACTGACTCTATGCTTCTTGCCTGGTGAGGCTCACGAAGGAGACTCAACAACTCAATCTTGCTCGTCCATGAACTGACTCTATGCTTCTTGCCTGGTGAGACTCACGAAGGAGCCTCAACAACTCAATCTTGCTCGTCCATGAACTGACTCTATGCTTCTTGCCTGGTGAGACTCACGAAGGAGCCTCAACAACTCAATCTTGCTCGTCCATGAACTGACTCTATGCTTCTTGCCTGGTGAGACTCACGAATGAGCCTCAACAACTCAATCTTGCTCGTCCATGAACTGACTCTATGCTTCTTGCCTGGTGAGACTCACGAATGAGCCTCAACAACTCAATCTTGCTCGTCCATGAACTGACTCTATGCTTCTTGCCTGGTGAGACTCACGAATGAGCCTCAACAACTCAATCTTGCTCGTCCATGAACTGACTCTATGCTTCTTGCCTGGTGAGACTCACGAAGGAGCCTCAACAACTCAATCTTGCTCGTCCATGAACTGACTCTATGCTTCTTGCCTGGTGAGACTCACGAAGGAGACCCAACAACTCAATCTTGCTCGTCCATGAACTGACTCTATGCTTCTTGCCTGGTGAGACTCACGAAGGAGACCCAACAACTCAATCTTGCTCGTCCATGAACTGACTCTATGCTTCTTGCCTGGTGAGACTCACGAAGGAGCCTCAACAACTCAATCTTGCTCGTCCATGAACTGACTCTATGCTTCTTGCCTGGTGAGACTCACGAAGGAGCCTCAACAACTCAATCTTGCTCGTCCATGAACTGACTCTATGCTTCTTGCCTGGTGAGACTCACGAAGGAGCCTCAACAACTCAATCTTGCTCGTCCATGAACTGACTCTATGCTTCTTGCCTGGTGAGACTCACGAAGGAGCCTCAACAACTCAATCTTGCTCGTCCATGAACTGACTCTATGCTTCTTGCCTGGTGAGACTCACGAAGGAGCCTCAACAACTCAATCTTGCTCGTCCATGAACTGACTCTATGCTTCTTGCCTGGTGAGACTCACGAAGGAGACCCAACAACTCAATCTTGCTCGTCCATGAACTGACTCTATGCTTCTTGCCTGGTGAGACTCACGAAGGAGACCCAACAACTCAATCTTGCTCGTCCATGAACTGACTCTATGCTTCTTGCCTGGTGAGACTCACGAAGGAGACCCAACAACTCAATCTTGCTCGTCCATGAACTGACTCTATGCTTCTTGCCTGGTGAGACTCACGAATGAGCCTCAACAACTCAATCTTGCTCGTCCATGAACTGACTCTATGCTTCTTGCCTGGTGAGACTCACGAAGGAGCCTCAATAACTCAATCTTCATTTTTGTTTGTTTTCAATATCTGTCATTGTTCCCCTACCTCCTTGAGGATATTGTCATTGACTCTTCTCTCTATCACTCAACTCGTTCTATTCTACTGTACTCCCGCATTTCAAACGCATGTTTCAGCAACCGCCCAGTGCAATTAGCCATTTTCGAGTACTGATTAAACTTTTCTTCAGTTCACCACAAAAGCTGGTAAACGCAGCTTCAGCAACACAAATGATTGTTTATCTTCAGACATAGTTCAGTCCTTAGTTCAATCATTAGTTCAATCATTAGTTCAATCATTAGTTCAGTCTTTAGTTCAGTCGTTAGTTCAGTCCTTAGAGTATACATTTTTTGAGTATATATTCTTTGAGTATATATTCTTTGAGTATATATTCTTTGAGACTATTCTTTTAATGAAGCACCGGGACAGAGTGAGCCTGCCAGAGCGCGCCGAGTTAATTTGTTTGTCTCCCCATTGGACTTATGGGTGTTCGGTTCTAAAACTGTTTCTAATGTTGTCTGAGCATGTCTCTCCATTTGACCCTATTCTCTGGCTGGCCATTCCTTAAACTGGTTGTAAGTCCACTCTCAATGCTATGACTGTCTAAGGACTGATCAACCAGAGGATACGTTCAAGTAGAGAGACATGCTCAGACAACATTACAATCACAGTGATTGAATCACTCAATCAGTTGAATCAGTCTTACGACTGACCAATCAGTGGGTAATAAGGGAAAGCAAACCAGTTTCCCAAACTACCGTGCTGAAACCGGTTGTCCTGGACCGAAAGGCACATATATCGCATTCTTCTCGCCGTACGACGAATGTCATAGCATTCAAAAAGAAAGAGAACAGAAAACCAGTATGGTAGGCTGCTATAAAACCACCACTGAAGTCCACTGCCAATCCTAAGATACTCGTAAAGGCTATGAAGATTAAATTGGAAACCTTGAACACATTCATCCACGAAAACGGATAAACTTCCTGCTTCACGAATCCGAACAATTCATAAAGCAAGCATGTTTGTGTTGTGAGACGGCTTCGTTCCCTCCAATAATTCAATAAAATCAGTCACTCTATATTTTTGTGTATTTTTTTATGTAATTATTTTCGACATGAATCTGTTAGTCTTTGAATTTCATGCCCGGTTAGCTCAGTCGGTAGAGCATCAGACTTTTAATCTGAGGGTCAAGGGTTCAAGTCCCTTATCGGGCGGAATTTTTTTTCTCGAAAATGAATCACAACATTTTCCCCCATATTTTTGCTGTGTGACCCATTTTTTTTTTTTTAGGAACCGTCAGAAATATTTTGACTGGTATTTTTCATCACATTCTCTTAAATAATATCAATAATTAATCTGGGTCGCTGGCCCTGACGCTAGCAGTCAGCTTTGGGTCACTGGTCGCTACAGCTCATGCACGACTCAGCATCTTGATCCCCGTTGAATGTGTGAGCTCTAGCGCTGTCGTTTCACGTCTGTTGCAGTTGAAGCTGAGTCAGTCCGAATCTTTCCTTGGTGAGATCTCCCGATGTATTGAATGTTCGTGATGTCCTGGCCCAAGTAGAACCGGTGTCAAAAACAATTATCTTAAGTTGTGGACATACATGGTGAGGTTTGCTTAAGTTGTGGACATACATGGTGAGGTTTGCTCAAGTTGTGGACATACATGGTGAGGTTTGCTTAAGTTGTGGACATACATGGTGAGGTTTGCTTACGTTCTGGACATACATGGTGAGATCTGCTTAAGTTGTGGACATACATGGTGAGGTTTGCTTAAGTTCTGGACATACATGGTGAGGTTTGCTTAAGTTGTGGATATACATGGTGAGGTTTGCTTAAGTTGTGGACATACATGGTGAGGTTTGCTTAAGTTATGGACATACATGGTGAGGTTTGCTTAAGTTCTGGAAATACATGGTGAGGTTTGCTTAAGTTGTGGACATACATGGTGAGGTTTGCTTAAGTTGTGTACATACATTGTGAGGTCTAGCTTACATCAAACGGGAGGTTGACCCTTCATTTTTCACTCCCTTTTTGTTCATTCTGAAGTCTGCTCCAACGCAGTGGATTATCTGCGACAAAGAAGTGGATTATGAAAATGAAAAGGCAATTATATAAATCAAACAATGACTAACAGATCCATTCAATAAGGTTGCTTGCTTTCACTTTCACAGTCTCTACAACGCATATTCTAAGATGATGATGGAAAATTATGTTCAAAGTATAGGATATCAAAGGCAATGGTATAAAACGTAATGCCATGCCACTAAATTTGCTGATGATCAATCCAGAAACTAGAGCGACATGGTAAGACATGCTCAGACTACCTTACAACCAATCTAAGGACTGATGAACCTGCGGATCGGGTCAAATTTAGAGATACTCAGAAAACATTACAACCAGTCTTAGGACTGATCTATCAGTGGTTGTAAGGTAGTCTGAGCATGTCTTTCTATGTCGCCCTAGTTTCTGGATTGATCATCAGCAAATTTAGTGGCATGGCATTACGTTTTATACCATTGCCTTTGATATCCTATACTTTGAACATAATTTTCCATCATCATCTTAGAATATGCGTTGTAGAGACTGTGAAAGTGAAAGCAAGCAACCTTATTGAATGGATCTGTTAGTCATTGTTTGATTTATATAATTGCCTTTTCATTTTCATAATCCACTTCTTTGTCGCAGATAATCCACTGCGTTGGCGCAGACTTCAGAATGAACAAAAAGGGAGTGAAAAATGAAGGGTCAACCTCCCGTTTGATTTAAGCTAGACCTCACAATGTATGTCCATAACTTAAGCAAACCTCACCATGTATTTCCAGAACTTAAGCAAACCTCACCATGTATTTCCAGAACTTAAGCAAACCTCACCATGTATGTCTATAACTTAGGCAAACCTCACCATGTATGTCCACAACTAAGCAAACCTCACCATGTATGTTCATAACTTAAGCAAACCTCACCATGTATGTCCACAACTTAAGCAAAATTCACCATGTATGTCCACAACTTAAGCAAATCTCACCATGTATGCCCATAACTGTCCACAACTTAAGCAAACCTCAGCATGTATGTCCACAACTTAAGATAATTGTTTTTGACACCGGTTCTACTTGGGCCAGGACATCACGAACATTCAATACATCGGGAGATCTCACCAAGGAAAGATTTGGACTGACTCAGCTTCAACTGCAACAGACGTGAAACGACAGCGCTAGAGCTCACACATTCAACGGGGATCAAGATGCTGAGTAGTGGATGAGCTGCAGCGACCAGTGACCCAAAGCTGACTGCTAGCGTCAGGGCCAGCGACCCAGATTAATTATTGATATTATTTAAGAGAATGTGATGACAAATACCAGTCAAAATATTTCTGACGGTTCCTTAGACAATAAAATTGCTCACACAGCAAAAATATGGGGGAAAATGTTGTGATTCATGCCGAGAAAAAAAATTCCGCCCGATAAGGGACTTGAACCCTTGACCCTCAGATTAAAAGTCTGATGCTCTACCGACTGAGCTAACCGGGCATGATATTCAAAGACTTACAGATTCATGTCGAAAATAATTACATTAAAAAAAAATAAAAAATATAGAGTGACTGATTTTATTGAATTATTGGAGGGAACGAAGCCGTCTCACAACACAAACATGCTTGCTTTATGAATTGTTCGGATTCGTGAAGCAGGAAGTTTATCCGTTTTCGTGGATGAATGTGTTCAAGGTTTCCAATTTAATCTTCATAGCCTTTACGAGTATCTTAGGATTGGCAGTGGACTTCAGTGGTGGTTTTATAGCAGCCTACCATACTGGTTTTCTGTTCTCTTTCTTTTTGAATGCTATGAGTATGGTTACACCAAAAACAATGCCTATTACCAGTTGAACCGAAGAGAGCAGGTCGTTGTCTTCAGACTTCGCACTGGCCACAATAGACTGAGGTACCACCTATTCAACAAATTGAAGATAGGTGGTACCGACGAATGCCCGTGCGGTACCGGTAAAATGACCGCTGAACATCTGCTGCAGAACTGCCCGACATACGAGGATCAGAGAGAGCAGATGTGGCCATCACCAGTGGAACTGCAAGACAAGCTCTATGGCAGTGGCGACAGCCTCGGGATGACCGCCGCTTTTTTCGAAAAAATAATGGTTACTGACTGCGTACGAAGAAGAAGAGGAAGAAGAATGCTATGAGTATGACATTCGTCGTACGGCGAGAATGCGATATATGTGCCTTTCGGTCCAGGACAACCGGTTTCAGCACGGTAGTTTGGGAAACTGGTTTGCTTTCCCTTATTACCCACTGATTGGTCAGTCGTAAGACTGATTCAACTGATTGAGTCTTGAGTGAATCACTGATTGTAATGTTGTCTGAGCATGTCTCTCTATTTTAACGTATCCTCTGGTTGATCAGTCCATAGACAGTCATAGCATTGGGAGTGGACTTAACAACCAGTTTTAGGAATGGCCAGCCAGAGAATAGGGTCAAATGGAGAGACATGCTCAGACAACATTAGAAACAGTTTTAGAACCGAATGATAAGGCAACGCAAAACAGTTTCCCAAACTACCGTGCTAAAACCGGTTGTGCTAGACCGAACGGCACAATCGCCGTACGACGAATGTCATAGCATTCAAAAAGAAAGAGAACAGAAAACCAGTATGGTAGGCTGCTTTAAAACCACCACTGAAGTCTACTGCCAATCCTAAGATTCTCGTAAAGGCTATGAAGATTAAAAGAAGCCTTGAACAGATGCATCCATGACAACTTAATGTCAACATCCTTCACGCCCGGTTAGCTCAGTCGGTAGAGCATCAGACTTTTAATCTGAGGGTCAAGGGTTCAAGTCCCTTATCGGGCGGAGTTTTTTTTCTCGAAAATGAATCATAATATTCGTCTCCTATTTTCCATGTGTACGAACGACATGGTTAGCTTGTTTGTTTTTTGGTTTGTGTGTGTGGTCAGAAATATATTTGACCTTCAAAAATCTGATTTCATGAAATTAACGATTATTCGGACAGTTTCTCACAATTCACGTGCCGATCACAAAATTGACCTGAGAAGTGTTCACTGGCGATCTGTCCTTATTTTGTCATTTGTTTCGCTCATAAGTAAACTACTGGAAGAATGGCACACAAGGCGCTAAATTGGATGTTACGAGTTGTTGGTAGTTTGAAGGAGGAATGGATGTGTCTGCAACAGCAAAACAATATTTGTGCCAAGACAGACTGTTAGGCTTTGGTTACATCGTTACCAGACGACTGTGACTGTTTCTGATCTACTCCGTAGTTGACGTCCTCGACTGTGCAGGTTTGTATTGTTAGTCCGCAACACTCTCTCCATTAATACAATAGCTATTATCTTTTAATGTTATTGTTCTCCATTAATACAATAGCTATTATCTTTTAATGTTATTGTTCTCCATTAATACAATAGCTATTATCTTTTAATGTTATTGTTTTCGGCATGAATCTGTAGTTCCGATAACTTCATGCCCAGCTAGCTCAGTCGGTAGAGCACCCGACTAAATCTAAGGGTCGGGGGTTCAATACCCTTATCGGCCGAAAGAGGATAAGGTTAACTGGAGATACATGCTCATACAACCTTACCTGTTTTAGGACTGACCAACCAGAGGATAGTGTCAAATGGAGAGACTTGCTCATTCAACTTTATAACAATTCTTAAGACTGACAAACCAGAGGATAGTGTCAAATGGAGAGACTTGCTCAGTCAACTTTATAACAATTCTTAAGACTGACCAACCAGAGGATAGTGTCAAATGGAGAGACTTGCTCAGTCAACTTTATAACAATTCTCAAGACTGACAAACCAGAGGATAGTGTCAAATGGAGAGACTTGCTCAGTCAACTTTATAACAATTCTCAAGACTGACAAACCAGAGGATAGTGTCAAATGGAGAGACTTGCTCAGTCAACTTTATAACAATTCATGACTGACAAAACAGAGCATGATGAGGAAAGGCAAACCAGTATAAAGAAATGTCGTGCTGAAATCGGTTGTACTGTGCCTATAAAAAAAATTCATCGCAGCCTCGCTAGACGAATGTTATACAGTAGAAATAAATAGCAGAAAACCAGCAGGCTACTATAAAACCGCCACCAATGAATACTATGATACAGCTAAAGGCTCTAAAGTCTAAAGTCTAAAACTGAAAAGGACAGCTTCCACAAATGTATGCACGAAAACGTATGAATTCATCGCAGACTTCACGCTAGCCCCCAGCGCAATCAGGAGACGCTGGGGATTTTGTTTAATGGGTTTACTCCCTACAGGTGCCCGAGCTTGCTCCTTCATGAATCTGAACAATTTACAAAGCAATGGTGTTTATGTTGTGAGACGGCTTCATTCCCTCCAATAACTCAATAAAATCAGTCACTCTCTTTTTTTCTAAAATCTGTTTTCGGCATGAATCTGTTGGTCCGAGATCTTCATGCCTGGTTAGCTCAGTCGGTAGAGCATCAGACTTTTAATCTGAGGGTCAAGGGTTCAAGTCCCTTATCGGGCGAGTTTTTTTTTTTCCTGGCATGAATCACAATAATATGCTTCTCCATTATTCGTTGTGTACCTCACGGTTGGCTTCTGTTTTTGTTTTTTGATGTAATCAAAAATATATTTGACTGTTCAAGATCATTTTGAACATCTGATCACTCCTTCCCTTGAAAAACCTTTTCATTGTGGGCATTCGAAACAACAAGTGGTGAATGCTTGGAATGCATAGCCAAAGGAGGTAGTGGACGCAGGGACAATCAATGCATTTAAGAATAGATTGGATACACATTGCTTTTAGAGCAAGGTAATAACAATGAAACTGGAGGTATACAGACTTTGCAAAGTCTTCTAAACCAGTATAAAGACGTTAAGTTAATTTAAGTTAACAACACTTAAAATGTAGCAGCGCTAAAACAACACAAAGACAAATATCTCGAGCAATATAGGATCACCGACAAAAGTAACTCACCATTTTTGTGCATATTTTTATGTTTGAAAGTTGGCATGTAACTTCAACCGATGATGATTCTTGACCGTTAGTGGAAGCCATTTAATTGTCTTGGTACAGTCCGAGTGTGAAATGAACATTAACTGACCTTCAAAAATCTGATTTCATGAAATTAACGATTATTCGGACAGTTTCTCACAATTCACGTGCCGATCACAAAATTGACCTGAGAAGTGTTCACTGGCGATCTGTCCTTATTTTGTCATTTGTTTCGCTCATAAGCAAACTACTGGAAGAATGGCACACAAGGCGCTAAATTGGACGTTACGAGTTGTTGGTAGTTTGAAGGAGGAATGGATGTGTCTGCAACAGCAAAACAATATTTGTGCCAAGACAGACTGTTAGGCTTTGGTTACATCGTTACCAGACGACTGTGACTGTTTCTGATCTACTCCGTAGTTGACGTCCTCGACTGTGCAGGTTTGTTTTGTAAGTCCGCAGCACTCCCTCCATTAATACAATAGCTATTATCTTTTAATGTTATTGTTTTCGGCATGAATCTGTAGTTCCGATAACTTTATTCCCGGTTTGATCAGTCGGTAGAGCATCTGACTTTTAATCTGAGGGTCAGGGTTCAAGACTCTTATCGGCCGAAAGAGAAACAGCGGATAGGGTCAAATGGAGATACATGATCAGTCAACCAGAGGAGGATGAGGGAAGGTAAACCAGTTACAAAAGATGTCGTGCAGAAATCGGTTGTGCCGTGCCTATAAAAAAAACTACATCGCAGCCTCGCTAGACGAATGTTATACAGTAGAAATAAAGAGCAGAAAACCAGCAGGCTACTATAAAACCGCCACCAATGCTATGAAAAATGATACAGCTAAAGGCTCTAAAGTCTAAAGTCTAAAACTGAAAAGGACAGCTTCCACAAATGTATGCATGCAAACGAGTGAATTCATCGCAGTCTTCACGCTAGCTCCCAGCGCAATCAGGAGACGCTGGGGATTTTGTTTAATGGGTTTACTCCCCACAGGTGCCCGAGCTTGCTTCACGAATCCGAACAATTTACAAAGCAATGATGTTTATGTTGTGAAACGGCTTCATTCCCTCCAATAACTCAATAAAATCAGTCACTCTCTTTTTTTTTTTTAAATAACTGTTTTCGGCATGAATCTGTAGGTCCAAGATTCCAAGCTGATCCAGTCAGCCCACATACTGCACTTCAAGAGCCTGCACGGCAGGCGAATAAACTGTTCAACACCAAAGGTATCGTTAAGCATCGAGTACCAACAACAAGAGCGTGAGAGAGGGGTGCTCAACTGGGTGCCTGAGACCACCTAGCTGGAGGCGGTCAAGGCGGTCGTGATCAAGATCACAGCCGACAAAAACGGCGAGGTGTTTCCCCAACGAAACATCTCGGACAAATGGGCCTTTGCGTACAAGAAAAGCAAAGTAGAGGTCCCCCACTACGTGACCGTGAGGTTCATGAGTGGGGACGCCAAGCCCATAAGGCTGTGGGTGACGATCACCGGCCGCCGCACCCCTGTGAGGCATGCGGAGAAGATACTCATTGGACAAGTCAATGCAACAAGAGGCGACGGCCAGAGATTGTGAGAGAGGCCGAGCGACCGCCAAAGCTCAGCCTCCACCACCTCCAGCCTGCCGACTTCCACCCTTCGCTGACGAGCACCCCGCCACCTCGGACGATGGCTACACCGAGGTGGATAGGAAACGCAAACGCAAAAGAAACTCGATGACGAGGAGTTCCTCTCCTCCAGCCACAAAAATGGGGACCGGCAACACACCGCCGGCCCCCAAAACCGCAAAGGCATTGATATGCCAAGAACCGCCAACAGAACCTGCATCAGAGACCCTGCAAGAGCCCTTGCTGGAACTGTCACCGGAACTGTCACCAGAGCGGAAAGACAGCGTCGGTCCGGTGTCCCCGCCAAGTCGGAACACCGACGATCAGATGTCCCCCATGCCCCCACCGAGGCTGGAGGACATTAGTTCGGACGAGGGCGAGCCGGCCCGTCTGCTCTGAACGACCATGATCGACGGGCTGGAGCTGGGCAAGGACTGAGTAGCGATTCAACCACAGAAGTACTGCTCACGTCCTTGTCCAGCTGTTCAAAGAAGACAATTGACTTTGTTTTTGAGGATGCCTGGAAGATCTCTGGAAGATCAAGAATAATATAACTTTGTATGTGCGTATGGAGTGTAAATGTGTACTTGTTTAAATGCGGTGGTGTGCTTTATAAAATTGTGTCGTGCTACTATTATCATTATTAATATTATTATTATTATTATGTTATGTTGACGGGGCTCGCCCACCCACGTGTGCGACCATTGTGTAACCCTACCAAATTATTTTCTTTTACCGTGTTATTTATTTTCATATGTTCCTCCCAACAACCTGTATTTCAGCATCCCTATCTGACCCGCGTCAGTGGAGAGCTGCTACCCCGACAGGCCCAATACTTTGTATCAGTCCAATGTCTACACTAAACTCCATACACATTCTTTCTATGAATATTAACGAACTAAAAAAGAAACAACAACACGTAGTGAACATAATAAAGAAATATAAACCTGATTTCATTTTTCTACAAGAAACACACATACACGAAGTTATACATACAAAACAAATCACAACAACACTGGGCTTAAAAAATAGTTTGTTTAGTTTAGGACAACACACAGGCGTAGCCATTCTGCAAACATCTGACGAATAGATAGTTTCACATAGTCACAGGGACACAGAGGGCAGAATACAGATAGTACAGGTACACAATACACACGACAGTACAGACAAACACACTTTAATTAACATTTACGCCCCAGCAAAACCTCTACAACAAACACCCTTTTATGAAAACCTAATAAAAACCATAGAACATTTCAAAAATCAAGACATGATACTTGTTGGGGATTTCAACTGCACACTAAGTAACTTAGACACATCACGTACACAGACAACAAAAACACGAACAACAAATTTAGAAATATTACTAGGCAAAAATAACCTCATAGATGCATACAGAGATAAATACCCTAATGGAACAGACACGACTCATACAACCCACTCACAGCACGGTACAACACACACTAGAATTGATAGGATTTACACACCAAAAACACACACAGTTAATCAAATACACCACATAGACACAACCCCCTTTACATACCATAAAGCAGTAGCTATCATAGTTAACGGCACACATATATCAAATAGTCACACACATATCAAATAGTCACACACATATCAAATAGTCACACGCAATCCACTGGAAATTCAACAACTCATTACTTAAAAATAAAGACTTCGTAAAAACCATATCTAATTTAATAAAAAATCTCACAGAACACATGCCAGACACAAATCTAAACAGTTTGGGGGATTTAATTAAAAGTGCAATCAGGGACCGCACACATATCATTTCAAAACAAATACACAGAAATACAAAACGCAATAGACATATTATTGAAGAAGCTATAAAAATGACAAAACTTATAGATAAAAACTTACCCCAAATTCAACTTTTACAAGAAGAATTAGATAAAATCGAAATTATAAAGTACAAGGGGCCCAATTAAGAGCTAAAGTACCAATACTTTTGTAGGAAAACCCCACACAACAGTACTTAGCCACACAACAGAACATACAACGTACACGACAAATACACAAAATCAAGGGACCAACAAGACAAATATTAACTGAACCCCACTAAATACGACAGACCTTTCATGACTACTACACGACGTTGTATTCTGCAGAGAATACCACGCACACTGAGTACGAGAAATTTTCTGGTTATACAAAGCAGTTGAGTGACACAGACAGGGATGCCATCAGTACACCCCTGTCCTTACTTGACTTAAAAAACTCACTCGACTCCTTTCAGAAAAACAAAAGCCCAGGCTCTGACGGATTGACCGTTGAGTTTTACGTAACCTTTTTCGACAGTATTCGACCCACCCTTTTAAAAGTGTTAAATGAAGCATTTGAAACAGGCGAATTGCCAAATAGCCTTAATGAAGCTTACATTACACTGATCCCTAAACCGGACAGTAACAAGCTAGAGGCTAAAAACTACAGACCAATTTCTCTCCTGAACGTAGACTACAAAATTATGACCAAAGCTCTCACACTAAAGATTAGACCCTTTATGCAACATCTAGTACATAAAGACCAACAATGTAGCGTAAAGGATAGGAAAATCAGTAAACACGCACACTTCCTACGAGACATTATACAATATACTAGCGACAAAGACATCCAATCTGCAATTCTCTCAATTGATCAAGAAAAAGCTTTGGACAGAGTCTCACATTCTTTTCTCCACGAAATACTAAATAAAAAATAACATTAGGGAATACTTCACCAAATGGATAAAAATAATATATAAGAGACCCGAAAGCAAAATAATGATTAATCATAATGTAACAGATAGTTTCCCCTTAACAAGATCAGTCAGGCAAGGATGTCCGCTGTCCCCAACACTGTATACCCTAGTCTTGGAGCCCCTACTAGAGAAGATTAGACAGGACCCAACAATAGTAGGGACCCATGTACCGGGGTCTGGGAAACAAAAAGTAATAGCTTACGCGGACGATACCGCTTTCTTTCCATCCAATTATAGTTCAATTCAAAATATCCTAAACATCTTTACACAATTCGGCACAGAAAGCGGCTCCAAAATTAATATCCCTAAATCATCCATAATGGGGATTGGCAAGTGGAAAAATAAATTAAATTTTCCGTTTCAATTAAACCAAGTAAATAAAATAAAAATATATGGAATAATATACCCTGCAAATCCACTTGACCCTAATAACGAATTATGGGAGAAAATAATAATAGCTGTCCATCGTTGTCGATGAGGACCGCCGACATCATCCTTGTCACAGATTTCCCTGTTGGGTGTGGGTGCGCATGTGGCTGAACAGGCCAATGCGGGCACGAAAATATCTGCTACATATCGGGCACACGAGGTTTGTAGAAGGGGATGGTGTTCCCGCTGCTCGGGATTTCCGCGTCTCTCGTCTGTTCTGGGCTTTCACAACACGGTCATCTTCACCGGCAGCTACACCCGATTTGACTGCGCTTCTCCAGTCAGATCTGTTTTGCGCAAGACATTCCCAGGTGTCGATGTCTATCTGGCAACTTTTTAGTGAGTCCTTCAGACCGTCTTTAAAACGTTTCTTTGGGCGCCCTCTCTCGCGCCATCCGTCTCTCAGCTCGCCGTAGAGAAGATTCTTTGGGAGCCGCTCGTCTGACATACGGACGAGGTGTCCGGCCCATCCTAGTCGTGCTTTTTCTAGCAGTGCATGGATGCTGGGCATGTTAGCCCTCGAGAGAACCTCGATGTCAGTGACACGATCTTGCCATCGGATGTGGAATATTCGCCTCAGGCAACCTGTGTGGAAGTGGTTTAACCTCCTTGCATGTCCAGAGTATACAGTCCAGCTTTCGCAAGCGTATAGTAGGGTTGGAATGATGGTTGCACGGTAGACTTTGAGTTTGGTCTTGACGCTGATGCCACGACGTGCCCAGACCATCGAGCGCATTCTACCAAAGGCTGTACTGGCCTTTGCTATTCTGCTTGCCACCTCATCGTCTAGGCTGACAGATCTCGACAGCGTGCTGCCCAGATATGTGAATTTATCTACGGCATTCAACGTCTGCCCGCTGACTGTAGTCTCTGGTTTTGTGTACGGCATGCCTGGTGCTGGTTGGTACATGACCTCTGTTTTTTTGGCATTTATGGTCAGGCCAAAATTTTTGCATGCGGCAGAAAACTGGTCCATTCCAACCTGCATGTTCAGTTCTGAGTTGCTCATTAGAGCGCAGTCGTCAGCAAATACAAGTTCCCTGATTATGTCGCCAGCCACTTTGGTTTTGGCCTTCATTCTTCTGGAATTGAGTAACTTGCCATCTGTGCGGTACTTTATGGGTATTCCAAGCTCCAATGATCTGAAGGCGTCTGTCATCGTGGCCGCGAACATCATGCTGAACAAAGTCGGGGCGAGTACACATCCTTGTTTTACTCCGTTTGATACTAGAAACGTTTTAGAGATTGCACCGCTGTCTAGTACACGAGCACACATGCCTTCGTGTAGCTGTTTCACCATTGTTATGAACTTGTTGGGGCAGCCAAACTTAGACATTATCATCCACAGCCCTCCTCTGTTTACTGTATCAAATGCCTTTGTCAAATCAATAAATGTGGTGTACAAGGGAGAAAATAACTGTAAGACAAAAAAACATCCTAAAAAAATTTGAATACAAAATTACAACAATATTTGGGCGCAGTACAATAGTTAACTCAGTTATAATACCAAAACTAATATACATCGCAAACATATTATGCCTACCCCTAACAACAATCACAGAAATCAATAAAGCAGTTAGAAGTTTCATATTCCGCAACACAGTACATAATATCCAATCTAAAACATTAATGCAGGAAAAAAATCGAGGTGGGATCGCCCTACAAGACATAACAATTCAAATACAATCACTAAGAATCAAATTTGTACAAGAAATCATAAATTACCCCAACAAATACCCACCATCCCATTATTATTTAGGACTAAGGATAACCAAATTATGTAAGTTAAATAACAATATCCCACACTGCTTTAAAAATATACATATGTTTTACAAACAATGCATTAGACACATTACCGGAAACGAAACATTACTCACACAAAAACCAGACACGATTTACAAAAAAACTAATATTATTACAGGAACCCCCACTTAAAGATAGGATTAAACGGGGATATGGGTATTTTATAACTAATTACACACATAACTTTTGTAACCTACACAACCTTAAAGTATCACCACACATCAAAGAAGTTACTTACAGACTAATTTTCGGAACAACACCAATACGTAAACAAACTCAAACCCAGCTAGGACATGTAACACAAAAATGCCATCTTTGCAACAGAAACATACAAGAAACAGAAAATCATTTATTTTATCTTTGTAAAGTAGTCAGCACAACACTAGGTAAAATTAGACAAATGATTAGCAAATTTACTAAATTAAGAGTAGACATGTTTAGGGCCATAATGCTTCATACACTTCCATGGACAGATAGAGACACACAAAACAAACTCCTAACAATACTGGCAGAGTTCAGATACTTAGTATGGACCTGTCGGTGTAGAGCTCTCTACCACGGGCACACCTTTAACCCAGGCAGTTTTCGATTTTTATTTATGGGAATGAGTAGGTTCTTTGCCCAGATGTTTCACGATCTGTGAATACTCTGGGCAGGACCTACGAACTGCCTGCGAGTAAGGTGTAGATGATATATATGGATGTTTGTACCAGTGAGTGTGAACGAGAATGTATGGTGTGTGTAAGTGAACACACGGGTACTAGGATGGAAATACTTATGTAAATAGTTTATAAGCCCGCATTGTGGATCAATGTGGATGCATGCGTACCCATGTGTGTGGGAGAGTCGGTAATGTATGGGAAAGTTGTATGCAGGCGTACGCTGAGGCGATGTGTGGATGAAGATACATGTTTAGACAGGAATACCTCCGTGTTGCATGGAACTGTGGTGTTTGTGTGGGAGTATGTGGGTGGGTGTGTTTGCGTGTGTATATGTGTATGGAAGGAGTTTATAACAATGAATTTGTTTGTTAAATAACTTGTAAAAATGTATTATGAATTTCATTTTGCAGTTTGTTTTTTGTTGTTGCTCTGGCTTTTTGCATAAAACTCATTGAAAGATAATGACCCTTGAAAATGTAAAATACGCCATTGAAGCGGCAACAAATAAAAACCTTAAAATCTAAACGCGATGTTACGAGTTGTTGGAATGCTGGAATGAGTAATGGCAGTGGTGTCTGCAACAGTCAACAGCAAACCAATAATAATCTATGTGCCAAGACAGACTGTTACTACTGGTAGGCTTTGGTTACTTTGCTACCAGACGACTGGGACCGTTTCTGGCCTGATTCGCGGGTGACGTCCTCAATTGTGCATGCTTGTGTTGTGAGACGGCAGCGTTCCCTCCAATAATCAATAATTTAATAACTATTTTTTTTTAAATGAAATTGCTTTCGACATGAATCTGTGGATATGAGTATTTCATGCCCGGTTAGCTCAGTCGGTAGAGCATCAGACTTTTAATCTGAGGGTCAAGGGTTCAAGTCCCTTATCGGGCGGAATTTTTTGTTGTTTTGTTTTTGTTCTGTTCGTCAAGATTGACCCATTAAAAAAAAGGAAGTCAGAAACGAGGGATCAAGAGTGTAGCAGTTGCAGAGGATGGTATCACAGGTTTTTTTTCTAATCAGCCCACTAGTGCGAAACGGATATGTGTTGTCCTCGCTGCTTTCTAACATGTTTATGGGCACAATTGTGTCAGAAGTCTACCAGGCTGCGACAGACGATCCAGAATATAACTTCATATGAGTCGTTATTCGCAGATGATAAACGTCTTCCATATACAGACGGAACAGACACTCTAAAATCACTTAATCTTAACCGCGATGGACGCAACCAGCGATAAGTAAGGTATGTGTATCCGCACGGTCAAGACGACAACTACGAGGATGGGTAGAACACAGGGGCCACTTAGATTGAGCACTCAGAATGTGGCTCTCCAGCAGTCCCAGGTTGTCAGGTACCTTGGGAGCATTTTCTCAGAAGACGGCAAGATCGACATAGAGATTGATACCAGACGTAAGAAAGCAGCAGAAGTGAGTTTTCAGTTGGTAGCACTGCTCAAACATCCTCACAGTAGTAGTCTGGCATCAAAGCAGCAACTGGTCCATGGCGTTTTGATTACATAAAGTGATCGTCAAACTGTATAAAGCTTTAGTTAGACCTAGATTGGAGTACTGTGTACAGGTCCTTATCATAGAGTGGATATAAACATGCTAGAAAAGATACAGAAAAGAGCGACAAAACTGATAGTGGGATTACAGTTAGTGGAGACTCGGAAAAACCGGCCTACAGTGTCTAGAAGAGAGAAGAATTCGTGGTGACAATACAGGTTTATAAGATGATCAGAGGAATGGATAAATTAGACTATAACAAGTTTTTTTTTAAAATACAGCCGCCCACAATAATAAGAGGGCATAGCTACAAGTTGACTAAAGAGAGGTCCAGATTAGATATTAGGAAATATTTTTTTTAGCCAGAGAGTGGTGAATGCTTGGAATGCATTGCAACGGAAGGTAGTGTAGGCAGGGACAGTTAATGCATTTAAGAATAAATTGGATGCGCATAGCTTTTAGAGCAAGGTGATGTAAATGTAACTGGTTGTATACAGACTCTGCAGGGTCTTCTAAACCAGTATAAAGACGTTAATTTAAGTTAAGTTATTTTATACCAAACCTCTTCTACTATTGGCCAAGGCGCGAGACATATCTGCGAACTGCTGCGGTCGTCTCAGGGAGGGACAGATTGAGGCACCAGATTATTCGCTAAAATGTATGTGCCATCATAGATGACCAGACAGAAGGTACCCTGGTTCGGTCATCTCATGGGAATGTTCCATGATGAGCTTTTCTTGAGAGCTTACAGTGCCCGACGACCCGGTTTACCGAGAGGACGTCTGAGGGGAAGATGGATAGTAAATTAGTATCATCACTATAAAGCCATTTTTACAAGCGACACGCGGTTAACGACGCCAGACGAGACGCATCTGGTCCAGGACAGTCGACTGAGGCTTCCCACGACACCATTGACGGTATAAATGAATCAATTAACTAACTAGAAATATTTTAGACTAATCAACAATTTATTACTTCAATAATTGGTTTTTTGTTTTTGTTTTTTTTAATGTAATTATCTTCGGCTTTAAACTTCAGTTCCAAGCATTACGTGCCCGGTTAGCTCAGTCGGTAGAGCATCAGACTTTTAATCTGAGGGTCAAGGGTTCAAGTCCCTTATCGGGCGAATGTTTTTTTCGTATTCTTACTTATTATTATTAAATATTCTAACGTAGATGTAGCATGAAATAATTTTTTTTTTAAATTGGAGATAATTGAAAAACAATTATTTGAAATTATGCGAACATGGCCAGATCTAGCTACAGCCATCTTTTTGCTCATTAAAGAAGCCTGCGTCAAAGCAGAAAGGTTATGTCTCACAAGCATAGAGGAATATTAACAGGACCAATGTACGCATTAATCTGATTTTCGTGCGTAGTGCTAACCGTTTATCTTGCCAGATTTTGTTAAGCCGTGCAAGCGCCGCTATTGTCTGCGCTATTCTGGCCAACACTTCACATTTTGATCCTTCATCACTGACAATCGACCCTAGATATTTAAGACGGTCAACCACTTCGAGTTCCTGACCGTTAGCTTTTATCTTGCTGTTGAAAACCCATAGCGTTGTTGGTCATTAATTTTGTCTTTCCAGCGTTTATCTCCATACCATAGTCAAGAGCTGTTTCATCGAGCCTTCTGACCCATTCCTGGAGTTCTGCTTCTGAACCCGCCAACCCGTCGATATCATCTGCAAAACGAAGGTTGGTAATCGTTCGGCCTCCTATCTTGACAGTACCAACGTGACCTCCAAGTGCCTCACTCATAATTCCTTCAAGGAATATATTGAAAAGAGTTGGAGAGAGTGTACACCCCTGTCTCACACCAACTGATGTGCAAAACCAGTCCCCTCGCCTCCCAATTCACAAGAACTGCACTGGACGCCTTGTCATATAGGTCTTCAGTGTCTTACAAATGCCCATTATAATATTTCCGTTGATTTTATATATCCTCATTGGTTGCCCATAGCGCTTTATGCCAGACCCTATCAAACGTGTTCTTGAAATCAACAAACACATGATACACAAGAGAGTGGTGAATGCTTGGAGTCTTCTAAACCAGTATAAAGATGTTAAGTTACGTTTTTGCTGCTGTTCTAGATATTTCTCGCTTAGCAGCCTTAAATTAAATATCTGTTCTGTAGTGCTTCTTCCCTGTCTGAACCCTGCTTGCTGCTCGGCAATAATGTTCTCTACTTGGGGTTTCAATCGGTCGAGGATTAATCTAAACATGACCTTACTGATGAGGCTTTTTGTTCTGTAATTTTGGCACATCCTAATGTTTCCACTTAGGTAACGGTATAACCATAGATTTTGTCAATAAGTCCGGATAGTTTCCTGTCGCCCATATTTTGTTGTGATGTGTCAGGTCTTCCGCCACTACCTCCCCACCTGCATGTAAGAGCCTTCCCTCTTCTCAATGTCTTTACCGCTGCAGCTACCTCTTCCTTCGTTGTCAGTTGGTTATCCCCTATAGTTGTTGATGTTGGAGGGATTGTTTTCTCAGGTTTGTGCCGTCCCTCATAGTTGTATAACTCAGAACAGTACTCTGTCCATCGTGCCAGTATGTCATTTTCCTCAATAAGGCACTTGCCCATTTTATCCTGGATCATAACGTTTCTGCCTTATCTTGGTGTTATCAGTTCTTTGACCACCTTGTATGCTCCTTTAGCATCATTTCTGTGTCTAATCTCTCTTCGGTGTTTGTACATTGCTCACATATCCACGCTTCTTTCGCCTCTCTCATCTTTTGTTGTATCGTTTTCTTGACCTCTTTATATATGTATCTGCTGATGTTTTTAGTTTTTCAGTGACCTTCTATAACAAATGTCTAGAATTTCTTTGGTCACCCATGGCTTCTTTTTTTGTTGTTGTTTGAGGTATCTCTGTTTGCTGTATCTACGAGTGCTGAGTTAAGAGACCATGTTATTGTATCGGTATCCAGTCCCTCTCTGAGAGCGAACAGTGGAGCAAATCTCCCTCCTACCCTTGATTGGAACACTTCGATGATTGTTGAGTCTTTTTTTAGTTTGTCCAGGTCAAACTTTAGTCTAGACACTTCTTTATTTGCGACTCTCTCCAATCGCAGACTCATATCTCAGTACCTCAGCTGCAAATAAATATTTAAAAGTCTAAAGGATGGCGATGTCATGTTTTACTTGTCTGGTTTTATTTTATTTTGAGTACTTTTACCAGGTCGGATAAAATTATGAGACTAGCCTGGTGTTGCGCGTGCTTGAATATCACCATTTGTGGAGGGAAATATAACAATAAAATGGCGATGGATGATAAAGTTATTTATTACAAAAGACAAGTTATCAAATTGTATACTTGTAGACCACAACAACAACAAAAAAAAGGAAAATGTAAATTTAAAAAAAATTTCGCCCGATAAGGGACTTGAACCCTTGACCCTCAGATTAAAAGTCTGATGCTCTACCGACTGAGCTAACCGGGCGTGATGAACTATTTCGCATTCTATTTAGTGACTTTCATATCGCGTAAGACGGGTGCTGTCCTGTGTTTTTATTTAAATTTCATGTGTTTGCCTGACTAGTTTCTACTGGCGGAGGCGCGCCTACTCCACACCAGACCGAAGTCAATCTGGGCGATATCAGAAGCATAAAGCAGAGCTTGGATGTCTGTGTGTTTGTACCTAACCTGGTGTTTCCGTGATGTTCCTCCCCGTTGATCCTCTCCTAGTCCTTCGTAATCGTAGGTAGTTACTTTTGTATCCTTTTCCTTGGTTTACCCGTCGGGTTTCCGACGCAAATTAATTGTTTTCCTGGGACCATTTAATGATTTAGGGAATGAGTAGCCTATAATATATTTTTATTTTCTTTCATAATTCATCCGGACCCCTTTTATTTATTCTTTTCCTGATTTAAATATCATTTAATTACTAATACTATACTGTACATTTTTTTCCTCATAATCATTCCATTTGTTTGATTTATGCTTGCGGGACAGTACAACAAGGATATGAAATGGAATGATTTTATGAAATATGAATGATAAAACATATACTCAGTATAATACTGTGTATACATAAGAATTTAGAGTACAATATTGAGTAGACTCAGTCATAAACGCACTAACAACACCAAAACCCATCACTACTGTTCGAAAACCTACCTGGAGGCAGGATATATTTCCAGAGGTGGTAGAAAATATACCAGGTATTGGAACCAAAAACTGCCAGACTGAAAAAGAAAGGAGAGATACTACCCTAAGCTTTATATCCAAAAGCTACCCAAGCATGGACTGGACCCATGCATACACCGATGGTTCTGTAACAAACACTACACAGAACGGAGGGGCAGGAGCATTCCTGAACCTACCAAATGGCAGACAAATAACACTATCATTCGCTACTGGTAAGTACACAAGCAATTTCAGAGCGGAGGCAGAGGCCCTGAGGGCGGCAGTGGAAGAAATGGTGACAGACAAAAGGAATGAAAGCCACATAGTCCTGCTTACAGATGCACTGGCCGTAGTCACAGCACTGAAAAGCCAGAAAAATACTGAACTTAATGATTTAAGAGCAGTACTCTGTAAATTATGCCAGCAGGCCGCACCAAAAAGAGTAGTGGCGTAATGGGTTCCATCTCACTGCAACATCCAAGGCAACGAGGAGGCAGACAGACTGGCAAAAGAAGGCGCTAGACTACCACAAACAGATACCAGTATGACGTACGAAGAGTCAAAACGGCTTATCAAAGCCAGATACATGACCAAATGGGAAACCGAACATACTGGTTACACCAAAAACGATGCATATTACCAGTTGAACAGAAGAGAGCAGGTCGTTGTCTTCAGACTTCGCACTGGCCACAATAGACTGAGGTACCACCTATTCAACAAATTGAAGATAGGTGGTACCGACGAATGCCCGTGCGGTACCGGTAAAATGACCGCTGAACATCTGCTGCAGAACTGCCCGACATACGAGGATCAGAGAGAGCAGATGTGGCCATCACCAGTGGAACTGCAAGACAAGCTCTATGGCAGTGTCGACAGCCTCAGGATGACCGCCGCTTTTTTCGAAAAAATAATGGTTACTGTCTGACTGCGAACGAAGAAGAAGAAGAAGAAGAAGAGTAGACTCAGTAGATAAATTAAATGATTTGGGTTTTACTTCTGTCGTGAGGCCCATCTGCCTTGACTTCTTTCCGTCTGGTCTTGGTGTTTCAGATTTTCATCACTGCTCTCACATAATTTCCACCCCAGCCATGTTTTTCAACTTGTAAGCGATTTTCTGACTTTCGTGGGCCAGTTGTACTACAGCCAGATGTAGATTTGGGCCCTCCAGCTCTCGCAGCTAATTAGGTGTTGAATGTGTGGTAGGCTTAGGAATAGAATATAAAATTTAAAAAAAAATAAAATTGATGTAATATAAAATAGAGTATAAAGTTGTTTTTTTAATTTTTACATGTATGATGGGGTTTTATATTTAAACAAAAAAAAAAAAGGGGGGGGGGGGGGGGGGATATATATATTTAAATCAGGAAATAAAAAAAAGAGATCCGAATCAAGTATGAAAGAAAATAAATATACTCAATCCCCCCAAAAATGGTCCCAGGAAAACAATTGTGCATATTTATGCAAATACCTACGGCGGACAACTAGGATCATCAAAAGCGAGGAACAACGGGAGGAATATCACGGAAATACCAGGTTAGGTACAAACAGATACAAACACGCATCCAAGCACTGGTTTATGCGTCTTAATATCGCCCAAATTGACTACGATCTGGGGTGGAATAGGCGCGCCTCCGCCAGTAGAAACTAGTGAGGCAAACACATACAATTTTTAAAAACAAGAGTATAAAGTATAGTATGTATAAATAATATATATAGTGGTGAGGATGCCTATAGAAAGAATATATTTATTAGACTATTTTTTTTATTTTTTTTTATTTTATGTGTTTGCCTCACTAGTTTCTACTGGCGGAGGCGCGCCTATTCCACCCCAGACCGTAGTCAATTTGGGCGATATTAAGACGCATAAACCAGTGCTTGGATGCGTGTGTGTATCAGTTTGTACCTAACCTGGTGTTTCCGTGATTTCCTCCCGTTGTTCCTCGCTTCTAATTATCCTTTCGTTATGTGTTTGCCTCACTAGTTTCTACTGGCGGAGGCGCCTATTCCGACCCAGACCGCAGTCAATTTGGGCGATATTAAGACGCATAAACCAGTGCTTGGATGCGTGTGTGTATCTGTTTGTACCTAGCCTGGTATTTCCGTGATGTTCCTCTCGTTGTTCCTCGCTTTTGATGTTCCTAGTTGTCCGCCGTAGGTATTTGCATAAATATGCACAATAGTTTTCCTGGGACCATTTTTATTTTCTGTCATACTTGATTCGGATC
Source organism: Ariolimax columbianus (assembly GCA_036924085.1). Taxonomy (NCBI): domain Eukaryota; kingdom Metazoa; phylum Mollusca; class Gastropoda; order Stylommatophora; family Arionidae; genus Ariolimax; species Ariolimax columbianus. The sequence goes on along the minus strand of JAVGWX010000011.1, from coordinate 4,643,582 downwards.
TCTTTTTTTTGTTTCCTGATTTCTTTCTTTCTTTTTTTTTTTTTCCTTCCTCTTCCCTTCTTTTTTTTTTTTCCTTCTATTTTATAAAAAAAAATATAAAGCCCCCTCATACATTTTATACACAATTGTGAAGATAGCAGTGTAGTGAGGTGTACAACGAGAATGAATGAGATGGAATGATTGGGAAATATAACAAACAATATACTTGATACATAAGGATTAAGAGTACAATATAAATTAATTGAAAAGTGTCTTCCTTCTGTTGTGAGGCCCATCTGTGTTGACTTCCTTCTGTCTGGTCTTGGTGTATCAGGTTTTGCCTGCTCTCATATTTTTCCATCGCATTCATGTACTCCAACTTGTAAGCGATTCACTGATTTGTGTGTCACCTTGTAGATCCCTCATCTCACCTGTGCCCTCTAGCTCTCGCAGTCAATTATGTGTTGAATGTGTGGTAGGCTCAGGAACAGAAGAACAATAGAAAGGTAGATAATTGATTAAATAATTATAGATAAAAAAGGTTGATGTAGTAGTAGTATAATTATATTAAGTGTAGATATATAGTGGTGAGGATGCCCGCAGAAGGGATATACATATATAAACCTATAAATACATACATAAGTGTAAATTAAAATGTCCACATATATATACTCATACGTACATATCTACACACCTACATATCTACACACCTACATATGTGCACATCTACATGTGTGCACACTGTAGCGTTCGTGATTTGTCACACCCACTTGCTACATAACCGATGGGCTAATTGTAGTGTGAGTCCGTTACATCATCAGTCGACGCATCCTCCCACTGAATCCACAAGCATCGACCACCGATCACCACGTGCAAGGCACAGGCGACACAGAAACTGTGGCCAAGCTAGAGCAATCCACCGAGTCTATCGCCACATGGGCACCTGTGTGTTAATTTACCCACGGACAACAATAGGTCAAATTTAGTAGAATGTAACCACACGAAGCACCACATTTTTAAGTCGCGAGGTATACCACTGTCATTTTCAGATCCAACTCCGCACGTGGAAAATGGACCTCCTGCACCGCAGGAGAATAACCCCGTGTGCAGTCATCGCAGGAAAGACGAATCTTACGCATCGTCGGACTGCGCACCAAACAAAGTGTCAAGACCTGCTATGTCTCCAACAGCCCACCAAGAACGCTTAGAGATGGTCGCACATGTCAGCAGGGCATTTCTGCTCGCTCCGGCACATGGCTAGAGGGTACACGTCTGTCCTACAGGGAGACCACTCTTTTCATGTATTGAGCAAAGAGATGAATGGTATTGCCTTCCGTAAATCAGAGCCAGGAGCTGCCAATAATGCTGCCATAAAATGGGACATCCACCTCCGTGAGGCTTGTGCAAATTCATCAATTGCCCACAAAACTCACAACCCAGCATCAAGGTCTCTTGTGGGTCAACAACAAACAAAACAAAAAAAAAAAAACAAAAAAAAAAAAACAAAGTGACAGCTGTACACAGTTATTTTGGTATGGAAGACTGTGTGGTCATAGAATTTCAGAAAGGGTGTGCCCTTAGCACGCTCCAGGATGACTGAGACGCCCAGCTCGTCAAGTTATCAACAAGAAAAAATTTGATATTTTGTTTCTCTAAGTACGGTGACCCTACCAATAGTCATTTTTATACTGCTGGATTCGTCACGTCCATCTACACACGATTTTTGCCGGTAAAAGCACCGCATGCTAGATCACAAATGGCTTTTGACCGATTTATTATTTTTCCACCGATTGGGCCAGGCCGACTTTTTGGGGGGGAAAGGTGAAGTAGGTTGTTGGGAAAGATCTTTATCTTGTACATCCGCCCATTTTACTTGTTTAGGTGACAGAACTACGCTTGAATTGGAGACCAACAGTTGTGTCGATATTGTAAACACAGTATCGATTCTTTGTTATGGTTTTCCATCGGAGCGCCTAGGCCTTATCCGGAAAGGTCCAAATATTTAAATTTTTCCGAAAAATTCACATTCATCTTCTTGTATCTCAGAAACCAACAAGCACACAACAACAACACCGACACCAACAAGTTCTTCATTCAATTGTGTCTATAAACACAAGAAAATCATACTTATTGACCACCAAATAGAAGTTATAATTTTTGAAATTTTGCAAAATTAAAAAATGTGAGAAATTTTCAAAAACTCAATGCAGTGTGCTAAAGGTAAGTACCGCTTTTTCTATTACTTTCTCTGTTTGTTTTTTAATTGTTTGGTAAGATTTTTGGTTGTCTTCTGTTTTGTATTTCCTGTATTTCTGTAGAGCTTTTTGTCTTTTTTTAATTTGGTTAGTGCATTCCTCATTCCACCAGGGTACAGGTGTTTTGTTGTTTTTACGGTTACCGTAATGGTTTTCTTTTCCTGTGGATTGTATTAAGTTAGCTGGCATGTTTTTGTTGGGAATGTGCTTTATAGCTATCTGCAGGATGTTGGTTGTTAGGTTATGGTTGAATACGTCTACGTTATCTGAGATTAAGTCTTCTCTTTTGAGTCTGAGCAGATCTTCTTGGAATCCGTTCCAGTCTGCCTTATGGTAGTTGAAATAGGGTCTGATTGATCCAGTGTTTCGTATGTATTTTTCTTTTAATAAATTGCTATGGGCAGGTGGTCCGATCCTGCATTATCCAGAACGTCCCATTTGATGGTTGCTAAGTTTGGCGTCATTATTGTGATGTCTATAGCCGTACCTGATCCATTTGGATTGTTATTTATTCTGGTCATTGACCCATCGTTTATTATTATTAGATTATTTTTTTCGCAGAAGGTCATTATTTGTTTCCCTGCCGTGTCTATCGCGCTTCCTCCCCATGCTGGATGATGTGCGTTGAAATCCCCTACTATGATTGTTCTATTGTTTATTTGTACTTTGATTGTTTCCATGTCATTTGTGGTGAATTTTCCTCTTGCGTTGTATATGTTTATTATTGTGATGCTCGCTGAACTACTGTCTATTTTAATGGATAGGCCTTCTAGGTTTTCGGTATTAAATGGATCCCAGTCCATTATTTTGTATTCTTCATTTACTATAAAGGCTACTCCTCCTTTCGCTCCTGTCTCTCTATCGTTCCTAACTATATTGTATTTTGGAATATTGAGTCTTTTGGTTGGGTTGAGCATGGTTTCTTGAATCGCATATATTATTGTTTCTTTTCCCAGATTGGCCAGTCCTAGGTATGGCTTACAGTTTTTGTGTAGGCCTCTGCAGTTCCATTGTATTATTTTCATTTTGTGTTTTTTTTCACTTTGCTTGTGCTACGTGGAATTGTTAGTCTTTCTTGAGGTTCAGTGGTTCAATCCGGTCCAATTCTATAAAAGTATTGTTCTGATTTGGGAGATTTTTTTTTTTTTTAAAAAACTATTTTATTATCTATCTATTAGATTATGCTTGCAAGGTTCTGACCTTGGCTGTTTTCCACTCTTTTCCAACAAAATAGCATAAATCATATTACCTTGATTCTGCATGGGCGATGTTTTACAAACCGATACTTTACCCTGTTGCTTGTGCTTCCTGTTTTACAGCATTTCCGAATATCCTCTTCACGTCTTTGTCTCGCGCGCCTGGCTCTGAGTAGATGGATAGACCTGGGGGTCCTACTTTTGTTTGATGTTGACCGATTTTATTAGACTATATATAAAAAGAGTGTTTATATAGTATGTGAGTGATGATCCTCCACCAAATATCCATTTCCACTTTTGAGACGTGTGGTTATTTAGGTGTCGTTATTGAATGTGATTCAACAATTAATACTCATACACAAATATATAAAAGGCGATGTCTCAACAATGTTCCATATGGCTGTTTACAGAATTATAATACTCATGTATTAGTGAGTACGGTTCCATGTATTATCGCCCCCTACTGTTAAGGCTGATTCCACGTGGAATTAATGTAAATGATGTTTGACACTGTGCTTTGGGACGATACGGCTAACGTCTGGTCGGTCAAAACACACCGATGAGACAATGTTATCCACTGTCAGGGGAGACAAACTGGGAAAGGCCCTCACCTGACAACAACCCCTCCTCCCCCCCCCCCACCCCACCTCCGTTGGTTGTTCTGGAAACAAGCTGTTGTCAAGGTGAGGTTCTTCGTGATCCTCGTAGTAGTGAACGACGCGCCTGGAGGACCTGAGTCCACCCTCTACAGCACGCTCGGGATGCGAGAAGGTATCGAAGAGGGAATGCTAACCCGGTACTAAAATAATGCTTGCTGAAGTCGGATGTACTGGACCGAAAGGTGCAAACATCGCAGTCAAGCTGTAAACTAGGACACAACGCATTCCGTTCTCTGGACTACATTCTGCTATTTAAGCCCTTTCAGGGTTTGGTAACGGGAGACTGAGAACGAACAAAGCCAAGCCATAATGCTATTAAAGTTGTTTTTCTGTGTCCATAAGTTCATTTATTTGTGTCCTTTGGGGAAATTAGTGCGAACATACTTTAGATTGTTATATTACATATTTAACAATGTTATATGCGTGTGAGACCTGGACCGTCATGTTGGGAAATTAAACCATTCCCACATGGGCTGTCTGCGGAAACTACTGAGGATTAGAGGGCAAAGCATGGTGCCAAATACAGATGTGTTAGAGCGATCGGGCATGTTCAGTATACACAACATGATATATGCAGCACAGCTGAGATGGATTGGTCATGTGGTACACGTGTCGGATCAACGTCTACCAAAAGAGCTGCTCTATGGTGAACTGCAAAATGGTAAGAGAGCAAGCAGCGGAAACGGTACAAGGACACGCTTAAAATAAGGCGAGGCTGCAGCGGTTCTGTGGATGTGAATAATGGGAAAAAAACATGAAAAAAAACTAGTAAAAGTTGATTAAGGTTGAGCTTAATCAAAATTTAAAAATGGGTATGGTCAGATACCGCACCGAGACGAGAACACAAACAAAACCTACGTTACGACCAATAGGCCTTCATCAGGAACAACAACACTGAACTAACAAATCAACATATAAGAAAAAAAGGGTCAACTCATCTGTTTCAGGTAGGAGACGCTTTCTGTCTAAGCGACCGGTTATGCCAAGTACTCGATCATTTTTAAATTTTGATTAAGCTCAACCTTAATCAACTTTTACTAGTTTTTTTCATGTTTTTTTCCCAAGGACACGCTTAAGAGATCGCGGATCCAGTGCCGTATTAGCCACGATGACTGGGATATAATGGCCACCAATCGCACAGACAGACGCAGCTCTATTGCTGAGGGTGTTCAGAGACATCAGCCATCAAGAATAAATGAGACTTTTTAGCGACGTTCACTTTACAAGTCGGCTCACATCAATCTTTCTTCAAGCCCGGTGATAGTTGGCTTGTCGTCCTTCTTCTTCTTCTTCTTGGTTCGTTCTCAATCTCCCGCTACCAATCCCTGAGCAGGTATTTGATGTAGTCCAGAGAACTTATTGCGCTGTGTCGCTAGTTTACAGACTGACTGCGACATTTGCATCTTTCGGCCCGACACATCCGTCTTCGGCAGGAGTTAGGATCCTATTTCCCTGTACTTAATGTGACAGACAATTCCAGGCCTCCGATTGGTTTATTTAGCCATCTTTGAACTCATGCGAATGTTGACAAAGTGGTCCTCATGGATTACAATGGACGGACAACATCTTAAATGCAAAGGCTCAAGAACGGGTTGCTTGAATCTGGGTCAGCAGACCAAGATCCTATTCCGTCCACGCGTGACGGTGCTGGAAACAGTCTGCGCGTTTCAATAATGCAGTCTGGCCAAGAGATATGGATATCAATGAGAAGGCAAACCCGTTGTTGGTATTAAAATAATGTCATCGGATGTGTCGGACCGAAATGTGCAGATATCGCAGCCTCTATGTAAAGTACGACATAACGCCTTTCCAGGACGAACGTCGAAGAAGAAGAACAATAATGATAATAAAAATAATAATTAGAAGAAGAAGTAGAAGATACATTACAAGGGGAGAGGACACTAACCTCTGGTCAGGCAAACCATACTGATCGGAGAATGTAGGGTCAGGGTCAGACAAAACATACTGATCAGACATGTTAGTCAGGGTCAGACAAAACATACTGATCAGACATGTTAGTCAGGGTCAGACAAAACATATTGATCAGACATGTTAGTCATGGTTAGACAAAACATACTGATCAGACATGTTAGTCAGGGTCAGACAAAACATACTGATCAGACATGTTAGTCATCTGGAGTAGTTGTCTCGCCGCCGCGATTCAATCTCAACCAGTGTTCGTAAAGCGATCTCAGTCCCGCCAGACGGAGCGATAGCGCGGGCTTGCCGAAAACGCTCGCTCGCCTTTCCCCGTAGAGGAATCGGGATGCGGTTTGTTGTGCCGTCACCTCCGCTGAGGTGCGCTGCTCTGGTCCGTATCGAGAAACGTTGTCAGTCGGTGGTGATTTTTCTAAGGCTTATAGCAGAGCTCGACAGTTCGTCTCGCTGGTGGTCAGACTCTCGCAAAGAGCTTGTGACCGGCAAATGGAAAGCAGGAATACAGCCTAAAGGCCCTGTCCCAGCCCGACCAACCCTCGGGAGAAGGGAAAGCCGGCAGGCGAAATTTGTCTCCAGTTCCAGTGAAATTCATCGCCGGGGCCGTTGAGATCCGTTCTGCACCGAGCGCTGCCATCCCTCCCCGAGCGAGCCCGGTCGGTCGGTCGTCTGGTGTGTGTAGAGGCCTCTGTCAGGCGGTCCTAGGTCGACGGACTGAGGCACGGGGGGAAAGACCGTCCGTCCGTCCGTCAGTCGGTCCCTGCGGCCGTCCCAGTGAGGCTTTTTACACAACCGTCCCTGCCGACCGGTGTGTGTGCTTCGTACGTCTCCGACAGATATCTGGTTGATCCTGCCAGTAGTCATATGCTTGTCTCAAAGATTAAGCCATACATGTCTAAGTTCACACTGTCTCACGGTGAAACCGCGAATGGCTCATTAAATCAGTCGAGGTTCCTTAGATGACACAATCCTACTTGGATAACTGTGGCAATTCTAGAGCTAATACATGCTTACAAAGCTCCGACCCTCGCGGAAAGAGCGCTTTTATTAGTTCAAAACCAATCGTCGTTTCCCCTCGCGGGGTTGCGGCGTCCCCACTGGTGACTCTGGATAACTTTGTGCTGATCGCATGGCCTCATGTGCCGGCGACGCATCTTTCAAATGTCTGCCCTATCAAATGTCGATGGTACGTGACATGCCTACCATGTTTGTAACGGGTAACGGGGGATCTGGGTTCGATTCCGGAGAGGGAGCATGAGAAACGGCTACCACATCAAAGGAAGGCAGCAGGCGCGCAACTTACCCACTCCCGGCACGGGAAGGTAGTGACGAAAAATAACAATACGGGACTCTTTCGAGGCCCCGTAATTGGAATGAGTACACTTTAAACCCTTTAACGAGGATCTATTGGAGGGCAAGTCTGGTGCCAGCAGCCGCGGTAATTCCAGCTCCAATAGCGTATATTAAAGTTGTTGCAGTTAAAAAGCTCGTAGTTGGATCTCAGGCGCAGGCGGGCGGTCCGGCTCGCGCCGGTTCACTGCCTGTTGTCTCCTGCCCTACCGTCTACCGGCTCTCTCCCACGGGTGCTCTTCGCTGAGCGTCCTGGGTGGCCGGTGCATTTACTTTGAAAAAATTAGAGTGTTCAAAGCAGGCCTCGGCTGCCTGAATAATGGTGCATGGAATAATGGAATAGGACCTCGGTTCTATTTTGTTGGTTTTCGGAACTGGAGGTAATGATTAACAGGGACAAACGGGGGCATTCGTATTGTGGCGTTAGAGGTGAAATTCTTGGATCGCCGCAAGACGAGCTACTGCGAAAGCATTTGTCAAGAATGTTTTCATTAATAAAGAACGAAAGTCAGAGGCGCGAAGACGATCAGATACCGTCGTAGTTCTGACCATAAACGATGCCGACTAGCGATCCGCAGGAGTTGCTTCGATGACTCTGAGGGCAGCTTCCGGGAAACCAAAGTGTTTGGGTTCCGGGGGAAGTATGGTTGCAAAGCTGAAACTTAAAGGAATTGACAAACCCCAAAGTACCAAATTAAGTCTAAACGGCAAATACCTACAGCCAAACGACAACCCAAACTACATGGGAGTCACATTTGATCGGCGCATGACATGGAAAAGTCAGATCGAGAGAAACCGAATGAGAGCCAGAGAAAGAATGGCAATCATGAGGAAACTTGCTGGCACAAGCTAGGGAGCAGACGAAAGCATACTAAAGAAACTGTACACTGGAAGAGTGAGACCAGTTCTCGAGTATGGCGTTGCGGCATGGACAACAGCAGCAAAGGCGAACTTCGATAAAGTTAGCAAACTCCAAAACCAAGCCATGAGAGTTATAACAGGAGGCATGAAGTCAACGCCAATTGTAGAACTTGAAAAGATTACAAAACTGCAATCCATGGCCCACAGAAGAGACTGCAGAGCCCAGCTGCAATCAGAGAAACTCAGAAGACTGACTGACCATCCAATGCACCAGAGACTAAACAATTTCGGAAGTGGGAAACTAAAGCGAAGAAACTTTGCAGAAATAGTCAAAGCAAAGATGCACGAAAACCCCATGAACGCACTAACAACACCAAAGCCCATCCCTACTGTACGAAAACGTACCTGCAGGCAGCATATATTTCCAGAGGTGGTAGAAAATATACCAGGTATTAGAAACAAAAACTGCCAGTCTGAAAAAGAAAGAAGAGATACTACCCTGAGTTACGTAACGGAAAACTACCCAAGCATGGACTGGACCCATGCATACACCGACAGTTCCGTAACAAATACAACACAGTACGGAGGGGCAGGAGCATTCATGAGCCTACCAAATGGCAGACAAATAACACTATCATTCGCTACTGGTAAGTACACAAGCAATTTCAGAGCGGAGGCAGAGGCACTGAGGGCGGCAGTGGAAGAAATGGTGACAGACAAAAGGAATGAAAGCCACATAGTCCTGCTTACAGATGCACTGGCCGTAGTCACAGCACTGAAAAGCCAGAAAAATACTGAACTTAATGATTTAAGAGCAGTACTCTGTAAATTATGCCAGCAGGCCGCACCAAAAAGAGTAGTGGCGTAATGGGTTCCATCTCACTGCAACATCCAAGGCAACGAGGAGGCAGACAGACTGGCAAAACAAGGTGCAAAACTACCACAACCAGATACTAGTGTGACATACGAAGAGTCAAAACGGCTTATTAGAGCTAGATACATGACCAAATGGGAAACCGAACATACTGGCTACACCAAAAACGATGCCTATTACCAGTTGAACAGAAGAGAGCAGGTCGTGGTCTTCAGACTTCGCACTGGCCACAACAGACTCAGGTACCACCTATTCAACAAATTGAAGATATGTGGTACCGACGAATGCCCGTGTGGTACCGGGAAAATAACCGCTGAGCATTTGCTGCAGAACTGCCCAACATACGAGGATCAGAGAGAGCAGATGTGGCCATCACCAGTGGCAACACTAGACAAGCTCTATGGCAGTGTCGACAGCCTCAGGATGACCGCTGCTTTTTTTCGAAAAAATAATGGTTACTGTCTGACTGCGTACGATGAAGAAGAAGAAGAAGAAGACATGTTAGTCAGGGTCAGACAAAACATACTGATCGGACATGTTAGTAAGGGTCAGAGAAATATCATTTTAATAATGACCAAAAGACCACCTCACTTCCATGCAGTTCTCCATGGAAACACGCTGGTTCTGGTTAACGACGGAATATTAGAAAGATAGAAAAGGAAAGGGACCTAGGGGTTATAATAGATCATACATATACAATGAGTGGGCAAATGCAGTGTTATGTATGATACAAATAAATATTAAACATATGAGCAAGGACGTGAGAGTCCAACTAAATAAAGCATTAGTTAAACCTAGATTGATAAACTGAAGATAGGTGGCACTGACGAATGCACATGTGGCACAGGGAAAATGACCGCTGAACATCTGCTGCAAAATTGCTCGACATACCAGGACCAGAGAAAGCAACACTAGACAAGCTCTATGGCAGTGTCGACAGCCTCAGGATGACAGCTGCTTTCTTCGAACAAATTCAAGTTGACGTCTGACAGCGTTCGAAGAAGAAGAAACATAGATTGGAGTACTATGCACATGTGTGGAGTCCTTATCGTAGAGGAGATATAAACATGCTGGAAAGGATTCAAAGAAGAGCGACAAAGCTGATATAACAGTTATGAGAAAAGATTCAGAAAAACTGGCCTACAGTGTCCAGAAAAGATAAGAATTCGAGGTGACAATATATGTTTATTGGATTATCAAAAGAAAGGATAAATTAGACTTTAAACAAGTTTTTTTTCTCAAAATACAACCACCAACAAAAACAAAAGGGCAGAACTACAAATTAACTAAAGAAAGGTCCAGATTAGATATTAGGAAATATTTTTTAGCCAGAGAGTGGTGAATGCTTGGAATGCATTGCCACGGAAGGTAGTGTAGGCAGGGACAGTTAATGCATTGAAGAATAAATTGGATGCGCATAGCTTTTAGAGCAAGGTAATATAAATGAAACTGGTTGCATACAGACTCTGCAGCGTCTTCTAAACAAGAACAAAAACGTTAAGTTAGTCTTGATGGACATTCTTCCTAGTCGTTCGTTCTAAAACTCCCGCTACCAAGCTCTGAAAAGGGCTTAACAAGTAGTAGGATGTTGTCCGGAGAACGGATCGCATTGTGTTGTAGTTGACTGAGACACATTGAGTCGACACATCTGACTTCACCATAACATTGTTCGGTACCTGGTTAGCCTTCCCTCTTCGATCCCTTCTCATTAGACAGTCTGCTCGGTTGCAGCCTGTTATTCGGTATCACCACGTGCAGGCGGAGAATGGTCTTGGCAGATCTGGGTCACTGGCTCTGACGCTAGCAGTCAGCTTTGGTTCACTGGCTCTGACGCTAACAGTCAGCTTTGGGTCACTAGCTCTGACACTAGCAGTCAGCTTTGGGTCACTGGCTCTGACGCTAGCAGTCAGCTTTGGGTCACTGGCTCTGACACTAGCAGTCAGCTTTGGGTCGCTGACATTGAACACCACTAAATTAGATAAACATCTCGGGCAATGTATGTTCTCCGTGACACAGCTCTCAGCAGAACGCTCATGGTTGGTCATACAGTGGATCCCATCCAAGTGCAAAAATAAAGGCAGTGAAGCGGCACACAAAACTAGCAAAGTGTGGAGGAGCATCCCCACAAACAGACCTGAGCACCACATATAATGAGGCCAAAACTATAATTAAGACCAACTTCAGGGTAAAATGGGCTGATCAACACCCCGACAAGTAGACATGTACTTTAATCTAACTAGAGAAGTCCAAGTCATCTTCTTCAGACCGAGAACTAGGCATAACAGACTCAAGGGTCATCTTTACAACAAAATGAGGATTGGGACATATAACAAGTATCCCCGTCGGTAGCATATGACAGTGGAACACATCCTACAAAGCTGCATGCTCAAGCAGGAAAAGAGAGAACAATACTGGCCTCGCGAGACAGATATCAGACAAAAGCTGTATGGAGATAAAACAGACTTACAAACAAGTATCCTTTGTAAGAGAAACCGGGACCTTGACCTGAGAATGAACGAAGGATGAGAATATTCCATGACGTCCTTGACCTTCGTCTGCTCTCCCAATGGTTACGTTGCTAAGATCCTCCTAAATTGTAGATACATAGAATCACAATAAAATACTTAGATCTATGTACCAACTGCATCATTGATATTGGAGCTAGTCCAAGATGTTTCAATGTACATTTTCTTCGCCTAGAATAACAATTACAACTAATTTTGATACAATCTGTCTTTTTGAATTACCGACTCTTGAACGGAAGCAACAGTTTGTAAACAATGGCAGCCAGCCCTGGACAACAAACTTACACAGCCTTGAATGGACTGATCAGCGTGTTTTATCACTGAAAATGTTTGATTCTACGTTCAAGTCGCAACAGTATATTTGTCCTTTCCTGGAGTAAAAATATCAAAGTGCATACACCTTGCATGTATCGTAAAAAAGGATTTTGGAAAATCACCAAGAAGTGGACATAAAAATATAAATAATTGTAAAAAGTAAGTAAGAGTTTAGCAAGAAGAGACTTACTTAACTTACTACTATTACTACTATAGAGACTTCAGTCTTCAAGAGATGGCGATCGTAAAAACATGAGTTTTTTTTGCAATTGAAAAACGTATACACAGAACAACAGAAAAGAAAATTAAGTAAAATGGACAAAGGAATTTATCCCTGATCCTCAATGTGACGAAAGCCGAAAGCACCTAGACATAAGAAAGATTTGATGAATTCAGCCTGATGAACATTAGAGTAACAACATGAACAACAAGAATTAAATATCAACTATGACAGCGGTAATGAACGAAAACTAGTAGTATTTAGCTAGTATTGTTGAACCCTTATTTGAGCTATAATTAATAACTAGGAATGGCTTCAGAAAAGAACATCAAAGTTTACTCAATACTAGAAGCTATCTTACAACACGTTGATTCATCAGAAATGAAACTGCGACTCAATCGATGTCCAGTGGCTGACGTTACATCATGGAAAGATGAAAATTCACTTAATCTTGCTCACCATTGCATACTACATAACAATATCGTAGCGCTGATGCTCTTGTTAACACGGGGTCACTTTAAATCACCACATGAACCATCGACGTGGCCCTACTTGCATTTAGTGGCTTGTCTAGGTCGTAGAACTTTTGTTTCATCGATCATCCAGGAGGTAAAGTATCAGAATGACGCAGTTATTCTGGACTGGGATGTTTTTAACAAAGCTATTAAGCCAAGGATACAAGTTAATGTTCCAGAATTGGAACCAACAGACAAGGAGAAAAAACTGGCACCGATTGATTGTGCAGCCTTATTTGGCCACATTGGATGTGTTCGACTCCTTTTAGATTTTTGGCAGGTTCAGAAATTAAGTTTAAATAACCAAAAGTCAAACAACCATGGGTCACTCTACCTGTCACTTGCATGTCAAGCAAGCTCACCCTGCGCCTTACAACTTTTACTGAGTGAACATTCTGATAAGAAAGAAGCCCTTGAATATGCTTTGAGAATGTTGGCCCCAGAATGTGTTGAAGCTGTGCTGAAGGATGGAGGCACATCAGATGTGCAGAAGGCATTTCGTGGCATGAACCTGTTTCATGTTCTTTATTCATACAGCAGTTGCTTTACATGTCAGCAGTATGAGGCCATGGTTCAAATCACATCAATACTTATTAAACATCAGCAAGATGTGAATGCCCAGCAACCATCCAGAACTTTCCCTCTGTACAGCCTGCTGTGTCATACAATGTCAGGCATAACTGTAGAAGAATGTGGCCCCTTTCTGCTTGCTTGTCTTCTACTCCTTCTTCAAACAGGGGCGGATCCAAATGTGGATGAAATTTTTATAGAAAACAAACTTCAACATCCTGAACAGAATACAGCTTTTGGACGGAGACCTCATTCATCTGCCATTAACTGTTTCCTTGGTAATGTACCTTTCTTGAAATTCAATACTTTTGAAAATCCATTAGTTGTTGATCCAATAGACAGTTATGCCTACAAAGTAATTGAGCTTTTATTGCAATATGGAGCTGATTTGGGATTTACTGGATATTTTCATACAGCAACCTCATATGAGATGATGACAACTGCCTACCATAACGGAACAGCCTTACATTTGATGCTTTCAACTCGAGAACAAAGTCCTCTCAGTTATCCACTGCTGGAACTCATATTGCACAACGGGATTGATGTGGACACTCTGGGCACCTGGGACATGCCAGATTCGACTTTGAAACTTGAATATGCTCTAAACATTTTGCCATTTTCGTTATGGTCGTCATCAGTGACAACGTTATCTAGGACTCGAACTAACAAATATGTGCTTACATCAAAAGATCTTGAAATATTTGCATATGTTATGAAATTTATGTCTCAGAAGGCATTAGTACTTGCCTACAGAGAGTTTTTGGAAGGTGTTCAGATGTTAAGGCTGCTTGCAGATAGCCTAGGCAGGCTTCAGGCTTTAGAAAAAGTCCATCTAAAGGAAAGTGCCTTCTTTGAAGAAATCGTTAGTGAATATGAGAAATGCACAAAGCAACCTTGGCTTCTGCAACGTTGCTGTTCTCATGTTGTTTGGAGAGCTTGCAGGATGCTTCTAGGAAATGTTAAAATGCTGCCAGTTCCTGGGCCATTGAAGAACATTATAGTCAGATTTCATTGAAGAGGAGGGAGTTTGTGTGTTAGCGAGAACAAATTTTCTCCTTGTTGTTTGCTATGTTTTTTATTATGTTTTTACTTGAAGTAAGTTCTCTGAATAAAGATTGTTGTGGTGGAGAGTTGTTCAAGACTTCCTAACAGCTTTGTGTGTAGGTTCATCTCTGTGGGACAGCCTAACAGCTTTGTGTGTAGGTTCATATCTGTGGGACAGCCTAACAGCTTTGTGTGGAGGTTCATCTCTGTGGGACAGCCTAACAGCTTTGTGTGTAGGTTCATATCTGTGGGACAGCCTAACAGCTTTGTGTGTATGTTCATCTCTGTGGGACAGCCTAACAGCTTTGTGTGTAGGTTGATCTTTGTGGGACAGCCTAACAGCTTTGTGTGTAGGTTGATCTTTGTGGGACAGCCTAACAGCTTTGTGTGTAGGTTCATATCTGTGGGACAGCCTAACATCTTTGTGTGTATGTTCATTTCTGTGGGACAGCCAAACAGCTTTGTATGTAGGTTCATCTCTGTGGGACAGCCTAACAGCTTTGTTTGTAGGTTCATCTCTGTGGGACAGCCTAACAGCTTTGTGTGTAGGTTCATCTCTGTGGGACAGCCTAACAGCTTTGTGTGTATGTTCATTTCTGTGGGACAGCCAAACAGCTTTGTATGTAGGTTCATCTCTGTGGGACAGCCTAACAGCTTTGTTTGTAGGTTCATCTCTGTGGGACAGCCTAACAGCTTTGTGTGTAGGTTCATCTCTGTGGGACAGCCTAACAGCTTTGTGTGGATGTTCATCTCTGTGGGACAGTCTAACAGCTTTGTGTGGAGGTTCATCTCTGTGGGACAGCCTAACAGCTTTGTGTGGAGGTTCATCTCTGTGGGACAGCCTAACAGCTTTGTGTGGAGGTTCATCTCTGTGGGACAGCCTAACAGCTTTGTGTGGGGTTCATCTCCGTGGGACAGCCTAACAGCTTTGTGTGTAGGTTCATCTATGTGGTACAGTCTAACAGCTTTGTGTGTAGGTTCATCTATGTGGTACAGTCTAACAGCTTTGTGTGGAGGTTCATCTCTGTGGTACAGTCTAACAGCTTTGTGTGGGGTTCATCTCTGTGGGACAGCCTAACAGCTTTGTGTGTAGGCTTATCTTTGTGGGACAGCCTAACAGCTTTGAGTGTAGGTTCATCTCTGTGGGACAGCTTTGTGTGTATGTTCATCTCTGTGGGACAGCTTAACAGCCTTGTGTGTAGGTTCATCTCTGTGGGACAGCCTACCAGCTTTGTTTGTAGGTTCATCTGTGGAACAGCCTAACAGCTTTGTGTGGATGTTCATCTCTGTGGGACAGTCTAACAGCTTTGTGTGGAGGTTCGTCTCTGTGGGACATCCTAACAGCTTTGTGTGGAGGTTCATCTCTGTGGTACAGTCTAACAGCTTTGTGTGGGGTTCATCTCTGTGGGACAGCCTAACAGCTTTGTGTGTAGGCTTATCTTTGTGGGACAGCCTAACAGCTTTGAGTGTAGGTTCATCTCTGTGGGACAGCTTTGTGTGTATGTTCATCTCTGTGGGACAGCCTAACAGCCTTGTGTATAGGTTCATCTCTGTGGGACAGCCTACCAGCTTTGTTTGTAGGTTCATCTGTGGAACAGCCTAACAGCTTTGTGTGGATGTTCATCTCTGTGGGACAGTCTAACAGCTTTGTGTGGAGGTTCGTCTCTGTGGGACAGCCTAACAGCTTTGTGTGGAGGTTCATCTCTGTGGGACAGCCTAACAGCTTTGTGTGGGGTTCATCTCCGTGGGACAGCCTAACAGCTTTGTGTGTAGGTTCATCTTTGTGGAACAGTCTAACAGCTTTGTGTGGAGGTTCATCTCTGTGGGACAGCCTAACAGCTTTGTGTGGAGGTTCATCTCTGTGGGACAGCCTAACAGCTCCAAAAGATTACCACATTTTCATCTCTAATGAGATGGTAATATGCATCATTTGGTTGTTAACCTATGTGCTCCGCTTCCTACTTGTCCCTGTATCTACATCTGGAAAACCTCTTAATATCTTCATAAGTTATACCTATATCAGGTTGAGGTAGCTAGACAAATACACAGCTACAAACAATGTCATGTGTAACACGCAGAAACCACTAAGTATATTCAAATAGTTTATTTCATTTGCATGCATATCCAAGTTTTTAACTAAACATCCAAGTTTTCAAAGTACACATTTAAACTTATAAAATAGATCCGTTCTGTGTGCCCCAAGAAGGCACTTTCGGATATAAATAATACATATTTTCCCTATCCATTGAATTATGTATGTCAATTACTAACATACTTGAGTTATTTATGTGCTATTATATTTATTATTAACTTGTAACACAGTAGAATGTGGTTTCACCTATCTTTTCTAGTTCTTATCGGAGATGGGACAAATGGATAACATCTGGGTCAGGTGAAACATACTGATCAAGGTGGGAGGAAAGAGTAATGTCAGGTGAAACATACTCATCAAGGTGGGAGGAAAGAGTAATGTCAGGTGAAATGTACAGATCAAAGTGGGAGGGAAGAGTAATAGCAGGTGAAACGTACTGATCAAGGTGGGAGGGAAGAGCAGCATCAGGGTCAGGTGAAACATACTATCTTCTTCATCAATCAACTGATGCCATGCTTCTAGTCCAGTGAGGTTCATGAAGGAGATGGTGCGTTTCAGGTCTTCACCTGACCCCAACAGCTTTTCAAGCATAGTAGCTCCCCCAGGCAGATAGTCTTTCCTTGGTCTGCATAGGCCGGGCAGTCCTGCAAGATATGTTCTGATGTTTGCTTGGGTGCTTCACAATTGCACGTGGCAGTGTCTTTGAGACCCATTTTGTGGAGGTGGGCCTCGAGTCTACAATGTCCTGTTCTGAGTCTGAAGATCTTTGTCTGCCCATCTCTGCCAAGTTTGTCTATGCTGTCCGTTTCTGGCTTGTATTCTTTGTGCTGGTCTATTCATTCTGTTCTCATAGATTGTTTGAAGAGTGTCTTTGCTTCTTTATTGCTCTGTGGATGGGGGAGTCTGCGTGCCCCCACTTCCGGCTTTTGCGAGCTCATCTACTTTCTCGTTTTCAGGCATCCCATAGTAGGCCAAAATCTTCTGTAGTACTAGATCTGTTTTTTGAGACAGTAATTCTATGTTGTATTTTATTTCATGTGAGAGTCTATCTTGTTTGAGGCTTGAGTACACTCCTGGAGTCTGTTAGAATGACTGTTTTCCTTGTTATGTTTCGGCTGATAAGAATCTTGAGTTGCTGCATGAACAGCTCTTGCTTCAGCTCTGAAATTGGTACAGGTCTCTCCTGCTAGTGTGGGGTGATTTTCTATGTCACCATTAGAGTGTGCGATGTAGATTCTACCTCCTCCCCTTTTATCGCTCATCGAGGCGGATCCATCTGTGTACACGTGTGTCCAAGAGTTGCTAGGGTACTGTCTCTTCAGCTCCTGCAGAATGTGGCTTTTTTGTTCTGTTACTGACTGCTCATTTTTCTTCATTAGCCCTGAAACCTCCAAGATTATTTTGGACCTGTCCTGGCTCCGTGTCCAGGGTTCTGGAATGAGTGCTTCGCACTTTTTGGTTTCAGCTTTAAGGATATCTGTATGTTTTCCGGGAATTTCTATGGCCAGATGGTTGGGGCTTTTCCTTAGCAGTCTGTTCTTTGTTCTCTCTTGGAACTTCTGGTGTAGAGGATGATCAGGTAGCCTCTTTAGTTTTTCAAACTGAGTAAGGGATTGATATTTCTCCTTAATTCAAGAGGCTCAATAGTTTGCTGTTTTTTCCAGCTCTGTGATTGGAGTGCTTTTCAATGCCACAAGGAGGGGACGGCGTGGCCTAGTGGTTAAGTGGCACGGCTCACGACCCGAAGGTGCTGGGTTCGATCCCCATCACAGCACCGGCCGTTACCCCGGGGAAGCAAACCCTTAGAAAATGCAGGAGGAAGCAGACCCTTACATAAAATGCGTGCTGAAGTCAGATGCACTGGGCCGACAGGCGCAAAATAAAAACACAGTGCAACGCACACCGCCTTGGGGATTAGAGAAAATAAGGCGAACGCAAAAACAAAAAAACAAAAAAATGCCACAAGGGTAATTCTGGGACCCATATTTTTAACTCGGTCGAGTTTTCCTGTGTTTGTTTTAGCCGCTGTTGACCAAGTGCTAGACGCATATTCCATGATTGGTCTGATTGCAGCAGTGTAGACTTACTTGAGGATTTTTTGTTGCCCCCACGATGTTCCTGCCAGTTTTTTCATCACTGACAGCCCTTATCTGGAATTTCTCTATATTTGACTTCCAGGTAAGGCTTGAGTCAAATGTGACTCCAACTGAGGGCATGTCCAACTAGGGTATTTGTTGGTTGCCTATCTTTGCTGTAATTGTTTCTTTTGGGGGAGAGTGAAAAGAGAGTGGTGGAGGTTTTGGTGTGGTTTATTTTCAGTTCACACTCTTTTGTCAAGTTCACCTTCTCTACCTTCTTTTGGAGCAAATATTGGGCTATTGTTGCAAAACATACTATCAAGACTCCCAAGAAATCAAATAAGAACCTGGTTTGTACAGTGCGTGGGAACTGCAGGAGCAAGTGGCTTATATTCCTCATCCCCATAAATCTTCCTGTGGACTTCGGCAATGGGAATAAACCAGGCCGTGATATTTTTCTATTTATTAAGATAAACCAGAAATTCTGTGAAAATGTCTACTTGATACAGTTTTCTCAATAACACAGCAATTTGTTGACAGTTTGGGATTGACTTACATTTAGTCTCGGTGAACGCATACATTACCGTAACCAGTTTTATCAAGACAGAAATACAATGTACAGGAAATGAAATAACTGCATCAGTTTGTATATCATCAGGTCGTTGGTCACAATATACGATAGAGAAGCAACAAGTAATGATCACTTCACAACTTGTACCGGGGTATAGCACTAAGAATTGTCTCACAACTTGTACCAAAATATAGCACTAAACATTTTCTCACAGCGTGTACTGGGATATAGCACTAAGAATTGTCTCACAACTTGTACCAAATATAGCACTAAGAATTGTCTCACAACTTGTACCAAGATATAGCACTAAGAATTGTCTCACAACTTGTACCAAAATATAACACTAAACATTGTCTCACAGCATGTACTGGGATATAGCACTAAGAATTATCTCACAACTTTTACCAAAATATAGCACTAAGAATTATCTCACAACTTTTACCAAAATATAGCACTAAGAATTGTTTCACAACTTGTATATCAAATCAAAATCAACTCCCTGCAGAGCAAAGTCCTCAAAAAATACTCGCCAAGTCTTTCTATCATTTCCAACTTCCCCCGACATCTTTCCTGCCATTTTTAGGTTTGTCTCGACTTCCCTTCTCCATGAGTGTTTATATCTGCCCCTACATCTTTTGCCCTGGGGATTCCAGAACAGTGACTGCCTTGTATCGTACTTTCTCACAGTTCTGTATTATGGTAGTGACTTTATCATTCCCTTTAATTCTCTCAATTTGGCGCTAAAGTCCATTGAAGAAATCTAGGACTTTTTTAGTTGTACTTTTCATTGATCCCACATCACAGAACCATACAATAGAACAGATTTGACATTGGAGTTGAAGATCTTTATTTTTGTGGCAGAATTTATTTTGATTTCTACAAATTCTGTAAAGCAATAAAAACCCCTCTTGTGTATTCCTAATTGGATATCTGTATCAGTACTTCCAACCTTGTCTGTATTGCTACTGAGATATATTCATGAATTTACCTCTTGTAGTACTACTTATTCTTCCTTATTCATCTTCAGACCTCGACTTCAATGACTCTAACAAAGGCAGCAGTAGACTCAAGGCTCTGTATGCTTCCGTACAGCTTCTCGTGGAAGGATACTGGCTGTTGCCAAGTACTACTTCTTTTGTCGGTAAACAGCGGACAGGACTGCAATATATGTTCTGCCTTCATGGGGGCTGTGCCGCAGGCACAAAGGTCTGTAGTGCCAATCTTGAACTTGTTGTACAGATGGCATCTAAGTCTGTTGTGACCTGTGCGTAGCCTGAGAATTATCACCTGGTCTCACCTGGAGAGTTGATGGTAGGCATCATTTTCTATGTGGTCAGGGTGATCTTTTTTCCGTTTTGCACTGTACGTTGCCCTGATGAATGCTTTTGTCTCATTGTATGTGATTTCTGTATCACTCTGCTGCAGCATTCCTCCCTCTCTGGCGAGTCTGTCTGCCTCCTCGTTGCCTGGAATGTTGCAGTGGGCTGGTATCCACTGGACTGTGCTTTTTTTTGAAGTACTGGGACAGGCGTTCGAGCGAGTCTGCCAGAGCACCGAGTTAATTTTTATGCTGATTCTTGAGCGCCATTAACACTGCGAGGGCGTCTGTGAAAATGACCACTTCCTTTTCTGCCTGTTCCTTATGGGATTTCAGCTGCTTGTCTTAGGGCACTGGCTTCGGCACTGCAGCGTCTCCCAGTGGCAAATGCTGCTGAGTATACTTTGCTTTTTAGTTTTATAGTGATGCCTCCTCCCCCCGTTTCCAATGGCATCTTTGGCTGAGCCATCCGTATAGGTGTGCGTCCAGGCTGTTGGCGGAAATGTTTGGTTGATGTAATTTGTAACTATGTGTCTTTTTGTCTTCGATGTTGGGGATATTGCAAATAATATCAGGGAACGGTCTTCTTTTCCAGAGGCAGCGGATTGAGCTTGCTGGTATTGGTTTTATCTTTTCGTTTTAAGAGTGCAGCATTGTTTTTAATCTTTTCTTTTGCCTGGACTGTAAAACTTTTCCTTTTTAGCCTGCTGCATCCCAACCCAGTTAGTCTGTGATGCATCAGGTGGTCCATGATTCTTTTGAATTTTTCCGCTTGTTGTAGGATTCTGCAGTCTCGGCAGTTTTCCATTGGCTGTAGCCCAGTCATAGCTTCCAGGTCTTTTATTTGGGTGGACTTCAGGGCTCCTGTTATGATGTGGGCTGCTTGGTTCTGGGTGCGCCCTATTTTATCAAAGTTTGATTTGGATGCCGTGGACCAAGCTGCAATGCCGTATTCCAAAACTGGTCTCACTCTGCCTGTATATAATTTCTTTAGTGTGTTTACTGTTTCCGTCAGCACTCCAAGCAGTACCAGCAAGTTTCTTCATGATGGACATGCGTAGCCTCACCCTCAGCTGGGTCTTTAAAATTTGCGCTTTCCGGTAGAGATGTCTGTCTAAGGAAACTCCTAAGAAGGTTGGAGGCTCATCTAGCCGTATCTCTTTTCCATTTAATTGGAGTTTTATTTGCTGCCGTGTGTTTGATAGGGAGAAGATAGTATGTGTTGTTTTTTGTTCATTACCTCTTGTAGTACAGTGTCTCCTCATATAATCTGATTGTCATTAGGATAATCACATTGTATAGTACGTAGTGAATTCACCCTAAAGATTGTCATTAGGATAATCAGATTGTATAGTACGTAGTGAATTCACCCCAAAGATTGTCATTAGGATAATCAGATTGTATAGTACGTAGTGAATTCACCCTAAAGATTGTCATTAGGATAATCAGATTGTATAGTACGTAGTAAATTCACCCCAAACATTCCAGTGAAGTAGAATTCATTATTTGATTGATTGATTGGCATCCTGTCAGTCTTGAGAGACAATGGACCACACTAGAAAGGGGCCTTAGTCAGTTGTTGCCCTTGCTTTCGACGCACATGTTTGAAGTCTGCATCTTGACTTCACTTGCCAGCACACAAGGCCTGCTTCCAGCCGGGTCTGTCTTTGGCAAGTTCCTCCCAATTGTAGGTGTTCATTTCTAAAGATTTCATTATTTGAATGGTGCTTAAATAATACATTACATTAAGGACATATAGGTTTGTTAAAAAAAATAATTAATACATTTTTAAAAAGGGAAAGTTTTATTTATGAATAGAAACTAAAAAAAATAAATAAATTTACAAATAACTGACCATTGATATTTTATTTGAGACTTCATTGTATGAGACCTCAACTCTTGTGGGGGGGGGGGGGGGGGGCACTTCCCTTCCTCGTCTGACCATAGCAAACCAGGTGCCGACTTACATCTAGAAAGACTCAAGCAAGCCGTCACTTCTAAATGAGTCCCGCCCTTTCGCTGTAAGTAACAAATGGTTTTGCCACATAGAAGCTAATAATGCCCTTTCGCTGTAAGTAACAAACAGTTTAACAACTCTGCCACATAGAAGCTAATTACAAACATAAATATATATATTTTTTTTAATTTTAATTTTTTTTTGGCGTTCGCCTTATTTCTCTAATCCCAAGGCAGTGTGCGTTGCACTGTGGTTTTTATTTTGCGCCTGTCGGCCCAGTGCATCCGACTTCAGCATGCATTTTATGTAAGGGTCTGCTTCCTCCTGCATTTTCTAAGGGTTTGCTTTCCCGGGGTAACGGCCAGTGCTGCGATGGGGATCGAACCCAGCACCTTCAGATTGTGAGCCGTGCTACTTAACCACACCGACCCCTGAACATAAATATTTAATAATTTTGTATTGTAAGAAAGGTCAAATGATTGCCCCTCAAGAAATTAATGAATGAAAGTACGCAATGAATGAAAGTACGCAATGAATGAAAGTACGCAATGAATGAAAGTACGCAATGGTGGGCATTTGAATCCTGCAAGCGTCTCATGGTCTCAAAAGGGATGAAATTTGGCCAAAAGGATGCAGCTCCTCCATCATGCAAAGACACACTATGTCAATCACCTGTTGTCCGCACACTCGTTTTCAAATATATACAAAGACCTTTACACCCCCAGGGGTAGAAGAGGAGGGACTATGAAGAAGAAAAGTACTAGATATTCATCGTTAACACATACACATTCTAACCATGTTACCACAGTTGTCAGAATATGAATCCACTATGAGGAAATATGAGAAAGAATTACAACAGAAATAGGGCCTTTTAAAGACCTCTTGGCAATTGTCAAAAGAAGGAAACTCGCTTGGAACGGTCACATATCGAGGTCAAATGGTCTTGCAAATACGATCCTGTACAGAAGGGTGCAAAGCAGACAACATAGATGCCATTCCAAAAAGAGATGGGAGGAAAACATAAAAGAATGGACCAATCTCCGACCAGAAGAGGCACAGGGAGCGACTGATGACAGAGAAGGATTGCGTGGGGTTGTGAGGATGTCTTCATGTATGACCCACTGGTTACATGATGACCTGACCTGACTGAATCCACTACTGTCAGTCTATGAATTCGCACATAGTACCACAACTGTGTATCTATGAATCCACTAAGTCTAAAAGTTAACTATACTCAGAAATCAGACACAAATAATTTCACAACTTTTGAGAAACTGGATGTAATAACGAATTCACAACTTGTACTAATGTTCAAGGTGATCCAGTAACAGACGGCCATCAAAGATGCAGTGTTAGATTTTAAAATTTATTTAGATGAAGTGACCTGCTACCTTTCCTTGCTGCCTAACAGACGGCCATCAAAGATGCAGTGTTATTTAAAAATTTATTTAGATGAAGTGACCTGCTACCTTTCCTTGCTGCCTAACAGGAAGTCAGGTAAAAACACACTTCACATAAGCCCCAACTGCAGTCCTTTTCAGCAGGGCACAATATTTTAGGTCTGGGAGCAGAATGTATTTTTATGTCTCACCCACTCAGAAACAATCAGAAGACCATCTTGCTGCTGAAAATGGTGCACATTCACCAATAGAAGATTGGAGAACTGAGACGCTAGTCCAGTCAGGCACAACATACTGACCAGGACGGCGCATCAAGCACAATACATTGACCAAGACCACAATCTTTCTTCCATGTAGTGTTCCCTGGAAAAAGGCTGTTTTCAAGGGAGCCTGGCTGACGAGATGTGGATCAGTGTGATCCCCATTGTGGTGAGCGCAACGCAGATGAAGCCACGCATAGCACAACCGCCTGGAAGACCGCCGCAGTTCACCTTAGGAAAGCTACTGCAGCATGCCACTTGGCGCACAAAACAGTAACCTACTCATTGTGGGCATTAAACAACCAATAGAAGATTAAAATCCTAATAAACAACAGCAAAGTCATGTATTCATTTACAACTGGGTAGACCGAGGTAAGTGTCAAGTCTAGGGATTACACCTGGTACAGATGACAAGAATCAAGTTTCCTAACCACTTTTCTACTAAAACGCTCAGCTTGTGCAACAATCCACAAATATATCATTCTGTATCAAACAACAAATATATCATTGATATCAGAATAGAAAGATTGAATTTGTTCTGTAATATAACAATATAACAGAATATCAATGTAGTAATGAGCAAGATATATTGAAAGTCTGAATATATATTTATTTATCAATCAACAAATTAATCAGTGCTTCTTGCTGTCTGTGAGACATGAACATCTTTAGGTGTGTACACCGATGACAAGGGACCGACAGGTATGTCTCTAGTTGATGAGCTCCGTCATTCTCTTCATGAGATTGGGAAAAGTGGAGATACATAGGACACAGCCTCAGAAAGAAGTCTGGCAAGATAACCAGATGGGCTAGATTTGGAACTCACAGGGAATGAGACATGTGGGGAAGTTTACAGAACAAATTATGCATTGCAGTCACCTAGAATATAACATTACTTACAGTCCAATTTATTTGAAGTCACATGTCAACCATATCTTGTTATTTAGTTAAATTTGATTACAAAATAAACTTAGTGTAATAGATAATTAAATTTTGTATCTATAAATTTAAAAAATCAATTGAAGTTTTAACAAATTAAAAAATTTTGTTTTCTTTAAAAAGTGTTTGCCTTTCTGTATTCTACTGGCGGAGGCATGCCTTTTACCACCCCGGACCGCAGCCTTTTAGGTGATATCAGGACGTATTAACCAGTGCTTGGATGCGTGTGTGCGTCTGTACGTACCTATGCTAGTTTGGGCGCTCTCAGAGGTCAACCCAACCAAAGTGCAATGGAAGGGCTTCACCCTGAGGATGGTTATGAAAGTTGTGTTAGAGTGAGATAAGAAGAGGGGTCAAGATGCTGAGCAGCGCATGAGCTGCAGCGGTCAGTGACCCATAGCTGACTGCTAGCGCCTGGGGCCAGCGAACCAGAGCTGAGCAGCGCATGAGCTGCAGCGGTCAGTGACCCATAGCTGACTGCTAGCGTCAGGGCCAGCGAACCAGAGCTGAGCAGCGCATGAGCTGCAGCGGTCAGCGACCCATTGCTGACTGCTAGCGTCAGTGCCAGCGAACCAGAGCTGAGCAGCACATGAGCTGCAGCGGTCAGCGACCCATAGCTGACTGCTAGCGTCAGGGCCAGCGAACCAGAGCTGAGCAGCGCATGAGCTGCAGCGGTCAGCGACCCATAGCTGACTGCTAGCGCTAGGGCCAGCGAACCAGAGCTGAGCAGCGCATGAGCTGCAGCGGTCAGCGACCCATAGCTGACTGCTAGCGTCAGTGCTAGCGAACCAGAGCTGAGCAGTGCATGAGCTGCAGCGGTCAGCGACCCATAGCTGACTGCTAGCGTCAGTGCCAGCGAACAAGAGCTGAGCAGCGCATGAGCTGCAGCGATCAGCGACCCATAGCTGACTGCTAGCGTCAGTGCCAGCGAACCAGAGCTGAGCAGCGCATGAGCTGCAGCGGTCAGCGACCCATAGCTGACTGCTAGCGTCAGGGCCAGCGAACCAGAGCTGAGCAGCGCATGAGCTGCAGCGGTCAGCGACCCATAGCTGACTGCTAGCGTCAGTGCCAGCGAACCAGAGCTGAGCAGCGCATGAGCTGCAGCGGTCAGTGACCCATAGCTGACTGCTAGCGTCAGGGCCAGCGAACCAGAGCTGAGCAGCGCATGAGCTGCAGCGGTCAGTGACCCATAGCTGACTGCTAGCGTCAGGGCCAGCGAACCAGAGCTGAGCAGCGCATGAGCTGCAGCGGTCAGCGACCCATTGCTGACTGCTAGCGTCAGTGCCAGCGAACCAGAGCTGAGCAGCACATGAGCTGCAGCGGTCAGCGACCCATAGCTGACTGCTAGCATCAGTGCCAGCGAACCAGAGCTGAGCAGCACATGAGCTGCAGCGGTCAGCGACCCATAGCTGACTGCTAGCGTCAGTGCCAGCGAACCAGAGCTGAGCAGCGCATGAGCTGCAGCGGTCAGCGACCCATAGCTGACTGCTAGCGTCAGTGCCAGCGAACCAGAGCTGAGCAGCGCATGAGCTGCAGCGGTCAGCGACCCATAGCTGACTGCTAGCGTCAGGGCCAGCGAACCAGAGCTGAGCAGCGCATGAGCTGCAGCGGTCAGCGACCCATAGCTGACTGCTAGCGTCAGTGCCAGCGAACCAGAGCTGAGCAGCGCATGAGCTGCAGCGGTCAGCGACCCATAGCTGACTGCTAGCGTCAGTGCCAGCGAACCAGAGCTGAGCAGCGCATGAGCTGCAGCGGTCAGCGACCCATAGCTGACTGCTAGCGTCAGTGCCAGCGAACCAGAGCTGAGCAGCGCATGAGCTGCAGCGGTCAGCGACCCATAGCTGACTGCTAGCGTCAGGGCCAGCGAACCAGAGCTGAGCAGCGCATGAGCTGCAGCGGTCAGCGACCCATAGCTGACTGCTAGCGTCAGTGCCAGCGAACCAGAGCTGAGCAGCGCATGAGCTGCAGCGGTCAGCGACCCATAGCTGACTGCTAGCGTCAGTGCCAGCGAACCAGAGCTGAGCAGCGCATGAGCTGCAGCGGTCAGCGACCCATAGCTGACTGCTAGCGTCAGTGCCAGCGAACCAGAGCTGAGCAGCGCATGAGCTGCAGCGGTCAGCGACCCATAGCTGACTGCTAGCGTCAGTGCCAGCGAACCAGAGCTGAGCAGCGCATGAGCTGCAGCGGTCAGCGACCCATAGCTGACTGCTAGCGTCAGTGCCAGCGAACCAGAGCTGAGCAGCGCATGAGCTGCAGCGGTCAGCGACCCATAGCTGACTGCTAGCGTCAGTGCCAGCGAACCAGAGCTGAGCAGCGCATGAGCTGCAGCGGTCAGCGACCCATAGCTGACTGCTAGCGTCAGTGCCAGCGAACCAGAGCTGAGCAGCGCATGAGCTGCAGCGGTCAGCGACCCATAGCTGACTGCTAGCGTCAGTGCCAGCGAACAAGAGCTGAGCAGCACATGAGCTGCAGCGGTCAGCGACCCATAGCTGACTGCTAGCGTCAGTGCCAGCGAATCAGAGCTGCCAAGACCCTTCTACACCTCCACGCGGTGATCCTGGATAACAGGATGTAGTAAGACAGACTGGCTAAGGAGAAGGGATCGAAGAGGGAATGCTAACCCGGTACTCAAAAAATGCTTGCTGAAGTCGGATGTGTTGGACCAAAAGGTGCAAATATCACACTCAAGCTGTAAACTACGACACAACGCATTCCGTTCTTTGGACTACATTTTGCTACTTAAGTCCTCTCAGGATTTGGTAGCGGGAGATTGAGAACGAACGAAGCCAATCCAAGATAAGATAAGAGTAGTTGATGATCTTCCCTTGATAGATTCTGACGTTAACATAGATTACTGCTCTTGTCTAGACCATTAATAAGACTAACATCTTGTAAAAATCAATGGAAAAGGAGACTTGTGCAGCTGGAGTCTTCTGGGCAGACCACACGAAGAAACTCGGGGTAACAGTCTTAGTCGGCTTGTACTTCTACGGGGGTGAATGCCCCTGTGCAGGTCCCAGCTCTGGTGTGAGCTGGATGTAGCCGTGATGATGATTTCCTGCTTGGCGGGCTAGGCTCGAACAGTTTTTACTCCGCTGGTTTGGGACAAGTGCCGCAGAGGGTGGTTAACTGATGGGCGAGTCCATCTTGATAGACTGAAGCACTAGAGAAAAGTAGACCCACAGCCTGTTAGGTGCCATCTATGCTGCTCTTAACAAACCACCTAACCATGGCCGGTGTTATGCCATGTCATAAACACAGTTAGTAGCCTCTTACGACATGCTCCCTGTGAGGCAATGGTGCTATGCTGTCTGTATCATACACAAAGACCTAAGCATACCACTCGAGAAAGGGCAACAGATGGAAAGCATTTATTGGTGTCCTATGTTTCAAGGTGAACCTGTTGTATGAACCGCTTTACATGACCAGCTTGTCAAGACAAGTCTTTCCCAAATTACCCTTTCCTCTGTTGGTTCCATGTCAGTGATTGTCATACTGTATTACACTCATTAGCTGTGCACTATCATTTCAGTTATTTCTCTGTGCATTCCTGTCATCTTTATTATTTTAGGACGGCGTGGGCTAGTGACACGGCTCACAGCCCAAAGGTGCTGGGGTCATTCCCCATCACAGCACCGGCCGCTACCCCGAGAAAAAAAACTCTTAGAAAATGCATGACGAAGTCGGATGCACTGGGTCGACAGGCGTATTATGAAAAACGCACACCGCCTTGGGGAATAGAAATATAAGAGAACCAAAGAAGAGGGAGGATCAGAAGAGATGAGACAAAATATATGGATGAGTTGGTGCACTAGTGCAGCCTGTTTCCAGGGCAACCACTTGTAGGTGAAATAGGGTCTTGGTCAGATATGTTCAGTGACCCTCATGCAAGCAGCCAACCATGAGCTGCTCACTCACTGTGCTGCATCTTCAGTCTCATCCTGGCATTTAACATGATGAAGTGTCCTCTCAGGTAAAAGATCAAGGTCAGTGCCATGGCAACAAGTGTCTTCATGTGCTAAGCCGCAGCCTTTGTGAGGTGGGGTGGCCAGTTCCCTTCCTTGCTGTTTTTACCTTCCCCAACTCATACGTCGGGTACTTATTGACAGCTGGGTTGACTGGAGGAGCGCAGCCTTTGTGAGGTGGGGCGGCCAGTTCCCTTCCTTGCTGTTTTTACCTTCCCCAAACTCATACGTCGGGTACTTATTGACAGCTGGGTTGACTGGAGGAGCGCAGCCTTTGTGAGGTGGGGTGGCCAGTTCCCTTCCTTGCTGTTTTTACCTTCCCCAACTCATACGTCAGGTACTTATTGACAGCTGGGTTGACTGGAGGAGCGATCGTTTGTTTGTCCGTGATTTCGAACTCTGGCACACTGTAATCCCAGTCAGCTTACTGTCGACTAGGCTACACGCTAATTTTAAAATATTAATAACTTTTACAGAAATGTGCCATTGCAAGTCGTGACCCATCTGCTCCAATCACATGAGACCTGTGCTACACAAGTAAATGAGCTATTTGTGCCATAAAGATTACTACACAACAATTTTTAAATATATAAATACAATGTAAATTGAGAAGAAAAAAAAATCTAGAACTACATCTAATCCTTCTTTGTTGTCCTAGTTTCTCTGAGCTTTTAATGAAATAATAATGAATGCACACTAGTGGAGATGGATAGGACACATTCACAGAAAAAAAGCCCAGCACTATAGCCATACATGTATTGGAGTTGTGCACACAGAGAGAAAGCGAATGGGGAGGCCAATGAACACCAGGTGAATCATAGACAATGACTCAGAATAGAAACAGGTGGAGAGCATCCATTGTGGCCCTAAGTTTCAAGGGGAAGAAGATTGAAGAAGTGGATTAAATGAAAACAACATACAGACCACTTGGTGACACCTCCCACTTCCAAACATGCACACTTCCAAACATGCACACTTCCAAACATGCACACTTCCAAACCCACATGCACACTTCCAAACATGCACACTTCCAAACATGCACACTTCCAAACCCACATGTTGATGACACACAAACAGAAAACATTGAACGTTGGGAAATACTTAAAAACACAATTCGAGAGAGAACAAGGATTCTTGCAACCAAAATACATAGAGAGAAGATGAGACAGGAAAAAATAATAGAAAAAGCCATCCATCTAACGAAACAAATAGACAAATACTCACCACGTATATACACATTACAAGACGAACTAGAAAAATGTCAACACTACAGGTTTCAAGGAGCTTTCATGAGAACAAAACTAAACACGATAACACAGGAAATACCAAGTAAACAATACCTAACAATAGAACAGAATGTACAGAGGAGCAGACATATAGGAGTAATAGTAGACCTAGAGGGCAACACGCACACAGACACACCAGATATAGCGCGAGTTTTCGAGACATACTACAAAGAACTTTACACAAGCGAAGACACAGGAAAACAGATCCAAGACGTTTTCACAAAATATGCAAGAAAACTCAACAGCGAGGAGAAACTGGGCCTTGACGCTGACATTACACTCACAGACATAACAAATGCAGTAAACAACATGCAAAAAGGCAAGTCACCAGGACCCGATGGGCTCACATCAGAATTCTACAAACACTTCTTCCCCATTTTAGGACCACTCCTTCTCAAAGTATATCAAGAAACTTTTAAAAAGAACGAGCTTCCTCCCAGCCAAAATCTGTCCTACATTACACTAATACCAAAGGATAACGCAGACAAAACACAACTTAAAAATCACAGACCCATATCACTTCTAAACGTAGACTACAAAATCTTAACTAAAACTCTAACAAATAAACTCAAACCATTTATGCCATCACTCATACACGAGGACCAGCAGTGCAGTGTACAAGGCAGAAATATACACCAGCATACACATTTTATCAGAGACATTATCAACCTCACACACGAGAAAAACACGAAATCATCAATCCTTTCCCTGGATCAAGAAAAAGCTTTCGATAGGGTATCCCATCAGTACCTCCATAAAGTCCTCGAGAGTTGCAACATAGGAGACCATTTTAGAAAGTGGATAAAAATCCTATACGCAAAGCCTGAAAGCAAGGTACTGGTAAACCACCAGGTTACAAGTGCCTTTCGGCTAACGAGATCAGTGAGACAGGGATGTTCCCTGTCCCCATTGCTCTATACCCTTGCCTTAGAGCCCCTATTAGAGAAAATCAGACAAGACAGCTCCATAAAAGGCACACACATACATGGAGCGAAGGAGAAGAAGTTGCTTGCCTACGCAGACGACACCGTCTTCTTTCCCCCAGACTACACATCAATAGAAAACATTCTAAACACGTTTGCACAATTTGGCAAAGACAGTGGGGCAAAAATAAATATACAAAAATCCACTATAATGGGCATAGGCCAGTGGAAAAACAAAGTAGACTTTCCTTTTGTTCTAAAAATAACAGACTCCACTAAATTGTACGGCATAACCTTCCTATCTGACCCCAACCACATTCACCACGACACATGGACACATTTAACGACCAAAATAAAAGACATGCTACAAAGATACAGATACAAAACAGCCACAATTTTTGGCCGTAGCATAATAGTAAACACATACATCATCCCCAAATTAATCTACACAGCCACAGTGTTTGAACCCCCACAGCAGACAATCAAAGATATCAACAAACTCATTAGGAGTTTCATTTTCGCAAACACCATACACAGCATAAGCCAACACACACTGGCACAAGACAAGAGACTCGGAGGTATCGCACTCCAAAACATTCAGACCAAAATACAGTCCCTCCGAATAGGCCATGTCGGGCGGATTGTCAAACATCCAGAACAACACACACTTGCGCACTACTACATTGGCCTCAGTATATCCAAGCTGATACCAATAAATAACGCAACCCCACACTTCTGTGGGACATTACCGCCTTTCTACACGTCATGCATAAAAGCCATCCTAGGACACGAACAACTAACACAACAGAAGACAAATCAAATATACAAACATCTAGTCAAGCTACAAGCACCCCCACTACACCTTAGAATAAAAAGAGGTTACAAATATTTTAAAACAGACTACACGAACACGTTCACAAATCTACACAACCCACACATTACACCAAAAGCTAGAGAAGTCGCTTACAGACTTTTTTTCAACCTAACTCCCATAAACACAGGAAAACAACGCAAACCCAAATGTCAACTATGTCAGATGAGAGAAAAAGAAACAGAAGACCACATTTTCTACTCGTGCAGTACAGTCACACCCACAAGACAAATTCTACAAGACACAATCGAGACACAAACAAGACAGAAGGTAGACATGTATAAGGCAATAATGTTAAACACTATACCAGACACGACACCAAACATTCAAACACAAATGCTAATTCTGCTATCAGAATACAGACACATCATATGGAGATGTAGAAATGAAGCCTCATATCGCTTCAGAACATACTCCCCAGACACTCTACTTCACATGTTCATGAGAAAGGCGTTGTCCAGTAGCGACATACAAATGTAAATGTTGTACTGGAAATATGTATGTTATAATATGCTTCATCTTTTTCAATTTCAACTTTCAATTTCAATTTAAACTTAAACTTAAATTTCTCTTGCCAAGTCAAACAGGAAAAAATGTATCAATGGGGAAAAGAGTGAATGAATGTTTGCCGTTTTGGGACTATCCCTCATTTTTCTCCCAAAACCCCACAACCAAAAATAACAGTATTAAACAGTTCACAGAGCAGGAAAGTATCAATTTCCCCCTTTCCAACTGAGGGGTGGCTTCTCTGCTGAACTAAATCACTCAAACACTCCCCCAGCGGTCAAATCTTATCTCCTGTCTTTTCAATTCACCAGTTTTATGGTGGTCCTCTCCTCTGCCGGTCAGTTCCTCAGTGTGGACTAAAAGGACAATGGACAGGAAATAGGCGCTTTTTTTAATGGCATAGGGGACTGACAGGAATCCTAGGGTAAAGAATGGTTCTAATGTAGGCCATACATTACTTACCCCTTTGACTACTGTACAAATACACAAAACCTTATGACTCTATAGCCTTTTTAGAATAATATAATACTTATATATATATACAAATGTGTGTGTAAAGCAAATATGTATGTACGGATATGTACTCATGTTGCATATATGCATGTGGGTACGTAAGTTTATTCATGTACACATACGTACATATATATGTGTGTATGTACATGCGTACATAAGTGTGCGTGTATGTGTGTGTATACGTATATATGTATGTATGTATGGAGGGATGGATGGATAGACGGATGAATGCATGTATGTATGTATGTATGCATGTATACATGGGTGTAAGCATGAGTGGGTATATATACATATACGTATATATGTGTGTGCGCATGTGTATATATATATATATATATATATATATATATATATATATATATATATGCCTGTGGATATGTGCCTGTAGGTGTGAAAAGATATATGTATATGCAAAATGAATAGGTATGTATCAGCAAGTACGCATGTGCATTATTTTATTTTATTTTGGCATTCATTTATATGAACATTCATTTATGCTTTCACAAATAAATGTATGTCACCTTTCACCTCACAAAGTGTAACTCCCACCATCTCACGTTTCATCTCATGGGAATTTTCACCTCACTTCATTTCACATCACACAACATTTTGTTTTAAAATTGTGCAATAAAGATTTTTTCAAAACAAAAAAAAAAAAAAAAAAGAAGCCATCCTAGGACACGAACAACTAACACAACAGAAGACAAATCAAATATACAAACATCTAGTCAAGCTACAAGCACCCCCACTACACCTTAGAATAAAAAGAGGTTACAAATATTTTAAAACAGACTACACGAACACGTTCACAAATCTACACAACCCACACATTACACCAAAAGCTAGAGAAGTCGCTTACAGACTTTTTTTCAACCTAACTCCCATAAACACAGGAAAACAACGCAAACCCAAATGTCAACTATGTCAGATGAGAGAAAAAGAAACAGAAGACCACATTTTCTACTCGTGCAGTACAGTCACACCCACAAGACAAATTCTACAAGACACAATCGAGACACAAACAAGACAGAAGGTAGACATGTATAAGGCAATAATGTTAAACACTATACCAGACACGACACCAAACATTCAAACACAAATGCTAATTCTGCTATCAGAATACAGACACATCATATGGAGATGTAGAAATGAAGCCTCATATCGCTTCAGAACATACTCCCCAGACACTCTACTTCACATGTTCATGAGAAAGGCGTTGTCCAGTAGCGACATACAAATGTAAATGTTGTACTGGAAATATGTATGTTATAATATGCTTCATCTTTTTCAATTTCAACTTTCAATTTCAATTTAAACTTAAACTTAAATTTCTCTTGCCAAGTCAAACAGGAAAAAATGTATCAATGGGGAAAAGAGTGAATGAATGTTTGCCGTTTTGGGACTATCCCTCATTTTTCTCCCAAAACCCCACAACCAAAAATAACAGTATTAAACAGTTCACAGAGCAGGAAAGTATCAATTTCCCCCTTTCCAACTGAGGGGTGGCTTCTCTGCTGAACTAAATCACTCAAACACTCCCCCAGCGGTCAAATCTTATCTCCTGTCTTTTCAATTCACCAGTTTTATGGTGGTCCTCTCCTCTGCCGGTCAGTTCCTCAGTCTGGACTAAAAGGACAATGGACAGGAAATAGGCGCTTTTTTTTAATGGCATAGGGGACTGACAGGAATCCTAGGGTAAAGAATGGTTCTAATGTAGGCCATACATTACTTACCCCTTTGACTACTGTACAAATACACAAAACCTTATGACTCTATAGCCTTTTTAGAATAATATAATACTTATATATATATATACAAATGTGTGTGTAAAGCAAATATGTATTTACGGATATGTACTCATGTTGCATATATGTATGTGGGTACGTAAGTTTATTCATGTACACATACGTACATATATATGTGTGTATGTACATGCGTACATAAGTGTGCGTGTATGTGTGTATGTGTGTGTATACGTATATATGTATGTATGTATGGAGGGATGGATGGATAGACGGATGAATGCATGTATGTATGTATGTATGCATGTATACATGGGTGTAAGCATGAGTGGGTATATATACATATACGTATATATGTGTGTGCGCGTGTGTATATATATATATATATATATATATATATATATATATATATATATATATGCCTGTGGATATGTGCCTGTAGGTGTGAAAAGATATATGTATATGCAAAATGAATAGGTATGTATCAGCAAGTACGCATGTGCATTAGTTTATTTTATTTTGGCATTCATTTATATGTACATTCATTTATGCTTTCACAAATAAATGTATGTCACCTTTCACCTCACAAAGTGTAACTCCCACCATCTCACGTTTCATCTCATGGGAATTTTCACCTCACTTCATTTCACATCACACAACATTTTGTTTTAAAATTGTGCAATAAAGATTTTTTCAAAACAAAAAAAAAAAAAAAAGATACGGCTATAGACATCACAATAATGACGCCAAACTTAGCAACCATCAAATGGGAAGTTCTGGATAATGCAGGATCGGACCACCTGCCCATAGCAATTTATTTAAAAGAAATACATACGAAACACTGGATCAATCAGACCCTATTTTAACTACCATAAGGCAGACTGGAACGGATTCCAAGAAGATCTGCTCAGACTCAAAAGAGAAGACTTAATCTCAGATAACGTAGACGTATTCAACCATAACCTAACAACCAACATCCTGCAGATAGCTATAAAGCACATTCCCAACAAAAACATGCCAGCTAACTTAATACAATCCACAGGAAAAGAAAACCATTACGGTAACCGTAAAAACAACAAAACACCTGTACCCTGGTGGAATGAGGAATGCACTAACCAAATTAAAAAAAAGACAAAAAGCTCTAAAGAAATACAGGAAATACAAAACAGAAGACAACCAAAAATCTTACCAAACAATTAAAAAAGAAACAGAGAAAGTAATAGAAAAAGCAAAAAGAAAACAGTGGAGGACATTCTGCCAAACCCTAAATCCTTCATCCAAAATAACAGAGGTATGGAAAAAATTAAAATCCATAACAGACGGCAATATCAAAAGCACCTTCCCAGCAATCAGAATCCCGGAACTAGGAGAAACTGATAAACAAAAAGCAAATATACTGGCCGCACAATTCTATAAAGTCAGCGCTAATAGCTCACTTAAAAATGACGAAATACAAAGAAGAGAAAACCTAATGGTACAGTTAAAGGCAGGTCAAGGGGCTTCCCTAGACACGCAAACAAACCTAAACGCACAATTAACAATAGAAGAGACAATACAGGCAATAAAATCCAAAACAAATACTACAGCAGGACAAGACATCCTAAGCTACGAAATCCTAAAGAACATTCCGATAACTACACTAACTCTAATAGTTCAACTTTTTAATTTAATTTGGAACACGGGAAATATCCCAAAAGCATGGAAAATGGCGGTGATTGTTCCTGTCCTGAAGCCAAACAAAGAAGCCCATGATGCTAGCTCATACAGACCGATATCTCTAACCTCTCAAATAGGGAAAATCTTAGAAACAATAATCAATAATCGTATTAAATATCACTTAGAACAAAACAATCTATACAGCCCCACCCAAACAGGATTTAGGAAAGGAAAAAGTACAGTAGACCAGCTACTAAAACTAGAACACGAAGTAAAAGCAGGATTCCAAAAAGGGGAAAAACTGCTGCAATTTTCTTAGACGTAGCAAGAGCATATGACGAATGTTGGAGGGAAGGGGCACTTTATAAAATACAGAAGATAGGAATAACAGGCAAAGCCTACCAGTACTTAAAGAACTTCATGGAAGAGAGATACTTTGAAGTTCAAATCCAAGACCAACGGTCCGGAAAATTCAAACAAGAGAACGGCATTCCCCAGGGGTCAGTAATATCCCCAACTATCTTTACAATAATGGTAAACGACCTGGGGGAAGAATTCACAGACATTAGAAATAGCTTATCGCAATATGCAGATGATGCAGCAATTTGGAGATCAGGAACACACCTACCCCATACCTATAATAAACTACAAATACAAATAAACAAAGTAGCAGAATGGATGGTCAAGTGGGGTTTTAATCTAAATATAAATAAGACGGTAGGGATGGTTTTCGGGAAAAGCCGAGAGAAACAAATAATGAATGTACATGTAAATCAAGGAAAAATAAAAACAGTGAGCAACACTACGTTCCTAGGAATGGACCTAAATCGAGATTTAGACTGGAGTAACCATATAAACAAAACAGTAGAAATATGTAGGGGTACAATAAATATGATGAGGTATATAAAAGGAAATGGATGGGGAGCTGGCAACAAGACAATGTTAACCTTCTACAAAGCATTTGTCAGGGGGAAAATCGACTACGCAAGTATTGTATATGACTCCGCCCCAAACAGCTACAAAAGTAAATTAGATAGAATACAAAACCAGGCCCTTAATATAATAGCTGGAACAATAAAGACCACATCAAAAGAAGCAATAGAGGTAGCCCTAGGAGTAACTCCCCTAGGACTAAGAAGGAAAGAGCTAAGATTAAAATATTGGAGCAAAATAGCGAACAATAACACACATCCAGCATTTAAATCTTTTGTAGAGTACTACAACCTCATCGGGAAGAAATCAATAGTACTCAGTAGATGTCCGACAGGGTGGAAAACAACAACAGAAATCAAAGATTACCAGATGCTTAAAGAAACAATACAATCTGTCAAATCAACAAGACTAGATATCCCCCCATGGGAACTCATAACCCCAGTTACAGACACGTTCCTAGCTAATCACAAAAACAAGAAAGAAAAGAAAAACAAATTAAGAAACGAGGCAAATAAACGCATCAAAGAAAACACGAGAAACCATCTAAACATATACACAGATGGATCAAAAGGGGAGGATAACACAGTAGGTGTAGGGATAGTAATCCCTCAGGGGGATTTAACCAAATCATATAAAATAACAGGCCCAGCAACAATATTCACAGCAGAACTTATAGGAATCCAAAAAGCAATGGAAATACTAATGGACAATAAAAATACTCCAAGCAAAGTGACGATATTAACAGATTCACTATCCGCAATAAAATCAATTCAAAACCTGAGAGATCACAAAGCGGGTATAGAATACGAAATACTGAAACTGAATACTAAATTGTATCTTAAAAAATGTCACGTGACAATCATGTGGGTCCCAGCTCATGTGGGGAAACGAATTAGCAGACAAAGTGTTTTTTTTTTTTGTTTTGTTTTTTTTTTGTTTTTTTTTTTTTTTGTTTTTTTTTTTTTTTTGTTTTGTTTTTTTTTTTTTTTTTTTTTTTTTTTTGTTGTTGTTGTTGTTGACCCAAAAGAGACCTTGATGCTGGGTTGTGAGTTTTGTGGGCAATTGATGAATTTGCACAAGCCTCACGGAGGTGGATGTCCCATTTTATGGCAGCATTATTGGCAGCTCCTGGCTCTGATTTACGGAAGGCAATACCATTCATCTCTTTGCTCAATACATGAAGAGAGTGGTCTCCCTGTAGGACAGACGTGTACCCTCTAGCCATGTGCCGGAGCGAGCAGAAATGCCCTGCTGACATGTGCGACCATCTCTAAGCGTTCTTGGTGGGCTGTTGGAGACATAGCAGGTCTTGACACTTTGTTTGGTGCGCAGTCCGACGATGCGTAAGATTCGTCTTTCCTGCGATGACTGCACACGGGGTTATTCTCCTGCGGTGCAGGAGGTCCATTTTCCACGTGCTGAGTTGGATCTGAAAATGACAGTGGTATACCTCGCGACTTAAAAATGTGGTGCTTCGTGTGGTTACATTCTACTAAATTTGACCTATTGTTGCCAGTGGGTAAATTAACACACAGGTGCCCATGTGGCGATAGACTCGGTGGATTGCTCTAGCTTGGCCACAGTTTCTGTGTCGCCTGTGCCTTGCACGTGGTGATCGGTGGTCGATGCTTGTGGATTCAGTGGGAGGATGCGTCGACTGATGATGTAACGGACTCACACTACAATTAGCCCATCGGTTATGTAGCAAGTGGGTGTGACAAATCACGAACGCTACAGTGTGCACACATGTAGATGTGCACATATGTAGGTGTGTAGATATGTAGGTGTGTAGATATGTACGTATGAGTATATATATGTGGACATTTTAATTTACACTTATGTATGTATTTATAGGTTTATATATGTATATCCCTTCTGCGGGCATCCTCACCACTATATATCCACACTTAATATAATTATACTACTATTACATCAACCTTTTTGTATCTATAATTATTTAATCAATTATCTACCTTTCTATTGTTCTTCTGTTCCTGAGCCTACCACACATTCAACACATAATTGACTGCGTGAGCTAGAGGGCACAGGTGAGATGAGGGATCTACAAGGGGACACACAAATCAGTGAATCGCTTACAAGTTGGAGGAAGTCAACACAGATGGGCCTCACAACAGAAGGAAGACACTTTTCAATTAATTTATATTGTACTCTTAATCCTTATGTATCAAGTATATTGTTTGTTATATTTCCCAATCATTCCATCTCATTCATTCTCGATGTACACCTCACTACACTGCTATCTTCACAATTGTGTATAAAATGTATAAGGGGGCTTTATATTTTTTTTTTTTTTTTTTTTTTTTTTTAAATAGAAGGAAAAAAAAAAATAAAAAAATAAAAAAGGAAGGAAAGAGGGGACAAAGAAGAAAAAAAAAAAAAAAAAAAAAAAAAGAAAGAAATCAGGAAACAAAAAAAAAAAAAAAAAAAAAAAAAATCAAGTATGACAGAAAATAAAAATGGTCCCAGGAAAACTATTGTGCATATTTATGCAAATACCTACGGCGGACAACTAGGAACATCAAAAGCGAGGAACAACGGGAGGAACATCACGGAAATACCAGGCTAGGTACAAACAGATACACACACGCATCCAAGCACTGGTTTATGCGTCTTAATATCGCCCAAATTGACTGCGGTCTGGGTCGGAATATGCGCGCCTCCGCCAGTAGAAACTAGTGAGGCAAACACATAACGAAAGGATAATTAGAAGCGAGGAACAAAGGGAGGAACATCACGGAAACACCAGGTTAGGTACAAACAGATACACACACGCATCCAAGCACTGGTTTATGCGTCTTAATATCGCCCAAATTGACTACGGTCTGGGGTGGAATAGGCGCGCCTCCGCCAGTAGAAACTAGTGAGGCAAACACAAAAAATAAAAAAAAAATAAAAAAAATTAGCAGTCTAGACTTCGGAAGAGGACTCACCCAGGGGGACACTCTTCCCCTTCTCTCTCTTCTCACCTCACTCTGTTTCATTTGACTCTGTCCTACAGTCACACCCTTGCACAACTTTCACACGCGCCCTCGTGGTAAAGCCCTTCCATAGCACTTTGGTTGGGCTAGCTTCTGAGGGCGCACAAACCTAGCATAGGTACATACAGATGCACACATGCATCCAAGCACTGGTTTATGCGTCCTGATATCGCCCAATTGACTACGGTCTGGGGTGGAAAATGGCGCGCCTCCGCCAGTAGAAACTAGTGAGGCAAACATTTAAGCAAAAAAAAAAAAAAAGTCTAGGTCCTCATTCTCTCTCTTCTCGCCTCACTCTGTTTCATTTGACTCTGTCCTACAGTCACACCCTTGCACAACTTTCACACGCGCCCTCGTGGTAAAGCCCTTCCATAGCACTTTGGTTGGGCTAGCTTCTGAGGGCGCACAAACCTAGCATAGGTACATACAGATGCACACATGCATCCAAGCACTGGTTTATGCGTCCTGATATCGCCCAATTGACTACGGTCTGGGGTGGAAAATGGCGCGCCTCCGCCAGTAGAAACTAGTGAGGCAAACATTTAAGCAAAAAAAAAAAAAAAAGTCTAGGTCCTCACTCTTCTCTCTTCTCACCTCACTCTGTTTCATTTGACTCTGTCCTACAGTCACACCCTTTCACAACTTTCACACGCGCCCTCGTGGTAAAGCCCTTCCATTGCACTTTGGTTGGGCTAGCTTCTGAGGGCGCACAAACCTAGCATAGGTACATACAGATGCACACATGCATCCAAGCACTGGTTTATGCGTCCTGATATCGCCCAATTGACTACGGTCTGGGGTGGAAAATGGCGCGCCTCCGCCAGTAGAAACTAGTGAGGCAAACATCTAAGCAAAAAAAAAAAAAAAAAGTCTAGGTCCTCTCTCTTCTCACCTCACTCTGTTTCATTTGACTCTGTCCCACAGTCACACCCTTGCACAACTTTCACACGCGCCCTCGTGGTAAAGCCCTTCCATTGCACTTTGGTTGGGCTAGCTTCTGAGGGCGCACAAACCTAGCATAGGTACATACAGATGCACACGTGCATCCAAGCACTGGTTTATGCGTCCTGATATCGCCCAATTGACTACGGTCTGGGGTGGAAAATGGCGCGCCTCCGCCAGTAGAAACTAGTGAGGCAAACATCTAAGCAAAAAAAAAAAAAAAAAAGTCTAGGTCCTCACTCTTCTCTCTTCTCACCTCACTCTGTTTCATTTGACTCTGTCCCACAGTCACACCCTTGCACAACTTTCACACGCGCCCTCGTGGTAAAGCCCTTCCATTGCACTTTGGTTGGGCTAGCTTCTGAGGGCGCACAAACCTAGCATAGGTACATACAGATGCACACGTGCATCCAAGCACTGGTTTATGCGTCCTGATATCGCCCAATTGACTACGGTCTGGGGTGGAAAATGGCGCGCCTCCGCCAGTAGAAACTAGTGAGGCAAACATCTAAGCAAAAAAAAAAAAAAAAAGTCTAGGTCCTCCACCCATTCCACTCACAGTTATCTCCCGAGGGCACAATGTACAGTCCAACATATTCAAGTTTTCCTTCAAATGTCAAAGGATCTCTTCCACCTGGAGCATTTATCAAAACAGAACTGCGCTACTGTCACCAGAGAGAACGATGGACCCGAAGAAACACACCTAGCCGATCACGAGACGACAAATCGATGAACCGCAAGCCACGCCAAGAATCATTTATTTTAATTATCCGATACTTCTTTTTAATTACTTTCCTTTCTATATATTTTTGTCATCTTCATAATCATCCCATTCCATAGATCACCTTTATACATATCATCCCATACCATAGATCACCTTTTATACATTTCATCCCATACCATAGATCACCTTTATACATTTCATCTCATTCCATAGATCACCTTTTATACATTTCATCCCATACCATAGATCACCTTTATACATTTCATCCCATTCCATAGATCACCTTTATACATATCATCCCATACCATAGATCACCTTTTATACATTTCATCCCATACCATAGATCACCTTTATACATTTCATCTCATTCCATAGATCACCTTTTATACATTTCATCCCATACCATAGATCACCTTTATACATTTCATCTCATTCCATAGATCACCTTTTATACATTTCATCCCATACCATAGATCACCTTTTATACATTTCATCCCATACCATAGATCACCTTTTATACATTTCATCTCATTCCATAGATCACCTTTTATACATTTCATCTCATTGCATCTTCACTATTTTTGCAAAAATATGATGATTTGAAAA
This sequence comes from Ariolimax columbianus, assembly GCA_036924085.1. Taxonomy (NCBI): domain Eukaryota; kingdom Metazoa; phylum Mollusca; class Gastropoda; order Stylommatophora; family Arionidae; genus Ariolimax; species Ariolimax columbianus. The sequence continues at coordinate 4,601,002 of JAVGWX010000011.1, read as the reverse complement.
AAAAAAAAAAAAAAACAACAAAAAAAGGGTCCCTATCACTTTTATTTAAAAAAAAAACAAAAAAAACAAAAAAACAACAAAACCGTGAGATGAGATACTTAAGATAAATATACCCATTCCCCCTTTTTGGCACAACAATCACTGGAAAACGAACGTAAGACAGAACCTCCGAATCTGGACGAGAGTACCTTCAACTCTGAGAAAAAAAAAAAAAAAAAAAAAAAAGACGAACTCTGATTTTGCCAACCACCAATCGCTCACAGGAAGGATCAGGGAGAGAACCGCCAAATGACATGAAAACACTCCTGCAACACGGAAAACACTAGGTTAGGTACATACAGATACACACACGCATCCAAGCACTGGTTTATGCGTCCTGATATCGCCCAATGGACTACGGTCTGGGGTGGAAAATGGCGCGCCTCCGCCAGTAGAAACTAGTGGGGCAAACATCTAAGCAAAAAAAAAAAAAAATTAGCAGTCTAGGGTAACTCTGGGTACCTGGGGCCCTTCCTCTCTCTTCTCACCTCACTATGTTTCATTTGACTCTGTCCTACAGTCACACTCTTGCACAACTTTCACACGCGTTTTCAGGGTGAGGCCCTTCCATTGCACTCTGATTGGGCTGGCTTCTGAGGGCGCACAAACCTAGCATAGGTACATACAGACGCACAAATACATCCAAGCACTGGTTTATGCTTCTTAATATCGCCCAGGTTGACTACGGTCTGGGGTGGAATAGGCGTGCCTCCGCCAGTAGAAACTAGTGAGGCGAACACATAACAAAAAATTTGTAATTTAAAAAATTAGCAATCTAAGAGAACTCCCACATAATCTTATGACAATTGGTTGACTGAGAATGAGCAACGAGCTGAACCATAACTTGGTTATCATGTTGTGGTGCAGTGCACACACTCTTCAAACTAGTGCACTGCACTATGCTGTAAGACTAGAATTCAATTGATGCGGAATTCACCAGTAAAACAATGGGAAATAACTACACTGGTATGCTCCCTTCACAAGGCTGCTGTAAATGAATTTTAAAATGTCTCATGTATGTGATCATATCATAGCCTCAACAATCAAGATGCTGAGCAGTGCATGAGCTGCAGATGTCAGTGATCCAAAGCTGACTGCTAGCATCAGCAAACCAGAGCTGCCAAGACCCTTCTACACCTCCATGCCATGATCCTGGATAACAGGCTGCAGCAGAGCAGAGTGGCTAAGGAGATGGGATCGAAGAGGGAAGGCTAATCTGGTACTAAAAAATGCATGCCCAAGCCGGATGTGCCGGACTGAAGGGTGCAAATATCGCAGTCAAGCTGTAAACTATGCATTCTGTTCTCCGGACAACATCCTGCTACTTGCAAAGCCCTTTTCAGGACTTGGTAGCGGGAGATTGAGAACGAGCACAGAAGAAACCATAGCTGAGAGATGTGTACACCTTGGGGTTATTAAGGTGTCAGTCATAATTTTAAAATAACTTGAGCCCTTATTTGATTGACATCACCAGGTTAAGTGGTATCCAGGTTGAAAATAATAAGGCCACTATAACCTTCCAAGTATGTCATAAAAGGTGAGAGGGTTGTGCATGAGGCTAGCAACCTCATCATGTCAAATCATTGCTAATTAAATGATGGATGTTTGAATAAAGACATCCTGCATGGGGACCAGCTGTTGAGATGATCAAATACTTTAAGTGGGAGCGCAAAGATGTATCAATCAGTCTAAATAGTGGTGGTATGGAGTCTTCTAAGTGGAATAATACTTTAGTAGGAGTCACATCCACAACCAGAGAAAGGTGGTGCGTCACAACCAGAGAAAGGTTGTGTGTCACTGATTATATAACTAATCAATTAAAGTCACAAAACACAGGATACCATGTAAAATACCAGGTTTGTTCCCTTCAATTTGTTTAAAAAAAGTGCAAGTAAAAATATTTTGGCATCTGATAAAATTAAGTATTCAACCATCTGCCTGATCATTTTTGGTTAAACAACAAAGAGAGATGGTAGTGATGTGGTCAACAGAACAAAGATGGTAGTGATGTGGTCAACAGGACAGAACAGAGATGGTACTGATGTGGTCAACAGAACAGAGATGGTACTGATAAAGCGAGTATAATAAAAAAACACATGTTTATACAAGAAATATGGATACATACTTAAGTTTAAATATCTACATGGGAGATCCACAAATGTAATATGTGAAATCAATGCACAAGCATGATACAACTGTTTTTACCAATTTCTCAATTCAATTTACATGTATTGACATTAATGAAATGCAAAAATGCGTCGCTGAATATTCAAAGACAAGACATTTGTGATATCGGCGCACCCGCATTATTCAAGTTAGGAAAAATTGTTTAAACATATAAAAGAAATGCAAGAAGTCATTATAAGCGGATTGTCAAATAACCTCATGCGATCGTACAGTTCTCCAAGCAGAAAGTGAACAGATTAGCAGAATGATAATTCTTCTAGCAGAAAAGTGAACAAGATTTGCATGGACTAGTGACAAAATTAAACAAGATAAGTCAAGATTGTTGATTGGACATTAACACTAAGGAAACAAAACCTACTAGCAATCTCTAAACTAGACATTCAATACTTTTTCACTCCAATATAAACTTATGACCCCTACCACAGTTGGATCTTCAGAAGGAAGTCTGCATAACAAATTATGGGATTTATTTCCCGAAGTAAGGCGGTGCCAAATAAATTACGGGTTTTCTTTCCTAAATAAAGTCTGTAACAAACAAAAAAACCTGTTTTCTTCGCTGATGGAAGACTGTCCAAAAAATGATTGGTTTCCCTCCCAGAGGCCTGCAGCAAATAAATTTTATGTGCTTTCACAGATATAAAGGTACCCAATTCACTACAGCATTATCTACGTCTGCTGAACCAGACATTAAGTGTTATTTGGAAACATGGTAGAAAAACGGCATTAAAGAGAATAGGAACTGGTAAATTTGGTCCCAACAATGAACAAATACAATAATGTTCCTGGTACATCCATGCAAGAACATAAGAGAAGTTGTATGCAAATATTAAATGGGATATGACCCAAAAATATTCAATGTAAAATCTTGTAAAGAATAGAATATTTATATTAATATATAAAAATGCAGTTGTGACCCTTTTCAGCTCAGTAAGGTATGCAAGCAAGCCATCAGTTTTCATTTGATTGCATTTAAATCGGTATAAAAACACTATCGTTGTCTATTCTTATATTGAAACAAACCCTTGTTACTTAGGAAACCGGAATTATATAAGAACGTTTTGTGCATGTGTAGCCTTTGTTTAAATTACATTTTTGACATTCCTCTGGTATATACATGTGTTTTTAATATATAAAAATCTATCTTCTTGTTTGATAAAATTTTGATGCCAAGACCAGATAAATGATCGTATTATTTGATCAGATCAATGATCGCGCATATGAATTATATGTGGATATTCAATACATGTCGGGCTGATAATTGAAATGGGACACAGAAGAAAGGGACTTTGGTAGTGTTTTAGCCCAAAAATACACCTGATGTATATAAAATTATGATTGTTCTGTAGTTTAGATAGTAATTTTATTTTAGCCCAATTTGTTTAATATTAACGTTATTTTATTTTTGATAAAACTATTTGACATACAGAGTTATGACACTTATCCCAGACTGAAAGACACAAATCGGTAAAATTATTCAGGACTGGAAATAATTAATGCATGAAAACTGAATTAATAACAATTGAATATGTAGTTTTAAAACATAATCTTATCAGTTGAATTGTGTTGTTCGACGCTGCAAAAAAATGAATTAATAATGATTTCAAAAGTTTGTATGTATGACAACTGAATTCCTTGATTAAATGATATGAATTCATGACAAATGTACACAAAAACTGAATTTAATCATTAACACACAGTCTTAATGCACGAATACAAAGTATTAATATAAGGAAATGAAGATTTAATACATGAAATTGAAGTTTGGAGCACAAGTCTGAATTTGTAATATATAAAATGTTTGAGGTTTAAAGATATTAATTTAAAGTCTTTATACATGAGTACACAGCTTATTCTCATCTCAAATTAGTCGTATGTGATATATTCTCCTGATAGGTGACTCTGTATTAAACTTTTCATGGCCTATTACAGACGAAGCAGTCAGTAATCATCATACCTCTCATCCATGATTTCAAATTCAACTTCTATTCTTCTCCGCAATGACTGCACTAGGCAAGTCTCTCTCACACCCCCCACCCCTTTCTGGGGTCTTTAGAATAAGTTTGTTTTAACACTTTGGACAGGATGGGTCGCTTGCTGCCCCTAAATAATTTTTCAAAAGTTAACAATTTAATAAATGGAAATGGGGCCCAAGATGCAACAGTGCATGAGCTGACAGTGACTTATAGCTTGCCAATACCATAGTTTGCCTTCATGTGTCAGCCCTGGAAGCAGGCTGCACTAGTAACTAGTGTAGTCTGGCCAAGGAATAGCGATCACAGTGAGAAGGCAAAAATGACACTAAAAAAAAAGCCAGCAGAAATCGGATGTGTTGGATCGAAAAATGCAGATATCGCTGCCCCACTGTAAACTACGATGCAATGTCCTTTTCAGGGCGAACGTTGAAGAGGAATCAATAAAAATGTGTGATTTAAATGTAAAAAAAATGGTGGCTATGTAGTAAGGTTGTTAGAGACACGGCTATCTCAATGATTTTTCTTCTTATCTGGCTTATGTCCTGAAAGTAATGATCTAGTTTATAGCAAGGCTCTGATATCTGCACCTTTCGGCCCAACACATCATTTCCACCTGGATTTTGCGTGTGCCGAGTTGCCTTCCCACAGCAATATTTATTCTCTTAGCCTCACTAGGGCAACCGCCAAACGGAATAGGGTCTTGGTCAGCTGTGGTTTGCTGACCCTGATGCAAGCAGTCAGCTTCGAGTCACTGGTTGCTGTCAGCTGTGGTTTGCTGACCCTGATGGAAGCAGTCAGCTTCGAGTCACTGGTTGCTGTCAGCTGTGGTTTGCTGACCCTGATGCAAGCAGTCAGCTTCGAGTCACTGGTTGCTGTCAGCTGTGGTTTGCTGACCCTGATGCAAGCAGTCAGCTTCGAGTCACTGGTTGCTGTCAGCTGTGGTTTGCTGACCCTGATGCAAGCAGTCAGCTTCGAGTCCCTGGTTGCTGTCAGCTGTGGTTTGCTGACCCTGATGCAAGCAGTCAGCTTCGAGTCACTGGTTGCTGTCAGCTGTGGTTTGCTGACCCTGATGCAAGCAGTCAGCTACGAGTCACTGGTTGCTGTCAGCTGTGGTTTGCTGACCCTGATGCAAGCAGTCAGCTACGAGTCGCTGGTTGCTGTCAGCTGTGGTTTGCTAACCCTGATGCAAGCAGTCAACTATGAGTCGCTGGCTACTGTCAGCTCATTCACTACAGATATATAAACCGCTCACAATCCAAACATCAGACTCAGTAAGGTAGTGCCCTTACCATCAGTAAATCCATTTTTTTAAATTCATGAAGTTGGATGCACTGGGCTGTAAGGCGCAAAACACAATATGATGTATTCCATCTAAGAAAACAAGAAAAAAATTATATAAAAAAGGTAGCCCCACAGCAGATACTGCCATCAGCATTCAAGTGTTAGAGTAAATATTCTCAGCATTTGTGATGTATAGTGTTTAGCTCCCTTCTTTGCCTTTGCTGACCGCAAGACCTGTACCCAGCCTAGTAACAAGTTTTAAGAGTTTAATTTTTTTTAAATTCTCTATACAACTCTACAATGAAATCTACTGGAACAATTATCAGGAAGGCAAATTTAGGAAACTCAATGACAGACAAAGTATCGACAACGATCACAAGAATTTCGTATTTTTCAGAACATTCTAAAAACATGAATATATAAAAAATAAGTGCAAAAAATCCAAATCTGAATCAGACCTAACCAGGTAGTGAAATCATCTTACTAAAAGAAAGTGACGTTGGTGGTGAATTGTCATTAAATTAATATTATTTTTTTGTTTAAATATTAGAGAAAATATTTTGTGCTTTCAAAATTGTGCTATAGGGATCAAGATGCTGAGCAGCGCATGAGCTTCAGTGGTCAGGGACCCATAGCTGACTGCTAGCGTCAGGATCAGCGAACCAGAGCTGCCAAGACCCTTCTACACCTCCACGCGGTGATCCTGGATAACAGGCTGCAGCAGGGCAGACTGGCTAAGGAGAAGGGATCGAAGAGGGAAGGCTAACCCAGTACTAAAAAAATGCTTGCTGAAGTCGGATGTGTCAAATATCGCAGTCAAGCTGTAAACTACGACAACACATTCCGTCCTCTGGACTACATTCTGCTACTAAAGCCCTTTCAGGGTTTGGTAGCGGGAGATTAATAATGAACGAAGCCAAGCCAATTGTGCTATAGACCCTTGTAAAAAAAACATTACAGCAGAAAAAAAAGATGTGTCCCCACGATAGAAAGAAAACAGATTTGTCCCAGTTCAAGTGTGGGAACACTGTTTGCATAGATAAGGTTTGATGCATAAGTTTATCTGTACAGCTGCGTTCCCAAGAAACATGCAATGACAGAATCGTATTCAAGAAATGATATGACTACAGTACATCTTTTTTCAATGTGGAGATACACGAGTACAAATGATTTCCAAGAAAAATGTACTGGCACAATAATATTTCCAAGAAAAACTTACTGGCACTATAACATTTCCAAGAAAATATATGGGTGCAATACTTTTTTTTCTATGTGTGTGTATATATAAATTAAGGTACAACTGTATTTCCAAGAAATATATACTGGCACAATAATATTTTCAAGAGAAATTAATTAATCATATTTCCAAGAATAATAATTTTCTATATAAATACATTGGAACAATATTTTTTTCTTCTTCAATAACAAATATATGGATACAACTGTGTTTCTTAGACAAATATACATGTACATCAATATTTCCAAGAAAGTATATTCATATATTCAAGAAAAATGTACTGGCGGAATAGTTTTTTCAAGAAAAATATAATGGTACAATAGAAATTTCAGTATAAATATTGAGTAAAGTCAAATATATAAGACACAACTGCATTCGTTTTATTTTTAACAAATTCCATAACACACTGCCATCGGAAATGAAGTGTTAGAGACTTCATTGTACAAGACCACAGTTTGTATGAGGTGGCCAGTTACCTTTCTCACTGTCTTTCCTTCCCTAACATCGTAACAGCGTCAGGAATCCATTTATAGCTGGATCAACTATGGTGTGTGGGTAATAGAAGCTGAACTCTGTATAATTGCAGTGAAAAGCGAGTGCATTACGCTATGAGTCCTTTCACTAAATGTACGGAAATGGTCAAGATCTGAGGTCTACAGCTAAGATTAAACAGGAAGTAGTGTGGGTCTGTTTTTTTCCTTCATTTTGTTCCCTATGGAGCATAGGACCACCCCAGTAGCAGGACTCTAATGATAAGCCTGCCCTACAAAAAAAAACTGTGTTTTCTTACAGTGATATGTTCTGTAGCATTTTGTGTTACAACCTGAATTCTTGAGTTTGCTAGCTCTATGCACAACACTCTTTAGTTGTATTTATGACATGCATTGGGGGTGTAAAGTCATATTCTTTTCTACCTTGTTAGAGACCTATGTCTTTTTGGCATGGGCACACAAATATTACAATAAAAATATCTTTCTCATGGACAGAGTACAATATAAGATTAACTAAACAAATTCAATGAAAGTGGTTAAAGAAATGTCTCTACACAAAAATGATTAAATCAGGAAGAGACAGAAGACGTACCACACACCCATACCTCCTTGCCACCACTAGTCTATATACTTAACACTACTGATGATATTAGACATACAATTTGATCTTCATTTGAAAGAAGATTTGATTTAATTTTCACAATTAGACATTCAATTTGATAGAAGATTTGATTTAATTTTCACAATAGCCCAACTAAATTCAATATACTGAAAAAATGCATTTTGTCTAAATTCCAGGTGGCACTTCCCCAAATTCTAAAAATGATAAACTTCTGCCGCTCAATGTCCCATCCTGCATCGCCCTCGGATCTAAATGTTTTGGTTTAGAAAAATGCTGAGAAGAATTCTGGACTTGTTAATCGTTTTGTTCTATTTGTTTACCCGAGTGGTTTCTGGGATGCCTCTTTGTGTGGCAGATGAGTTTAGGAGCACACTGAGAGCATGCCATAAAAGGTTGTTACCAGGGCGGTCAAACTCCTATACAGTAGAAGATTCTCCATCTCATGGTTGTGCATACACCATACACACAGGACAAAAGTCCATAGAATGTAAGATAGCCTTCGGAGTGAGAAAGTAAACTCTAGAAACAAAACCTCAAATCTCATAAAGGAATGAAATCACGAATAACATGTTTTCTCCAGGGTTTGGAAACAGAAGTTTTATTATGTACACATAACTTAACACACGAAGAGGAATCGAAAGCATCACCTTAATATAGTATATTCTTTTCATAAAAGAAAAATAACGGCTACTTCGACTCCTCCTCACATGAAACATTTTTGATTAATGCATACATTTTTCATCATGTGGTCCCTGGTTGACTTGCTAGATAAAACATCAGCTGTGAGAATTGTATATACTGGCATATCTCACTTTAGCCAAATCTCTTAAACAGTTATGTCTTTAAAAACATTGTGGATATACAAGTTTGAAATTTTTAATAATCTTCACTGATAATTGTTATTCACTGTAGAAAAATACCTTCATTGCCATTCATGATGTAATAATAATAATAATAATAATAATAGCTGTCCATCGTTGTCGATGAGGACCGCCGACATCATCCTTGTCACAGATTTCCCTGTTGGGTGTGGGTGCGCATGTGGCTGAACAGGCCAATGCGAGCACGAAAACATCTGCTACATATCGGGCACACGAGGTTTGTAGAAGGGGATGGTGTTCCCGCTGCTCGGGATTTCCGCGTCTGCTCTGGGCTTTCACAACACAGTCGTCTTCGCCGGTAGCTACACCCGATCTGTTTTGCGCAAGACATTCATGATGTAACGGTATCTATATTGACAATTGAGGCATTTCAATGTGACAAGGGTGAGCTGCTATAGGATTCAGACTTTAAAAAACCAACAATATAATAATTTCCTCTTGTATCATAGCTGTCTATTACTTTGGGACTTCCTTGTCCATGGTTAGTTAGTTTTCATTGCACATATGCCGTTAACCGTGATGGTGAGCTTAAGTCATCTGTCCTGCTCCAAGTGCGCTGCGTCGATCAAATTAAGACAGTGTCTTTGCACAGTCACTCTAATGGTATCTATCCACCTGCATCACAGCTGCCCCATTGCCCTGTAGCCAGATTTACCAGCGTTGTAAGCCATCAGTGAAGTTGATAAGGGTACTTTCTCTTTGACCAAACCAATGTATTTTCTGCCTGGAAATCTATTCTGCATAAAACATGGTGCCGACTATACTGTGAATGTCGTCATTTCGCATTCTATCTTTCCTGGTAAAACTAGTGACTTTCCTCAAACACTTCATTTCACACGTTAAAATTCTGCTCTCACGCACCCTGGACATAGGCCATGTTTGACACAGGTAGCACAGAGTCGGCATAAAATATACTGTTTATCAGCTGTTGCTTTATTGCCAAACTAATGCTCGGGTGTCTAACCAGTGGGGATAGCTGATAAGTTACAGCATATGCTTTCTGACACCTATTCCCAATTTCCCTGTCAAGCATACCATCTGTTAAAAAAATACTGCAGAAACACAAACTCATGGGTCCGTTGAAGAGCAATATCATTGACACGTATGTCGAGTGATGCAGGTGTTCTACTGATCCTCATTGGTTCTGTTTTCTTCTTGCTAATTCACATATTGTTGGAATTGTTGTCAAACCCTGGCCCTTGTTGGATTGAAAAGCTCAACTTTAAATGACAATATTCATTCATTGAAAAACACCTCACAAAGAAACTGCCTCAATATTTCAATATTAATGCCCCCTCCAGGGTTGTACTTGCACATGACCGCTCCAGCTGTGGCCCTACCATCAACACAAAGTGCTCATGTCACAGAGTAGAACATAAGCAATGAGGCTCAGAGAAAGCGTTGCACCCTAAAGCACAGAAGTCAAGCTATTGAATCCATGCATATGAGTGCCACGTGCGGTATGGCCAGTCGTGCCAGGATTGGTCTTTACAGTCATATGCAATGAGCAGCTATTATTTTTCTGAGATAAAACTACATTGTAACTTCTGGTGTTGGGACACAATTAATTTTCTTATATACAATTTTTAAAAGTGAATTACATACAATTTACGTAAATTGATAGTTAACATTTTACACATAAAAATATGTGTATGAATTATATATTCTTTTCATAAAGCTTCACCATTTATAGTTTATCAAATACGCACAACATCATTAGTTACATCCTATATCTTTTTTTTTAAAGTGTTAAATTTGTTTCCTGTAGCTTTGCATGCTGGGTTAAGGACAATTATAGCCACAGATTTAAGTTAAGATAGACTGTCAGCATTCTCAGACCAGGTTCCACAACTCCTCCAATTTATCTGAAACGGCTGTTATTTATTTCAGTCCAAGTCTAGCTTGAGCCATCTGGTTCCTTAATCTCACCAGCTCTGCAAATATGTCTTTATCTGTGGGAGAAGATTAACGATAGTGTGGCATTAGCTGGGGTCTCAGGCAAAGAGACTCAACATTGGTGGAACACAACAGGAATAGTTGGGAAAGCATCCGCTGCAGTTCTATGCTCCCAGGTGAAGTAGATGGATGTCGTCAAGTCAGTCATTAGGTTTATAATTATTCCAGATGTAGATCGGGAATAGGAAGTGGAGATGAATAGGAAGTGGAGATGGATAGGAGACACGCTAAGAAAGAAACCTAACAATATAACTTGACATGTTAGTTATTTGTCTAGGAGGATGTTGTTGTTTGTGAATGCCCACAATAAGTAGGTTTACTCTTGTTTGCTCCATGAAAAGGACGTTAAGTGGTGGTTGCAGTAGCTTTTCTCACATCCCGAGCGTGCTGATGAAAGTGGACCAGGGTCCTCCAGGTGGTTAGGCTATGCTTGTCTTCAACTGTGTGTCGCTCACTACTACAGGGATCACATCTTCCTCACTTTGTTAGCCAGGTTACCACGAAAACAGCCCGTTTCCAGAGAGGACTGCAAGGATGGTCAAGGTGAGGGTCTTGGCCGGTATATTTTGCCTGACCCTGACTAACATGTCTGATCAGTATATTTTGCCTGACCCTGACTAACATGTCTGATCAGTATATTTTGCCTGACCCTGACTAACATGTCTGATCAGAATATTTTGCCTGACGTTAGTCTTCCTCCCCGAAGCATAGGATAGCCCCTACATTTGGTCCAATCATTTGCAGTTTCAATAGCAATGGTTTTGCATGATGAGGTTGCTGACCTCATATAGAACTCTCTATAATCGCCTTGAATGACACGCTTGGAAGGTTACAGTGGAACTATTCTTCATTTCCCCATGAGTGGATTCGAACAGAGGATAGGATAAGTGGTGAGATCAAAGAACTTCTTGTGAAGGAAGATGGAAGAGGTAGCAAGAGCAATCAATGGGTGGAACTCAAAAAGATGGTCCAAATAATTAGGATTGATGGAAAGGATGATTGGCAGTCATATGCTCCAAAGGGAACCTGTGAGATTATATCAAGCCATTTACTTTTTATACCATAAAAACTAAGAGATCCTTATAGATCACTTGGTCAATATACTCTCGTGTTTTTACCTTGTCATGGTAGAGGAGCTTGTGTGTTCCTATGACCACAAGAGATCTATTGGCATAGCTACCAGCAGGAGCTCCCAATGCAAATCAGAACATAAACATTTTTAGATAAAGCAATGAAGGTCAGAACATAAACATTTTTAGATAAAGCAATGAAGGTCAGAACATAAACATTTTTAGATAAAGCAATGAAGGTCAGAACATAAACATTTTTAGATAAAGCAATGAAGGTCAGAACATAAACATTTTTAGATAAAGCAATGAAGGTCAGAACATAAACATTTTCAGGTAAAGCAATGAAGGTCAGAACATAAACATTTTCAGGTAAAGCAATGAAGGTCAGAACATAAACATTTTTAGATAAAGCAATGAAGGTCAGAACATAAACATTTTTAGATAAAGCAATGAAGGTCAGAACATAAACATTTTCAGGTAAAGCAATGAAGGTCAGAACATAAACATTTTCAGGTAAAGCAATGAAGGTCAGAACATAAACATTTTTAGATAAAGCAATGAAGGTCAGAACATAAACATTTTTAGATAAAGCAATGAAGGTCAGAACATAAACATTTTTAGATAAAGTAATGAAAGAACATAAACATTTTCAGGTAAAGCAATGAAGGTCAGAACATAAACATTTTTAGATAAAGTAATGAAAGAACATAAACATTTTCAGGGCTAGCAATGAAAGAACATAAACATTTTCAGATGTAGCAATGAAGGTCAAAACAGAAACATTCTCAGATGTAGCAATGAAAATCATAACAGAAACATTTTCAGCATAAACAATGAAAGCACAAAGAAAGATTGCATCTCCTCACAACATAAGTAGCCATTGTCAAAATCTAGACACAACTTACCAGAACATTTGACTAGTCCATGCACAATGTAGCGCAGATATGCGTAAAAATTACACACTGAAGCAATCTGTTGAGATGTGGACAATTTTGATCAGTTTAAACATGATTGTCAAAAACAAATCATTTAGTGATATGCATATATATGTCTGTTGCTTTTAATCTGACGTTTTTTCAAAGCGTTAATAATCATACGTAGACAACCAGACTACCATATAAATCGGATGAAAATACTGCTCTTTCGATTGTAGAGAGGTAACACTTCGGTCCTGTCCAGTTGAACACAATGGCGATTTTGAAATTTGCTTTAGACATTTCAAAGTGATTTCTTCTGTATTTCACTAGGATTTGAAGTTTCACCCACTTTTGAGAAAGGGAAGATAATTATGTTATTTAATAGAAGCAAATTCTACATCCAGTATTGAACTCACTGGGGTAAAGGTCAAAGAAAAGTGGAAGGGAAAGCCCGAGTTTGTGGGTCTCAAGAGTAAAAACTCAACAAGATGGCCCAAAACAGGAACTGGTGAAGAGGAACCTCTGTAGACTATGTTACCATGGAAGCAAAAAGGAACAAACTTCACAGTGACTAGGTTTAATTCTTCTGGTCTACCTTGAAATATAGAAAAATGCATCCAACCCACCAATTCCTATTATTGCTTATGCGACAGCAAACTGATACCATCTTGACAATCAAGATACACTACAACAAACTGATACCATCTTGACAATCAAGATACACTACAACAAACTGATACCATCTTCACAATCAAGATACACTACAACAAACTGATACCATCTTGACAATCAAGATACACTACAACAAACTGATACCATCTTCACAATCAAGATACACTACAACAAACTGATACCATCTTCACAATCAAGATACACTACAACAAACTGATATCATCTTCACAATCAAGATACACTACAACAAACTGATACCATCTTCACAATCAAGATACACTACAACAAACTGATACCATCTTCACAATCAAGATACACTACAACAAACTGATACCATCTTCACAATCAAGATACACTACAACAAACTGATACCATCTTCACAATCAAGACCTTAGAATTATCTATCAAATGTCAATGCAGCAATGGTTATGGCAAAAACTCACCCGATTTCGAGACATCTGTGATATCGAATACCACTCGTCATCTCCCTCAAACTTGATCTTATAGTTGCATAGTTTATGACTTTCGGATAAACAACATTTTCTGCAACACAACAGAGAAACTTTTAGTTGCATAGTTTATGACTTTTGGATAAACAACATTTTCTGCAACACAACAGAGAAACTTATAGTTGCATAGTTTTTTTGTGTGTTCGCCTTATTTCTCTATTCCCCAAGGCGGGTGTGCGTTGCACTGTGGTTTTTATTTTGCGCCTGTCGGCCCAGTGCATCCGACTTCAGCATGCGTTTTATATAAGGGTCTGCTGCCTCCTGCATTTTCTAAGGGTTTGCTTCCGCGGGGTAACAGCTGGTGCTGTGATGGGGTTCGAACCCAGCACCTTCGGATTGTGAGCCGTGCCACTAACCACTAGGCCACGCCGTCACCATGCATAGTTTATGACTTTCAGATAAACAACATTTTCTGCAACACAACAGAGAAACTTATAGTTGCATAGTTTTTTTGTGTGTTCGCCTTATTTCTCTATTCCCCAAGGCGGGTGTGCGTTGCACTGTGGTTTTTATTTTGCGCCTGTCGGCCCAGTGCATCCGACTTCAGCATGCGTTTTATATAAGGGTCTGCTTCCTCCTGCATTTTCTAAGGGTTTGCTTCCGCGGGGTAACAGCTGGTGCTGTGATGGGGTTCGAACCCAGCACCTTCGGATTGTGAGCCGTGCCACTAACCACTAGGCCACGCCGTCACCATCCATAGTTTATGACTTTCAGATAAACAACATTTTCTGCAACACAACAGAGAAACTTTTAGTTGCATAGTTTATGACTTTCAGATAAACAACATTTTCTGCAACACAACAGAGAAACTTTTAGTTGCATAGTTTATGACTTTCAGATAAACAACATTTTCTGCAACACAACAGAGAAACTTTTAGTTGCATAGTTTATGACTTTCAGATAAACAACATTTTCTGCAACACAACAGAGAAACTTTTAGTTGCATAGTTTATGACTTTCAGATAAACAACATTTTCTGCAACACAACAGAGAAACTTTTAGTTGCATAGTTTATGACTTTCAGATAAACAACATTTTCTGCAACACAACAGAGAAACTTTTAGTTGCATAGTTTATGACTTTCAGATAAACAACATTTTCTGCAACACAAAAGAGAAACTGAGTTATTACAAACAATATAAGACATGATCCCCATTTTCTTCTTTGTACTTTTTTCTTACTTTTTAAGCACAAAATACAAAATCTTTTGGGTGAGAAGAACGAACTTGACAAAATGAGAAATAACGATTGGCTTAGCTTCGTTCATTCTCAATCTCCCACTACCAAACACTGAAAGGGCTTAAGTAGCAGAATATAGCCCAGAGAACGAATTGCGTTGTCATAGTTTACAGCTTGGCTGCGAAATTTGCACCTTTCGGTCCAACACATCTGACTTCAGCCAGCATTTTTTGAGTGCCGGGTTAGCATTCCTTCTTCGATCCCTTCTTCTTAGTCTGCCCTGCTGCAGCCTGTTATCCAGGATCACCGCGTGGAGGTGTAGAAGGGTCTTGGCAGCTATGGTTCGCTGGCCCTGACGCTAGCAGTCAGCTATGGATCGCTGACCACTGCAGCTCATGCGCTGCTCAGCATCTTGATCCCAAATAATGATTGAAGTTTGGTATAAAATAAAATGTCATTAACAAGAACAAACATTATGCTGTTGTGATCTATCAAGAGGATTTATATGGCCGGGGAATAAAAGCAGCTTGCCCTTACAGTCACCATGCAGGCTATATTTTCATTTGATCTACAGTAGAAACAAATCCTATGCCGTACTCATGTTTAGAACCAAGCCCCCTTAGTCAGGAGACCAGCATGATAACTATGAGGTCACCCTCTCTTCATAAAATACTATCCTCTCTTCATAAAATGCCCCCTATCTTATCAAATGTGTGTGGTGGTAGTGAAATAAATGCTGAAAATGGCTAGCCAGCCTCATTGCTATTATTTTAATTTTGCGCTCGCCTTATTTCTCTATTCCGCAAAGCGGTGTTGTTGTTCCGAATGCTCACAATGAGTAGGTTACTCTTATGTGCGCCCTGAAAAGGATGTTAAGTGACAGTTTGCAGTAGTTTTCCTCATGTCCCGAGCGTGCTAATGAAGGTGGACTGGGATACTCTAGGCGGTTTTGCTAAACTTGGCCTCATCTGCGTGTCACTCACTACTACGGAGATCACGTCAAACCTCACCTTGTTAGCCAGACTGTTGTCCTCGACAACAGCCTGTTTCCTAGACTACCAATGAGAAGGTCAGGTGAGGGTCTTGGTCAGTATATTTCGCCTGACCCTGGCTAACATTCTCTGATCAGTGTGTTTTGCCTGACCAGACATTAGCCTCATCGTCCCCCCAAAGCAGTGTACGTTGCACTAGATTTTTATTTTGCACTTGTCGGCCCAGTGAATCCGACTTCAGCATTAATTTTATGTAAGGGTATGCTTCCTCCTGCATTTTCTAAGAGTTTGCTTCCTCGGGGTAACGGCTATGATTGGGGAGCGAACCCAGCACATTCGAGTAGTGAGATGTGTCACTTAACCACGCTGTCCCCGTGATACATTGCTATGACACAAGAGAGTATCAGCTATTAGAATACACAATACAATTGCTTAAATGCCCAGTGCATCCGACATCAGCACTTATTTTTTAAATGGGTTTATTGCACAAAGGAATATGATGTTGTTTCATGTATCTGAACACAATCAAGTTTGGATAGTGAGCTGCGCTACTAACCATTTTACCATGCCGCCCCTCAAATTTAAACTCACGGAGGGCTCACGCTTCTATCACAAGAGGCCATTAATGACATGAGGTATTTTACAAGAGTGCTGTAATATCATTGTCTCTTGGCCTGACATCTCCTATGGACAATTATTTTGTATTCGGGTCAACTCTCCCTCGCCTTTGGACATCTTCAGACTACATCTGGGACGGCGTGGGCTAGTGGTTAAGTGACGCTGCTCACAATCCGAAGGTGCTGGGTTCGATCCCCATCACAGCACTGGCCGTTACCCCGGGTAAGCAGACCTTTACATAAAATGCAGGAGGAAGCAGACCGTTACATAATATGCATGCTGAAGTCGGATGCACTGGACCAACAAGCGCAAAATAAAAACCACAGTGCAACAAGCCGCCTTGGGAAATAGAGAAATAAGGCGAATGCAACCACACAAAAAAACTACATCTAAGGTATCAGTTTGTTTTTTGTTGCTCCTCTAAGATGAATTGCGATCGATGGTTCACAGCCGATTCATTATTCATTAAAAGGTTGTTGTAGCTTAATGCCCTCAATGAGTTTAAGTTTACTCTCTTGTGGGCACCGAAAAGGACGTTAAGTGGCGGGTTGTAGTAGCTTTCCTCACATCCTGATGAAGGTGGACCAGGGTCTTCCATACAGCTTGTCTTCATCTGTGTTGCGCTCACTACTATGGGGATCACATCTCGTCAGCCAGGCTGCCTTGAAAACAGCTTGTTTCCAGGGAATGCCACATGGAAAAGAGATTGTGGTCTTGATCAGTGTATTGCGCCTGACCCTGATGCGATGTCCTGTTCAGTATGTTGTGCCTGACTGAACTAGCATCTCAATTTCCCTCATTAAAAGGCTAGAGTACTTCATGTACTCATGCAGTGGTCACTTCTGTTTACATGATGAAATTGCCATCCTCATGCACTAACATATAAACCAAGCCGCAGTGGTCATATTCTTTCCTCTCCTGTAAGACGCACGAAGATAGATCCACACTGGCAATACCATATACATTCAAGTTAATGTTCATTTAAAAAATATGTTATTAAATATATGTTAAAAAAAATGAAGTTCAGGTAAAATGGCATTTAAAAATAGAAGTTCAGATAGAAATGGCGTTTAAAAATAGAAGCAGACAAAAATAGCATTTAAAAAATAGAAGTTCACCCCAAAAACGCTTTCAAATAGTTCAGACAAAAATAGCATTTAAAAATAGTTCAGACAAAAATAGCGTTTTAAAATAGAAGTTCACACAAAAAAGTTTTAAAATAAAAGTGCAGACAAAAAAAGCGTTTTAAAATAAAAGTTCAGACAAAATAATATTTTAAAATAGAAGTTCAGACAAAATAGCATTTTAAAATGGAAGTTCAGACAAAAATAACGTTTAAAAATAGAAAGTTCAGCAAAATTCCCATTAAGTGTATGTTAACAAAACGTAGAGCACCTTGGGAAAGACTGATCTCCTGGGATAGGTTCGATAGACAATGTGTTTTCTCTGACACTCTGTAGTAATTTGTCTGCAAGCTGAGAAGTACAAAATAAATCAGAGCTAACAAAAATAGATTACTAACAAAATTCAAATGTTGAATACAGAAATGTACAAAATATTAAAAGTAAAAATGTAAACAAAACTGTCATACGTCATTTTTCCCATTGATGGTAGTCGAGGGGTTTTAAAGGCTGAGGACTACAGACAGCTTCACCACGTCGTGTGCTGACTAGTGTTTGTTTATTTAACCCCCCACCAGAAAAACAACATATGTCATACCGGGGATTCGAACCGCTGCCCTAATTGTTGGCGGACAGGCCTCGAAACCATTCGGTCACGTGCTCCTCAAAAAGTAATTAAAAGTAATCGCCACATAAAACAGTTTCTAAACAAGTATAGTTTTGTGTGTACATACGAGGTCCGTAGGTTGCAAAGGCAATACAAATTCTAGTTTATTGCTGATCCTCTTTTCTATGACAACAATATATCATGGTGACCCTGGCTCATCAGTTATTGCTTGAATCTGTGGAATTTTTACATCGTCCTCCTATGTATGTTGTCAGCTTCAGAAATGTGAGCAGTGGTGCCATTGTGGCTAGATCACAATAGAAAAGTAATAGGTCTCGATGGGAACTTGTGGGATTTTTTTTTTCTTTTTCCGTTCGCCTTATTCCTCTATTCCCCAAGGCGTGTGCTTTACACTGTGGTTTTTATTTTACGCCTGTCTGCCCAGTGCATCCGGCTTCAGCATACATTTTATGTAAGGATCTGCTTCCTCCTGCATTTTGTAAGGGTTTGCTTCCCCGGGGTAACGGCCGGTGCTGTGGTGGGGATCGAACCCAGCACCTTCTGGTTGTGAGTCGTATCACTTAACCACCAGTCCACGCCGTCCCCCTTCTGGGATTTGAAGGAAATTAAGCTAAACACAAACAAAAACCTTAAACTCTAATGTAAAAAAACCATACTACTGTATGGTTCTGAAACATGGAGAACAACAAAAACAACAACCAAAAAGGTACAGACTTTTCATAATTGGGCCCTGTACAGAATAGAGACATTGAAATGGTATGTTGTCTAATGTCCACAATGAGCAGGTCTACTCTTTTGTGTGCCCTGAAAAGGGTGTTAAATGGCGAGTTGTAGTAGCTTTCCTCACATGCCAAGCGCGCTGATGAAGATGGACCATGGTCTTCCAGGCAGTTGTGCTGTGCTTGGACTACATCTCACTACTACAGGGATCACATCTCGTCAGCCAAGCTGCCTTGAAAACAGCCTGTTTCCAGGTAACGCTATATGGGAGAGAGTTTTGGTCAGCGTATTGTGCCTGACCCTGATACAACGTCCTGATCAGTATGTTGTGCCTGACTGGACTAGGATCGCAGCTCCCTGAAATGGTATGATAAGGTGACGTTGTTGGATAGGACACTCATTAAGGATACCAGCTGACAGCATTACAAGACAGTCTCTGTTCTGGAATCCCCAGGGCAAGAGAGGTAGAGGCAGACCAAAACACACATACTGTAGTTGGGGATGAAATGTGAGAGACTTGTGAGGAGGGTTGTCTCCATTCCAGTCAACCTTCGATACGGAGACGACATCATTTGAGGTTCCGATGCTGATTCTATGTTAAGACTATGTACCAGGGTACAATCCATCTTGTCTGCATGTAGCAGACCACGTTTTAGTTTAATTTAGTCAAAGAATCAACATCATTGCACATGGTTTAAACCGTGTGCTCTGTTGTTCATATTTTTGGAGAATCTCTGCACAATGCACAACCTCCGTACCACATGAGGATCCCGTAATAGATTGGATAGACTTGTATCATAATTTTGCTAGGGCATCGGCCGTTAAGCCTGGTCTTTTCAATTTCCAACTGCAGAGGGATTTATTTTAACGTGCACAACACTGACCACGGGCGTCAGATCTCTACTGTCCAGAGATCGGGGGAAATACAAGAAAGTATACGTAGAAAAATCCCGGTCTTCACCGTGATTTGAATCCACAACCTCCAGCACCCGAGGCTGATGTCTTCCCTAGAGACCACTCAATCCCAATGTACCAGGGTATACAATCCATCTTGCCTGTATGTAGCAGACCATGTACTAGGGTATTCAAACTGCCATGTCTGCACGTAATAAGCCAGCATGTATGTATTAAGCTTACTTGTATGAAACTTACAACAACTCACTCGTATATTTTTAAAGCTAAGACAGGGCTGAATGTCTTCTTGCTGCACCCTCACAAAAAACTGTCCAGAAAACTCTGTTGTCGGCTGTAGAAGCCATCTCTTAAACTCGTCAAACACAACCGAATCCAGCTGACAGGATGAGAAACAGAAATCAATCAATCAATCAAACATCAGATCTCAGGAGCAATACAGCACATTTAACAACACAATCA
Source organism: Ariolimax columbianus (assembly GCA_036924085.1). NCBI lineage: Eukaryota > Metazoa > Mollusca > Gastropoda > Stylommatophora > Arionidae > Ariolimax > Ariolimax columbianus. The sequence goes on along the minus strand of JAVGWX010000011.1, from coordinate 4,580,535 downwards.
TTCATCAACAACATTTTCTAACTTGAAGGTGCAAAACTTCACACGTGCGGAAGTCTATAAGCCAGATACAATATTTCACACCTATGGACGCTTGTGTAACAGCAGGAGGTTCAGATGCATATGTAAGGATCAGAATTGGAAAGGCACGAGGGGCATTCCTGACACTAAACAATATATGGAGATCCAGAGATATCAAGCCATTGGAACAACAAATGAAGTGAAGAAAATGGGGCTGGGTGAGAAATACGCTGCGGACGGCAGTTTTACATAGCAAGACAGGCTCTTACATGGAATCCCCAGGAAAAAGAGAGAGAGAGGTAGACCAACAAATACGTGGAGAAGAGAATTTGAGAAGGAGCTAAAATTAAATAATTACACCTGGAGAAGAGACAGAAAAAGCAGCACATGACCATATACGCTGGCAAGATGTTGTCGATGGCCTATCAAAGAGCAACGAGCTTTGATTTGATTGATGTGCAATACTTCACACCTGTGGATGATTGCGTCAGCCAGGTGCAATACTTCACACCTGTGAATGATTGCGTAAGCCAGGTGCAATACTTCCCACCTGTGGAAGATCGTGTAAACAATGTCACGACAACAATCACAAAAACAAACTTTTTTTCAAAATATTCATCAAACAACAGAAAATAAAGTAATGTAACAGACACTTTGGAATCATAACTGTAGACCTTCAGGTGAATTCAAGAAAGACATGAGATAAAAGATTATTCTTCTACTGCGTTCATTATGAAAAGGGAGTTTTTGTTACAGTGTGCAATATCTCTGTATTTCGGCCCCAAACATTGAGCTTCAGTGCGTCATTGTTTGCACCGCCATTACCTTATTTCTTCTATTTGAGTAAGGAATTTCATAATTATTTCTGCTCAGCAGAGGCTAACAGCCTGCTCGTACCAGAGATTTTATATGTATAAAGGATTTCTGACTTTATCATCCATCTCCAATAGGACTAGGCACTCAGTCTCACCTTCATTAAGACCAGGGCTGCTTGAAACTTGCGGGCTTCTAGCATCCAGTTTTCACGCTTTCATTAATTTCTTGAGAGGCTAGTGCCTTATCTCTCTGCTGCAACAGCCACCAAGTTAGAGGATTAGGCCAACTAGGCATAGATTTTCTTTTCTGCTGTTTGGTGTATATGTTTCTGTGTGCTTCATTTTACTTGTCTGGGGTCGAAGATGCAGCACAGTGGATAAGCTGAAAGCAGCTAGTGACTTATAGCTGGCTGCTTGCATCAGCGAACTAGAGCTGATTCCACCTTCAACAGATTGCTCTAGTGTAGTCTTCTTCTTCTTTGTTCATTCTCAATCTCTCGCTACCAAGCCCTGAAAAGGGCTTTGCAAGTAGCAGGATGTTGTCCAGAGAACGGAATGCACTGTGTCGTAGTTTACAGCTTGACTGTAGCATTTGCACCTCGGTCCAACACATCCGACACTTTTCATTACAGGGTTAGCCTTCCCTCTTCGTTCCCTACTACTTAGCCAGTTTGCTCTGTTGCAGTCTGTTATCCAGGATTAAAGCAGCTCTGGTTCGCTGGCCCTAACGCTAGCAGTCAGTTGACCATTGCAGCTCATGGACTACTTGACATCTTGATCTCTGGTGTAGTCTGACTAAGAGAATAGGGATTGCAGTTGGTGCCAGCAGTCCGCACCAAAAAGGGTAGTGGTACAGTGGGTCCCATCACACTGCAACATCCAAGGCAACGAGGAGGCAGACAGACTGGCAAAAGAAGGTGCAAGACTACCATAAACAGATACTAGTATGACGTACGAAGAGTCAAAACGGCTTATCAAAGCCAGATACATGACCAAATGGGAAACCGAACATACTGGTTACACCAAAAACGATGCCTATTACCAGTTGAACAGAAGAGAGCAGGTCGTGGTCTTCAGACTTCGCACTGGCCACAATAGACTGAGGTACCACCTATTCAACAAATTGAAGATAGGTGGTACCGACGAATGCCCGTGCGGTACCGGGAAAATGACCGCTGAACATCTGCTGCAGAACTGCCCGACATACGAGGATCAGAGAGAGCAGATGTGGCCATCACCAGTGGAACTGCAAGACAAGCTCTATGGCAGTGGCGACAGCCTCAGGATGACCGTCGCTTTTTTCGAAAAAATAATGGTTACTGTCTGACTGCGTACGCAGAAGAAGGATTGCAGTTGAAAGGCAAACCGATACCCAAAACAAAACCAGCTGAAATCGGACCAAAAGGCGCTGATATTGGTCTAGCAATAAACTACGACACAACATCCTTTTTCAGGATGAACGTCACAGAAGAATTAAATTTGTGTGCAATTGTTCTCGTTGTTTTGTTGACAAATAGATAAGCTTCAGTGTTCCCAAACAGCATCTACTAAAACACTTCACGCCTGGAGAGTTAACTTAACTTAACGTCTTTATACTGGTTTAGAAGACCCTGCAGAGTCTGTATACAACCAGTTACATTTACGTCACCTTGCTCTAAAAGCTATGCGCATCCAGTTTATTCTTAAATGCATTAACTGTCCCTGCCTCCACTACCTCCCCTGGCAATGCATTCCAAGCAGACACCACTCTCTGACTAAAAAAATATTTCCTAATATCTAACCTGGACCTCTCTTTAGTCAACTTGTAGCTATGCCCTCGTGTTATTGTAGGTGGCTGTATTTTAAAAAACTTGTTATAGTCTAATTTATCGATTCCTCTGATCATCTTATAAACCTGTATTAAGTCACCACGAATTCTTCTCTCTTCGAGACACTGTAGGCCGGTTTTTCTGAGTCGTTCCTCATAACTGTAATTCTGGAATCCCACTATCATCTTTGTCGCTCTTTTTTGTATTCTTTTTAGCATGTTTATGTCCCCTCTATGATAAGGACTCCACACCTGTACACAGTACTCCAATCTAGGTCTAACTAAAGCTTTATACAGTTTGACTATCACTTCCTTGCGCCTATGTTTAATATTTCTTTTTATCATACATAACATTGCATTTGCCTTTTTCACTGCTACCTTAACTTGCTCACTCACCTTTCCTGTATGATCTATTATAACCCCTAGGTCCCTTTCCTTATCTATCTTTCTAATATTTATTTCACTCCTTCTGTAATTATGTTCCATATTGGATGTACCCATGTGGATGACTGTACATTTATCTACATTAAACTCCATTTGCCAGCTTACAGACCATTCTCGAATTTTATCTAAATCCGACATCAATATATCCACTTCCGCTTTAGATGAGACACTACTGCATAGTTTTGTGTCATCAGCAAATTTTGCAATCATGGATCCCATATCAATGTCCGTTGCGGTAGGCAACGTTTTCTATGTGACCAGGGTGGTCTTTTTTCATTTTGATTTATCCGTGCTCAATCTGAGGTTATTAGTATCACACGTGGATACATGAAGTTAAAAAACAATACAAGTTTATTGCAGAGGGGGACAAATATTTATCATTGTTAAAGAACTATTAAGAATATTACCTCTTTCAGAAGAGAGTGATGTTCCGTTGCCTCGGCCATCGCTCTGGACTCCTTTGTAAACTGGTGATGACTTGTTGAGCGGCGATGAGTTTTCCAAAATGGTTTTCCTTCCTTGTCCTTCTTGTTTGTGGTATCAATTTGTGGGTTAAGGTGTTTGTTAGGACTGCTAGGTGTCGATGTCAGGACCAAGTCCTTCAAAGCAGTCACTTCTGCAGTTAGAACCTCAATCTAGACACAATAGAAAGATGCAATCTAATCTATGATGCCCTGCGTTAATTAGGAATTATGAAAAGTACAATACATAGTGTTGTCAAATCAGTGCATAAACTTTACACTAAATTAGAAAGTCAATAGATTGGAGAATACAGAATACTCGAGAATACAGAATACTCGAGAATACAGAATACTCGAGAATACAGAATACTCATTTCGAAGTTCTTCCTCAACACTCTTTACGGAAAGGATGTTTTGTTTCATTGTGTCTTAGTTTGCAATGTATGTGCCTATCGGCCCAACACATTTTTGGTACTGTGAGCGCCTTCCCTCTTCAATCGGATCGAAAGGTGTAATATCACAGTAAAGTTGTAAACTACTACACAACATATTCCGTTCTCAGGACTTCATCCTGCTACTTGCAAAACCCTCTTCAGAGCTTGGTAGCAGGAGTTTGAGAACGAACGACAAAGAATAAGAAGAAATACATACTTTAGCTCTGGCTTCTTTCAACTGCTTCTTGGCCAGCTGCTCGCTTAGTGCGGCCTCGTTCAGCTGAGAATTCACTTCCTGCAAAACCAAACAATGACGAACTCAATAAGCTGAAAAGACTTCATATACAGGCAGACTACTACTTAATCCCAGGAGGGGAGTTTGTTAAGATTACATTTATTAAGTCTTATGCGAATGACATTTATTAAGTCTTATGTAATATGTAAGTCTTGTCTGTGATCCGGCAGAATTACGGTTTACACCATTTACTCAGCTGCATGGAAATAATGATGGTGCCAAGGAACTGGGGAATGTATGGACTTCCTGCCGACTAGCCCAGATAGAAGTGATATAATGACTTAGGGTATGTGTGAACCGACTAGCCCAGATAGAAGTGATATAATGACTTAGGGTATGTGTGAACCGACTAGCCCAGATAGAAGTGATATAATGACTTAGGGTATGTGTGAACCGACTAGCCCAGATAGAAGTGATATAATGACTTAGGGTATGTGTGAACCGACTAGCCCAGATAGAAGTGATATAATGACTTAGGGTATGTGTGAACCTACTACCTCAGATAGAAGTGATATAATGACTCGGGGTATGTGTGAACTTCATACCTACTAGCCCAGATAGAAGTGATATAATGACTTGGGATATGTGTGAACCTACTACCTCAGATAGAAGTGATATAATGACTTAGGGTATGTGTGAACCTACTAGCCCAGATAGAAGTGATATAATGACTTAGGGTATGTGTGAACCGACTAGCCCAGATAGAAGTGATATAATGACTTAGGGTATGTGTGAACCTACTAGCCCAGATAGAAGTGATATAATGACTCGGGGTATGTGTGAACTTCATACCTACTAGCCCAGATAGAAGTGATATAATGACTTGGGATATGTGTGAACCTACTACCTCAGATAGAAGTGATATAATGACTTGGGGTATGTGTGAACCTCCAATCCTAGATAGAAGTGATATAATGACTTATGGTATGTGTGAACCTCCTACCCTTGATAGAAGTGATATGACTTGGGGTATGTGTGAACCTCCTACCCCAGATAAAAGTGATATAATGAATGCCATATAACTAGGTGAATGAATGAACGTGTCTCTAAACAATCTAGCTAGGATTGGCTTTACTGTTTTCATTCTATTTCCCTATTTGCCAATGCTGAGTTGCATAGGTCTCCTGAACTGTAAGCTCGTAAAGTTCAAGATAAACATTTCCCAACTATTCATTTAATATAAATTCAAGAAAAAGGATTATTACTTTCCTGTGACATAAATTCAGAATAAAAAGATTAATCTAGCCCTGTGACATAAATTAAAGATAAAAAGATGAATCTATTCATCTAATATGAATTCAAGATAAATAGATTACTCTAGCCCTGTGACAAAGTTCCAGGTAAATGATTATTTATTATTCAAGTGTGTGGCTACAGGTGGCTGGTAATGTAGCAAAAAAACTACCCAACAATTATGAAATAGATAGTACCTACAGTAAGCTTTTCAATGATTAAACTAGTGTCATTGAAACACTCCAAATGATAAAAAATATATCCATAAAATATATACTTATTCGTTCGTTCGTTCTTAAACTCCCACTACCAAGCCCCGAAAAGGGCTTTACAAGTAGCAGTGTACAGAGAACAGAATTCGGCGTGTCGTAGTTTACATGTTGACTACGATATTTGCACCTTTCAGTCCGCAACATCCAACTTTAGCAGGACTTTTTGGGTACAGGATATGTACTGCTGAGCATCTTAATCCCTTCAAAGATATTGGCTTAGCTTCGTTCGTTCTCAATCTCCCGCTACCAAACCCTGACGCTGGCCTAAGTAGCAGAATGTAGTCCAAAGAACGGAATGAGCTGTGTCATAGTTTACAGCTTGACTGCGATATTTGCCCCTTTTGGTCCAACACATCTGACTTCAGAATAAGTTTTTGAGTACCGGTTTAGCATTCCCTCTTCGATCCCTTCTCCTTAGCCAGTCTGCCCTGCTGTAGCCTGTTATCCAGGATCACCGCGTGGAGGTGTAGAAGGGTCTTGGCAGCTTTGGTTCGCTGGCCCTGACACTAGCAGTCAGCTATGATTCGCTGACCACTGCAGCTCATGCGCTGCTGAGCATCTTGATCCCTGATTCTAGATAACAGGCTGCAGCAGGGCAGACTGGCTAAGGAGAAGGGATCGAAGAGGGAATGCTAAACCTGTACTCAAAAAATGCTTGCTGAAGTCGGATGTGTTGGACCGAAAGGTGCAAATAAGGCAGTCAAGCTGTAAACTATGACACAGCGCATTCCGTTCTCTGGACTACATTCTGCTACTTAAGCCCTTTCAGGGTTTGATAGCGGGAGATTGAGAATGAATGAAGCCAAGCCAAGCAGGATCACCACGTGGAAGTGTAGAAGGATCTTGGCAGCATTGATTCGCTGGCCCTGGCGTTAGCAGTCAGCTATGGGTTGCTGACCGCTGCAGCTCATGCTGCTCTTCAAAGATATTGATATTATTTTTTTGTTTTTTTGTGTTCGCCTTATTTCTCTAATCCCCAAGGCGGTGTGCGTTGCACTGTGGTTTTTATTTTGCATCTGTAGGCCCAGTGCATCCGACTTCAGCATGCCTTTTATGTAAGGGTCTGCTTCCTCCTGCATTTTTTAAGGGTTTGCTTCCCCGGGGCAACGTTTGGTGCTGTGATGGGGATTGAACCCAGCACCAGAAAGGAAAAGACAAAACAGATCCAAATGGATACAGGCCTATCAGCCTACTGAGCTGTGTCGGCAAACTGATGGAACGTATGATAAACACCAGACTGATGTGGCATCTGGAAGAAAAATGGATCCTAATTCCACCGCAAGCAGGCTTTAGACAGCACAGATCCACTGAGGATCAGGTCATCCTCATAGCCCAGGAAATAGAGGATGCCTACTAGGAACAGAAACACACAGTAGCGGTTTGGTTGGACCTGGAAAAGGCATTTGACAAAGTCTGGAAAGATGGACTTAGAGTCAAGCTAAGAAGAAGTGATGTTTGTGTGAAAATGTACAAGTGGATGAACCACTACCTCAAAAACAGAACGGCCAACAAGGGCAGATGAGCAAAAAGGTGACACTTGAGCAGGGAGTACCCCAAGGGGGAGTGGTGTCACCCACACTCTTCCTGGTGTATATAAATGACATTATAGAGATTTTACCAAGAAGAGTTCATAGCTCAATGTTTGCAGACGATTTGGCTATGTGGACCTCTGAAAAGAATCTCACCATAGCAAGAAATCGGATGCAGCAGGCCCTAACATCGCTGGAAGAGTGGGCGAACTCATGGCTGGTCAAAATAAACGAGGACAAAACCACATGTACAATATTCTCGCTATCAATCAAACACCAAAACACCAAATTAAGTCTAAACGGAAAATACCTTCAGCCAAATGACAACCCAAACTATCAGGGAGTCACATTTGATCGGCGCATGACATGGAAAAGTCAGATCGAGAGAAACCGAATGAGAGCCAGAGAAAGAATGGCAATCATGAGGAAACTTGCTGGCACAAGCTGGGGAGCAGACGAAAGCATACTAAAGAAACTGTACACTGGAAGGGTGAGACCAGTTCTCGAGTATGGCATTGCGGCATGGACAACAGCAGCAAAGGCGAACTTTGATAAAGTTAGCAAACTCCAAAACCAAGCCATGAGAGTTATAACAGGAGGCATGAAGTCAACGCCAATTGTAGAACTTGAAAAGATTACAAAACTGCATTCCATGACCGATAGAAGAGACTGGAGAGCCCAGCTGCAATTAGAGAAACTCAGAAGACTGACTGACCATCCAATGCACCAGAGACTAAACAATTTCGGAAATGGGAAACTAAAGCGGAGAAACTTTGCAGAAATAGCCAAAGCAAAGATGCACGAAGACCCTATGAATGCACTAACCACACCAAAGCCCATCCCTACGGTACGAAAACCTACCTGGATGCAGCATATATTTCCAGAGGTGGTAGAAAATATACCAGGTATTGGAAACAAAAACTGCCAGTCTGAAAAAGAAAGAAGAGATACTACCCTGAGTTACATAACGGAAAACTACCCAAGCATGGACTGGACCCATGCATACACCGACGGCTCCGTAACAAATACAACACAGAACGAAGGGGCAGGAGCATTCCTGAACCTACCAAATGGCAGAAAAATAACAATGTCATTCGCTACTTGAAAATACACAAGCAATTTCAGAGCGGAGGCAGAGGCACTGAGGGCGGCAGTGGAAGAAATGGCGACAGGTAAGAGTAATGAAAGCCACATAGTCCTGCTTACAGACGCTCTGGCCGTAGTCACAGCACTTAAAAGCCAGAAAAATACTGAACTTAATGATTTAAGAGCAGTACTCTGTCAACTATGCCAGCAGGCCACACCAAAAAGGGTAGTGGTGCAGTGGGTTCCATCTCACTGCAACATCCAAGGCAGACAGACTGGCAAAAGAAGGTGTAAAACTACCCCAACCAGATACTAGCATGACATACGAAGAGTCAAAACGGCTTATTAGAGCTAGATACATGACCAAATGGGAAACCGAACATACCGGCTACACCAAAAACTATGCCTATTACCAGTTGAACAGAAGAGAGCAGGTCGTGGTCTTCAGACTTCGCACTGGCCACAACAGACTGAAGTACCACCTATTCAACAAATTGAAGATAGGTGGCACCGACGAATGCTCGTGTGGTACCGGGAAAAGGACCGCTGAGCATCTGCTGCAAAACTGCCCGACATACGAGGATCAGAGAGAGCAGATGTGGCCATCACCAGTGGCAACACTAGACAAGCTCTATGGCAGTGTCGACAGCCTCAGGATGACGGCTGCTGTTTTCGAAAAAATAATGGTTACTGTCTAACTGCGTACGAAGAAGAAGAACCCAGCACCTTCTGGTTTTGAGCCGTGTCACTTTACCACGCCGTCACCAGATATTGATATAAGCCTTCCATACAGAAAGATCTGGCTGCTATGATCATTCATACGATAGTGGATAGCGGGCCAGGGATATGCAACTATGATAGAGCAGGAGCTTGGCTTCATAGAGTATTTATCAAATGTATTGTCCAGGCTCAAGATGGGCTCACTCATGCAATGTGGAAGTCCTGAGAGGCAGTGTGGTGAAGGGGTTAGTGAACTGGCCCACAACCTAAACTTTCCAGATTAGGAGTCTTGAAACAGCAAAAGGCATATCCCTTTGGGAAGTAAACCCATTTTTAAAATAGTGCCGAAGTCAGAGCACTAGGCCATTTGGCACCACACACAATACAAATGCACACCGACTAAAGAAGAAAAAATTGCAGATGTGAAAAATAAATATTAAAAAGACATGGAAGGCTAAGAATATGATCCTCACCTCAAAGAGTGCAGCAGTGAAGTCACTCACTTCCTTCATCAACCTCTCTCTGATTCCTCTCAGTTCATCGACCTCCTCATCCTTCCTCTCCAGAGCCTAGGAGAGTAAATAACCATGACTTTTAATAATAACATCCTCAACGCAAACCTTAAAGATGATGATAAATAATTTTCACCAATATCATATCATATATATGTATAGCATATCATTCTTTAAGGTAGGGTCGGAGGGATAAAGTCTAACTAGTGTAAACAAAATGAATTATTCATTATTACAGACTAGCAACAACCCGTCAATAATGACGGACATTTTTAGATATCAATCAAAATATAATGAAGATAAAGGAAAAGTTTTAAAAAAAATCAAATTGTTAAACCTGAATGCCTTGCCACCTTCGATCACATTTTTTTATTTTTATTAACAAACTTTGATACAATAATAGTTGTCCATCACAAGTGATGAAGACCACTCTCTTTGTTCAGCCGTGTGGACAGTCGTATCTCTTGCTGTGTCCGCTGAAATGGGTGACTTGCGCGGGGATTTGGATTAAAGTGAGGAAGAACCTGCGCATTTTGTCAACCTCACTCACATAGCCTAAGCTACATTTTGCCAGTGGCAAGACATTCATCGAGACGACTGGAGATAGCATAGGATGCAGATTTTGTCTCAGAGTTACCACCGAAGCCTTTCCGTAAACATGTAACCCGCAGGGTAGAAAGTTGGGAAGGCATCTAACGCAGTTTGTCGTGCCTTTTCGATAACCACAAGAGGCCGTATGGACAGCACTCAGCGTGTGAGTAAGTCTGGCATCTCTCCCCAGCTGTATTCATCTCATCATAGTAGCATCTAAAATTCTCACACGCCAAATTCGTGAAGGTGAACCGGCAGAACTAGCCCGTGAAATACGGCACAGGTATAAGCGTAGTGCCATTCAGCTGGCGTCCAGACCAGGATAAACGGATGGAAGAAATCACAAAAAAAGAACGAAATAACAAGTCCCGACGGAAAACAACACCACGTTTCCGTGAACACAAGTGTAAGTCGTCGACTAGTGTGAATTCCAGGCAAATCTGTGGTCTGGCGGCATCCATAATGATCCAAAACAGTAGAGAAATGTAGACTCGCAGCCAGTTATGGCGCCATCTTTGCCAGATTTTTGAAACAATAGCCAGGGGTTATTGAGTGTGCATTTTTAGGTGCTAGCTTTGAATAGTTAACAATAAAATATTTAACTTCGGCGGGTTGCTTATATTATTTTCCTTGTTTATCCTAAATGGTTATATATATCATTTATTTGGTTTTTGCTTTGGTGCCTTGCCAAACAATTGGTTTTTCAGGTATTTTTAACTTTTGGTTTCTGTTTTGGCTTTGATTGACAAACATTCAGACACACGTTTCTGAGAATTATAATATTTGATAATGAAAGTTAATCACAACAATAACAAAACAAATTTATTTCTCAGACATGAACGACAAACTTTCATTATCAAGGTTACAGAATAATCCGGCAATTTGAGGGCAACTGTGCACCCAACACAGGTATTGACTGCTGCAGTCAGATATACAAAGATAGCACCATCTGTTACTAAATAATGGGTGAGATGGATAGTATCGTGTTCAGGTAGAACATATGAATCAAGACCTCGCATCACATCAGCACAGTGATCCTAGAAACATGCTGTGTTACAGCAGCATGGCCAACTAAGGTGGGTATATTCACTGTAATATTCATTGTAGTAAGCTTGCTGAAATACCTAGCACTACACTACAGCCAGGATAGCCCAGTTACACATTTAGTACATGCCATGATATAAAAAGAGTCACTACAAACAGCAACAAAATATATAAGAGTAGTTTTGAACAACAAAACAAAATTGCAAAACAACCAGAGCGATATGTCACCTTCTGAGCCCTCATCAGTTCCTCCTGAAGTCTTGCAGACCCTTTCTCTGTAACACTGAACAGAGACTGCCTTCTTTGCATTGCACTTGGCAGGATCACCTCTGAATAGGCTTGTCTGAATGGATAATGCTGATGGTGTTTCCTCATGTCACAATCACTGCCAGCTACTTTAGCTTCATTACTTTCAACAACAATATAAAAACACATGTCATTACAACAACAAAATTTATTCACTAAAAAACCTAAAATGAGTGCTTTTGGTTTATAACGATGGGACATTACCTACATGATGACTAAAGGGTCGCGATATATACATCAGGCAAAGACACTACAGCAGGGTAGAAGAGGAACAAAGGTAGAAGACTCTACACCCCACAGTAAAAGATAGGCGAATAAGAGAAGAAAGATTTATAATGAAAGATGGAAGCAACAATTTTAAGTCTGGGTCTGGTACAACATATTGATCAAAGACTAAACTTCTTGTTCACACTGTGCCTCTGTGATACAGCAGCCTGGTCAATGAGGTGGGGCTTAACACAGTGGTAATCCTGCAGAGAAGGTCTTACATTGTACTAGACATGAGGACCCAGGTCCGCCTTCAGTACGCCCCAGGATATAAGAACAGCCATTATAAACCTTGTACTAGACATGAGGACCCAGGTCCGCCTTCAGTACGCCCCAGGATATAAGAACAGCCATTATAAACCTTCAACTAGACAATTTGACAAGAGTGGGGGATTCTATATGAGCTGATCTTTGGCCTGGTCTTCATCTTCTGTAGTCGTCATCCTCAGAGCCTCTATGTCAAGTCATGTGTCCATGTTCGCCTTTGCCTTGCTTGCCAAGTACCAGCATAGTTTTTTTCTAGACCTTTGAAATATTTCATGTGGCCAAAGCATTTTGTTTCCTCTACGTAATAGTTTATTAGCTGATTTTATTCTGTACCCAGCTCCTCTATGATTTTTCTGACTCCCTTCTTTGTGAATCCTTGGCCGATGACTCCTATGGAATTGGGACAATTACCCCTGAACACCTGCTGCAAAATTGCCCGACATACGAGGACCAGAGAAAGCACATGTGGTTATTACCAGTGCTAACACTAGACAAGGTCTATGGCAGTGTCAACAGCCTCAAGATGATCGCTGCATTCTTTGAACAAATTCAAGTCGACGTATGACAGTTTACGAATTAGAATTTATCTTAAAAAGTTTTTCACTAAGTTATTTTAGGTCGACAACCTCCTGACATCCATAACATGGTAGTTGTGGTGACGGTATTTGCGTATCTTCTGAGAACATGGCCAATCAAATTCTATTGACCAGCTGTGATTTGCACACCGTGGTTGCTCCAGATAAGCAATGATTGGTTGCTGGTGGTGCTCAAACATCACATCCTTACTGTAGGTGAAAGGACGATGCACCAGACAACCTAAGCAACTTCTAGAGCAATATGATAGACAGTACTCTCTACACCAAAAGATGAGGAATATTAGATGGAATTGCACTACATGCAAACACACATCAATACATTCAAGAAACAAAACTTACATTTTTGGACATGATATTAATTGAAGAAAATGAATCTGCTCTTAACCCTACCAGACCTAAGGCCCTTGACCCAACTGTCCCCCATTCCTGGGTTCCAGAGCATTAAAGAGAAAAAAACCAACATGACATAGAAAAATGTTAGTTACATCCAAACAAGTGGTTAGAATAAGATGTAACTTGGAGACATTGTAGAAAATAGGTTTACCTTTCATCTAGTGTCAATATTCCACCTTTGTGTGCCAATCCACCCAGCAAAAGGCAAAGAATCTGTCTCGAGTCATAAAACATTTCGAAATCCTGGAGTAAACACAACAAAGAGCCCTCATTTGTCCAATAATCCTGATAGCTGGGCTTTATACATGAGTATTCCATATGGATCCTCAGTCCAACAAAAGCCTTCATCTCATCACTCGAGCTCTCACTGTTTCACTACCAAATTATTGATCACCTGTTGAACTGTCATAAGCCTAGACTTACTTTGCTTTCCTGTTGAAGTGCTTGGTTCATCAGCCGTTCGTTTCATTGTCAATTTTCCGAATTTGTTCCAGAAAATCAATTCAAACATGGGGGCAGCCATTTGCAATGACTAATCACGAGGATTGACCACGATTGGTTGGTTATTTTTAGATTATGACGCATTTTATGACGTACTATCCAAATTACCGAAAATTAGGTCCAGCGATTTAGCGGCAGTTAAGGAAATTACCGAAAAATGGGGACAGCGGTCTGGTAGGGTTAAGACACAATCAAGACCTCTATATTTCAAACAAAAAATTTAAGATTAAGTTGAGAAATGTAAAACAAAGCAACATAGTAGTTAATATGTGTAAGCAGAAGACTAATGAGAGACCAGTTTAGTTGATTTAAATAATAACAGCCTTGTTGCTTTGATTATGGAAAAAATATAATGGATGCTTTGAACAAAATATTTGGATGCTATGATAAAATACAAGGTATGTTCAAACAGTATCTGACAATTTCTTTTCCGCAGAAACAAATGATGCATGGGTATTAACCCAAAGATTGTCCATAGGTCGCAGTCAGCCTTTCTGTGTTGAGTGTAGTGAGTACCCGGTTTTAATTCACCAGGTACGCAGCAATGTTAAGGTCACATCTGCTATTTTCTTTCATTCCCATGGGGTTGTGCTTTACGAATACGCACACGGTCAAAATATTACCAAAGAGTACTACATGGAGGTCATTCATCGCCTTCGTGATGCTGTTCGATGCAAACGACTGGGCCGGTGGACAACAGAAACCTGGCAGCTCCATCATGATAACACACCAGCCCATTCTTCACATCTGATTCAGACTTTCTTGGCCAAACACAACCTTCCTCTGGTTTGACAGGCTCTCTATTCTCCAAACATGGCTCCTCGCGATTTTTGGCTGTTCCTCAAGTTGAAAATTCCTATTAACGAGACCAAATTTAGGTCAAGAGAAGACATGTGCAATGCGACGGTCCAGCTGTACTTAATTTCTAAAGAGGTCTTCCTGAAATGCTTCCAACAGAAATGTGTGGAGTCACAATGAGAGTAGTTTAAAGGGAATTAGGGTTTCAAACCTCCAGGTGGGTAAATGTATTTTTTCGGCACAAATGTCAGATACTTTTTAACACACCTTGTATAATGGAAGACACGGAAGAAATATTATAGATGCTTTGAAAAAAAATAGCTGCAAATGTTATTAAGTATCCCAAAATGTATAAAATAATATATTTGTAACTTAAATAAACAGAATTACAGCTTTGAATACACAAATAAATATGGGTGTACTTTTACATGAAAATCAAACTTCACAGCATCTACTCTTTGTCTGAGTCTAGTGGGTTTCTCAAGCAGTGTGCATCTTCTGAGTATGCTGTCAGGTCATTCTGAGTGTGCTGTCAGGTCATTCAGAGTGTGCTGTCAGGTCATTCAGAGTGTGCTGTCAGGTCATTCAGAGTGTGCTGTCAGGTCATTCAGGGTGTGATGTCAGGTCCTTCTGAGTGTTCTGTCAGGTCATTTTGAGTGTGCTGCCAGGTCCATGTAAGTGTGCTGCCAGGTCCATGTAAGTGTGCTGCTGCCAGGTCCATGTAAGTGTGCTGCCAGGTCCATGTAAGTGTGCTGCCATGTCCATGTAAGTGTGCTGCCATGTCCATGTAAGTGTGCTGCCATGTCCATGTAAGTGTGCTGCCATGTCCATGTAAGTGTGCTGCCATGTCCATGTAAGTGTGCTGCTGCCAGGTCCATGTAAGTGTGCTGCCAGGTCCATGTAAGTGTGCTGCCATGTCCATGTAAGTGTGCTGCCATGTCCATGTAAGTGTGCTGCCATGTCCATGTAAGTGTGCTGCCATGTCCATGTAAGTGTGCTGCCATGTCCATGTAAGTGTGCTGCTGCCAGGTCCATGTAAGTGTGCTGCTGCCAGGTCAATGTAAGTGTGCTGCCAGGTCCATGTAAGTGTGCTGCCATGTCCATGTAAGTGTGCTGCCATGTCCATGTAAGTGTGCTGCCAGGTCCATGTAAGTGTGCTGCCATGTCCATGTAAGTGTGCTGCCATGTCCATGTAAGTGTGCTGCCATGTCCATGTAAGTGTGCTGCCAGGTCCATGTAAGTGTGCTGCTGCCATGTCCATGTAAGTGTGCTGCCATGTCCATGTAAGTGTGCTGCCATGTCCATGTAAGTGTGCTGCCAGGTCCATGTAAGTGTGCTGCTGCCAGGTCCATGTAAGTGTGCTGCTGCCAGGTCCATGTAAGTGTGCTGCCATGTCCATGTAAGTGTGCTGCCAGGTCCATGTAAGTGTGCTGCCATGTCCATGTAAGTGTGCTGCCATGTCCATGTAAGTGTGCTGCCATGTCCATGTAAGTGTGCTGCCATGTCCATGTAAGTGTGCTGCCAGGTCCATGTAAGTGTGCTGCCAGGTCCATGTAAGTGTGCTGCCATGTCCATGTAAGTGTGCTGCCAGGTCCATGTAAGTGTGCTGCCATGTCCATGTAAGTGTGCTGCCATGTCCATGTAAGTGTGCTGCCATGTCCATGTAAGTGTGCTGCCATGTCCATGTAAGTGTGCTGCCATGTCCATGTAAGTGTGCTGCCATGTCCATGTAAGTGTGCTGCCATGTCCATGTAAGTGTGCTGCCATGTCCATGTAAGTGTGCTGCCATGTCCATGTAAGTGTGCTGCCATGTCCATGTAAGTGTGCTGCTGCCAGGTCCATGTAAGTGTGCTGCCATGTCCATGTAAGTGTGCTGCCAGGTCCATGTAAGTGTGCTGCCATGTCCATGTAAGTGTGCTGCCATGTCCATGTAAGTGTGCTGCCAGGTCCATGTAAGTGTGCTGCCATGTCCATGTAAGTGTGCTGCCATGTCCATGTAAGTGTGCTGCCATGTCCATGTAAGTGTGCTGCCATGTCCATGTAAGTGTGCTGCTGCCAGGTCCATGTAAGTGTGCTGCCATGTCCATGTAAGTGTGCTGCCATGTCCATGTAAGTGTGCTGCCATGTCCATGTAAGTGTGCTGCCATGTCCATGTAAGTGTGCTGCCATGTCCATGTAAGTGTGCTGCCATGTCCATGTAAGTGTGCTGCCATGTCCATGTAAGTGTGCTGCCATGTCCATGTAAGTGTGCTGCCAGGTCCATGTAAGTGTGCTGCCATGTCCATGTAAGTGTGCTGCCATGTCCATGTAAGTGTGCTGCCATGTCCATGTAAGTGTGCTGCCATGTCCATGTAAGTGTGCTGCCATGTCCATGTAAGTGTGCTGCCATGTCCATGTAAGTGTGCTGCCATGTCCATGTAAGTGTGCTGCCATGTCCATGTAAGTGTGCTGCCATGTCCATGTAAGTGTGCTGCCATGTCCATGTAAGTGTGCTGCTGCCAGGTCCATGTAAGTGTGCTGCCATGTCCATGTAAGTGTGCTGCCAGGTCCATGTAAGTGTGCTGCCAGGTCCATGTAAGTGTGCTGCCAGGTCCATGTAAGTGTGCTGCCATGTCCATGTAAGTGTGCTGCCATGTCCATGTAAGTGTGCTGCCATGTCCATGTAAGTGTGCTGCCAGGTCCATGTAAGTGTGCTGCCATGTCCATGTAAGTGTGCTGCCATGTCCATGTAAGTGTGCTTCCATGTCCATGTAAGTGTGCTGCCATGTCCATGTAAGTGTGCTGCCATGTCCATGTAAGTGTGCTGCTGCCAGGTCCATGTAAGTGTGCTGCTGCCAGGTCAATGTAAGTGTGCTGCCATGTCCATGTAAGTGTGCTGCTGCCAGGTCCATGTAAGTGTGCTGCCAGGTCCATGTAAGTGTGCTGCCAGGTCCATGTAAGTGTGCTGCCAGGTCCATGTAAGTGTGCTGCCATGTCCATGTAAGTGTGCTATTGTATCCATCTAAGTGTACTATAAAGTATGTGTACACGTATTAGACAAAGCGTGTTTATTTCATGACCAAGTAAAGTAAAACTAATCTTACAGCTTGACACATTTAAATGTAATCTTCTTCTTCCTCATTCTCCACTACCAAGCCCTGAAAAGGGCTTTGCAAGTAGCAGGATGTAGTCTGGAGAACGGAATGCGAAGTGTCATAGTTTACAGCTTGACTGCGAGTTTTGCACTTTTCGGTCAGACACATCAAACTTCAGCATGTATTTTTGTTACAGGAATAAATTTTCTTGATTCCAAAATGGTTCAAAATTAATGTATTTAATTATTATTTTTAAATGTATAAAGAAAATACATCAACTCTACATTATGTTAGGGCATAAGGTCAGATAAGAGTGACGCAAAGTTTAAAAAGATGATCAAGTGTAACTTGCCCACAACAAGTTTGAGAACCACTAGTTTAGTAGAAAGAGGTTACAACATTACCTTGGCGAATTAAGATCTCCAGTGTCGCTTGTAGAACCTCCTGAATCAGATTTATGTTCATTCGTCCTGATGTCACGTCCATTAGCAATAAACTGACCCGTTGGATGTACTTGAGATTCACCCTGCACTACATTATTGCTTTTACCATTAAGTTCATGATTGGGTCCATATGGACCTGGTACGTGTTTATCATTGCTTGTTTTAATGTCGTTAGGTTTCGGACTGACAGGCATGTTATCAGAGTTCAACCTGTCTGATCCGCCTGACCCACTAAACTGTTCTCTTCTCACAGAAACATCTACAGGTTTTGTCTCAAGGCCTTGCCTGGGCAAGGAAAGAGAAAGGTTTGCGCTGTGTACTGGAGCAGATTGATAACTCGTCGTGATCATGTTCTGAGTCTGTAGAATAGACATACTTTGTCCAGGAGTTGTGGATGACCCATTTCTGAAATAAGCAGCACATTGCTGTTAGTAAGCCGGCGTGAGTCTTAAATTATTAATAAACTAAGAGCAGCTTAACAAAAACAATTAATGAATGTAGTTTTATATAAGTCCTGGGTGAAATGAAATCATCATCATTAAGTGCCGTCTCTGCATCAGAGTTTGATGTAAATTATCTCCGGCTGTCTTTGTCCCACACCAGGCTGGTACATGCAGTCAAACCGTGTCCCGATCAAATCTTGATGTTGCCTGTCCATCTATTCCTCTGTCGCTCTTTGGCTCTCTTCCCTTCCCTCCAAAAGGGAGGAAGACTAACATCTGATCAGGCACAACAGATCAGACATGTTAGCAAAGGTCAGGCAAAATATACTGGCCAAGAACCTCACTTTGGCTCACTAGTAGCCCTCCTGGAAACAGGCTATTTTCAGGGCAGACTGGCTTGCAAGGTAAGGGATCGATGTGATCCCCATAGTAATGAGCGACACGCAAATGAAGTCAAACACAGCACAACCGCCTGGAGGACACTGGCCCACCTGCATCAACACGTTCAGGATATCTTCTTCTTCTTCGTTCGTTCTCAATCTCCCACTACCAAACCCTGAAATGGTTAGTAGCAGAATGTAGTCCAGAAAACGGAATGTGTTGTGTTGTAGTTTACAGCTTGGCTGCGATATTTGCACCTTTCGGTCCAACACATCTGACTTCAGCAAGCATTTTTTTAGTACCGGGTTAGCATTCCCTCTCCGATCTCTTCTCCTTAGCCAGTCTGCCCTGCTGCAGCCTGTTATCCAGGATCACCGCGTGGAGGTGTAGAAGGGTCTTGGCAGCTATGGTTCGCTGGCCCTGACGCTAGCAGTCAGCTATGGGTCGCTGACCACTGCAGCTCATGCACTGCTCAGCATCTTGATCCCCGTTCAGGATATAATGGAAAGCTACTGAAACTCGCCACTTAACGTCTTTTTCATGACGCACAAAGAGTAAACCTACTCATTGAGTGCATTCGCAACAACAACAAATTCTCTCCAAAATAACCTTTAGCAGACTGTCATGGTGTTTGAATTGACCAAAAGATTTTTTTTTCTGCTTTTTATTTCCTTCAGAAGTATCTGTTCCAGAACCGCACTATTAGTATTCCTATTTTTCCAAGAAACTCGTCCAAGTCTTCTGAATACCCACATTTCAAATTCCCCAATGTGCTTCGTTTTCTTTGTCGGGGTTCAGGTTTCTACTCCATACAATAAATGAAAACACAGAAAGTACTCACGCTTTTACTGCAATAACTTCCCCATCTTGGTTTGGCTGGTTTAGAATATCAAAAAGAGGTTGTTGATTTCTAGGCATGACTGTCTTGCACACTGTCACCAAACAATCTCCTGCAACATATGTATTAATTTGTAATTTGGATGAATCATATGTGTTAATTTGACGTATGCATGAACATACGTGTTCATTTGTTATTTGGATGCAGTTACGTTTGAAATATGAGGACAAGTCAGTAAACAGGTATTTTTTTTTTAAATTAATGAGATTCGAACCTGAAAACCATTTATTATTGCACTTACATTGACCCGTATTTCTCAACATAAGTTCCATCGGTGTGCCAAAACCTGCAGCCCAGAAGTCTTTGGTCTGCTGTCTAAACTACATTTGCACTTCGTTTTCAACCTCTTCGTCATTCGTGAAACAGCTCCTACCAAAATGGGATCATGCATTATGTCGTAGGCTAAACCACGAGAACGCCTTATTGCAGTTGTTATACTTTGTGCATCAAAGATGATAGCGCTGTAACCAGCTGTGAGTCTACCTTGTCCTAATGTTTTAGTTCATTATGGATGTCACCTGACCACGAATTTGTCTAGAATTCACACTAGTCGACGACTTACACTTGTGTTCACGAAAATGTGTCATTTTCCATTTTGACTGGTTAATTTGTTGGTTTTCTGTGATTTCTTCTGTCCAATTATCCTGGAATCGACATCAGCTATACGAATAGCACTAAAACCTGTGTTGTATTTCACTGTCTAGTTCACACGGCTGAACTTCATGAGATTGGGACCTTTCGTCGTAGCTGCAAACAGAGTGGGTTTTGGTGTGAGAAATTTAGATGCGACTATAATGGACTAACACAGCCAGGGAGAGATGCCCAACTCACTCACATGCTGAGTGATGTTCCTATGAACTCTTGCGGTTATGGGAAAGGCACACAACTATAGATGTCATCAGACCCTCCGCTGCCTTGCTGGATACCTGTTTACGGGAAATGCTTCAGGAGTAAACCATGAGGAGAAATCTGCATCCTGTGCTACCTCCAGTCATCTAAATAAAATCTTGCCACTGGCCAAGGGTAGATCAGGACCAGAGAGTGAGGTTGACAAAAGGCGCAGTTTCTATCTCACTTTAATCCAAATCACAGCGCAAGTCACCGATTTAAGCTGACACAGCAAGAGACAAGACTGTCCATAAGGCTGAACAAAGAGTTGTCTTCATCACTTGTGATGGATAAACAACACACTGTCTATTATTACTCACATGCCAGTTAAAATCATCTCACCCACTCAGGCCGCAAAGATGCTTCTGTTGCAATCTGAACAGGACAACGAGCTATTTTTGTAAACATGCTTAAGAAAATATATCGCCCCAGTTACGCACTGCTTTACATAATAAACACACCTCATCATAAACAGGAAGCATTTCTTTATGAATATCCTTTTCAGAAAGTTCTTTTGTCCCCAAAAAACTAAAAATTGCACTGTTCTTGGATTGTACAATATTAGGCATGGACGCTATTTGTGTACCTGAGCTGTTCGTTCAATACTTAGCGTATGCTACCTACAGTAATCACAATGCTGGATGTTTCTGCCACCTAATGACACCTTTAAAAACTACTTTCTACATTTTCCAGTTATCCCATATCAGTTTGTGACCTACTTACTGACTTACTTTGTAGTTCAAAATAACGTTAACAATAATAAAGTACATTGACATCAGTACATTTTTCTACAACCACTTGTTATCAGTGTCAGATATGGACCCTAACCAAGCTACAAGAACAAACGATTACAATATGTAAATGAGATGCTTATGGATAGTGCTTGGGGTAACAAGTAGAGGCAGTGTGGAAAACAATGAAACCAGGTAGTGGAAAACAATGAAACCAGGTAGTGGAAATCAATGAAACCAGGTAGTGGAAATCAATGAAACCAGGTAGTGGAAAGAATGACATGTATATTATTTAGGCAGGTAGAGAATGAAATGGTTTGGACATCTGACAATTAGTCTAATAAACCTACCCTATTATACTAGGGATTCAGAGCCTGAGGCAGACCAAGTAAATGATAGATCCACAGTGTTTAAGAAATATTCAGAGACACAGACAGGAAATTACCAACGGTCATGCAGATTGCACATGAATGATGAGATCAACACAAACCCCCCCCCCCCCCCCCCCCCACCTTATCTTGCGACATAAATGAAGAGAAGAGATAAGAGATGAAAAGCAGAAAGTACTACAGCTCAATAGTACTCTAAATGCTGAAACACCCAAAATATTATTCTATACAATGGAGAGTTTAGGAAACTATGCATGTTTGTTTTTTATTTAGCTTCAACAATTCGACCATTCACAAACCCACCTAGGAATGGGGGTATGTATTATATATATCTTTTCTATCATGTTTCATAAGCTAATATATTTGTAGGTCGGCGGACGGAGTCAGAGAGGGTAACAAATCTTAACAAGAATAGAAGATGCTGGAAAGTTTATCGTGATTATTACTGTAAAGAAAGTCAATATAGGACACGAGGGATCGAAGAGGGAATGCTAACCCGATACTCAAAAAATGCTTGCTGAAGTCGGATGTGTTGGACCGAAAGGTGCAAATATCGCAGTCAAGCTGTAAACTATGACAAAACGCATTCCGTTCTCTGGACTACATTCTGCTACTTGAGCCCTTTCATGGTTTGGTAACGGGAGATTGAGAACGAATGAAGCCAAGCCAATATAGGAAACAAATTTACAACATGTACTAAATTGATATGTCTAGGGAGATGTGAGATCATGATCAATAATGACAATGCCTCCAGGGTGAGTGTGTATTGTGCTCCATGCTTGTAAAACAGACAGTGTTCAGCAGACACACCAAACAGTGTTTTTACTTGAGCTGTCTGCGTATGCTGCTCAGGATCAGATGACAGGACCAGGTGTCTTATTTCTTAAAATTCTTAGCAAGTCCAACATTCATGCGCTTCTGCAAAAACTTTAATCAGAAGGGCGCAACAGTACCAGAGAAAGCACATGTGGCCAACACCAGTGGCAACACTAGACAGGCTCTATGGCAGTGTCGACAGCCTCAGGATGACAGCTGCTTTCTTCGAACAAATTCAAGTTGACGTCTGACAGCGTACGAAGAAGAATAACAAGGGCGCAACATGTTACTCGCATGCCCCAAAGAGCACCCCCCCCCCCCCCCCCCCCCGAAGCAGCTACTATATGGTGAGATCAGAACAGGTAGATCCACATCAGGGGGACAGAATAAACAGTACATAATCCTTGAAAGTGTACCTGGAAAGCCTCAATATTGATGTCACGCACTTCATGTAAGACACTTGCACAGGACCATTTCACCTGATGCTCAGATCGCAGAGTATGACGATTGCTCAGGCTCAGAGAAAGTGTGCCGCCCGAAAAAATATAACGCGCACAGGCGATTCCTCACATGTAAGGCACAGGTGCAGCAGGGTCTGCTGTGACAAGATTGGTCTCTGCAGCCATGTGAGAAGAAATCTTGCAGCACAAGTTTGATTCTGTCGCCATCCATCTTCACTTGTGATAGGAAACTATTATTATGACCATTGTGTGATGGCCTGGGCTAGTGGTTAAGTGACACGGCTCACAAGTTGATGGTGCTGGGTCACAGCACAGCACAGCACCAGCCATTATCACGGAGAAGCAAACCCTTAGAAATGCAAGAGAAAGCAGACCATAACATAAAATGCATGCCGAAGTTGGATGCTTGCACTGAGCCAACAGGAACAAAATAAAAACCATAGTGCAACATACAACACCTTGGGGGATAGAGAAATATGGCGAACACAAACAGATTGTTTTAAAAAATAAATGACCATGCAGAAGAAAGTAATCATTCATTTGTATAAATATTAAATATTGCTCAAGATTTCGACCAACCATACCAGTGTTGAAGAAAAAAAATAGGACTTTAATTAGGCTAACAATATTTGTCTATATTACCCAAATAACATAATTGTTGCCAATTCTATTTTAAGTTGATAAATAGTGCCATGTGGTCCTCAGCATCCACTCATAATTCCCAGTACCAATTTTATAATGGGTACGGACAAATGTAGAAATATTTGTATGGCCTTCAATAGCTCAGTTGGTAGAGTGGAGGACTGTAGTGGAATATTGCAAATCTGGCTAGTGCACATTTTTTGTCTTTTAAGTTGTGCTAAAAAAGGGCTTTATTTTGAAAACTATTATTGAAGACACACTATTTTGATATTGCAATATTCATACTTTTGTTACAGTGGATATTTTATGCAGCAATATTTGCTCTTATTTTTTAGTTGCTCCATTGTGTAATACTAATATAAAGTCAGTAAGAGTGATATGTGAGTCTAACAATTCAGTGTTAATATTATATACAATTTAGAAGAATCAAACATTTTCATCAAATTTGCTACTGTTGCTGTACACGACCAACTCTTTGTCACCCTCACCAGACAAACAGATCATGAAAGCTTTTGTTAAAAACACTTAGAAAAAAATCAACTTTCGTTTAAGAAAAAAAATCTGTCATCACAAGGCTTTTAAATTGACTTACAAAATATTTTCTAAATCAATTAATTGTTCATTAACTTCCATCACTCATTATTGATGATGGGTTTCTGTTAGGAAATACAGGTGAGAATGTAATATGGGTCATCATACTGTCCTTTGACCTTACTTTCTGCTACTACAGCTTCACGGCTTGAGGTTATATGTACTTTAATGTTTCTGATTTCGTGTGGACATTATTCAACTTATTTATTATACAAGAATAAACACACAAAAATACACTACCATGACCAGCACTATAAAAGTATAATATACGAAGTGCCTAAGTGAGTGTTAGTGTGTAACTTGCAAGGCATGTTTACCTAGGCTATCCTATCATCACGTGCAGTGGGTTATCAGTGAAAGTATTACTTCCCTGCGCCATTCAAAACGTTATCACTATCATTCAATACTAATTACTATCATGTCTTTAAGTCTTAAAGTTTAAAGCTACACTGTCTTTTCTGAAGACATCAGTTTAAAGTTAAGTGTCAGCTCCACTTTCAGCAGATGTAGATATTATGAGTTAAATATATTGTTAAAAGAGTGTAATGATCTGTGATTAATGTCACCATCAACTTGAAGCACCTACTGTGACTAATTCAAGCTAGCAAGCAAGCACAGACCCAACTGCCACAGCCACATCCCCCTTTCAATTGGCTTGTGGTAGTCAACCGTATTATTTCCATGATTTAAACCTATTCCAAAAGAAGGGGGATGTATGGTCGATCCGTGTGCAGTTTGTCCTCTAACTTTGTAAACTTGAAGCACATGCTATGATGCTAACACGCAGGGAATGTGTGGTAGTGTCACGAGTGTGTATCAGTGACAGCCACCATCACGATTCACGGCAATCACGGTGTGTAGGGGGGCACAGTTGACGCCCTGATTGTAGCTTTTAACGGCTCGTGTAAATAACTACACGCGTACAATAAGCGTCATGAACTGAGAATAAATAGATCATATATCAAATGTGCAAATAAATGAGGAATAGATACTTACACGCTATAAATGAGACCAGAACTATTCACTTAATCGGTTGTGCCACCACCTGGGAAAACTTTCGACTAGTTCACTCTGTTTACGTTTGTGCGCATGCGCAAGTGACTGGAATGTCAGGCCTGGCCTTTAAAGTTGGACGGGGGGCCCCCGGGAGTTAGGGGGCGGGAGTTGGTCGTCGTCTTGAAGTTCTTGTACCGACTGGCGTAGCCGACCATTCATTACGCAAGAGTAGCCTACCACTTTCATCTACTAGGGTTGAAAAGAATAGAACAACTTCTATGCATGTCATTAGAAGTTAGTTTTCTTTCCACTTATGTCGTTTAGCGTTGTGGGGAGCTTAAGTAGTCTGTTCTGCGCCAAGTGCGTTGCGTCGGTCAATATGTGCCCGTGTCGCTGCACAATCTCTCTAATGTCATCTATCCACCTGCCTGGGAAGGAAGACTCGTCTGGTCAGGTAAAATTTATTGATCGGACATGTTAGTCAGGTTCAGTCAAAACAATGATGAAGACCCTTACCTTGGGTTCCTAGTAGCCCTCCATGGAAACTGGCTGTTCTCATGGCAGTCTGGCTAACAGAGTGAGGGATCGACGTGATTCCCGTAGTAGTGAGCGACACGCAGATGAACGCAATCATAGCACAACCGCTTGGAGGACCCCGGTCTGCCTTCATCAGCACGCTCGGGATGTGAGAAAGCTACTGCAACCTGCTACTTAACGTCCTTTTCAGGGCGCACAAAATAGTAAACCAACTCATTGTGGACATTCGAAACAACAACAATATTCACCTGTCTCGCGGCCGCCCCCTTACACTATAACCATATCTACCATGTCATTAAAGGCGATTGAAGAGGGTTGTGGGTGGGGTTAGAAACCTCATCATGTAATAACCTAAATTATTGAAAATGCCAATGCAGTTGCTCAGTTCAGGTGCCATTTCTACATCCGAGGATCTCCCATCTCTTGCCTTGATGATGCAATTTGCCGTGAATGTTCCTGTTGGGGACGGCGTGGCCTAGTGGTTAAGTGGCACGGCTCACAACCCCAAGGTGCTGGTTTCGATCCCCATCACAGCACCGGCCGTTACCTCGGGGAAGCAAACCCTTAAAAAATGCAGGAGGAAGAAGACCCTTACATTAAATGCATGCTGAAGTCGGATGCACCGGGCCGACGGGCGCAAAATAAAAACCATAGTGCAACGCACAACGCCTTGGGGATTAGATAAATAAGGCGAACGCAAAAAAAAAATTAATTTCCTGTCAATCTTTTATGTTATTCTCATATGTAACAACGTTCATCTCTGGCACGCGAGTTGTCCGTCTTCCTATCCAGGTTTGTTTTCAATAAGGTGGTAGCAAACAAGTTGATGAGCAGTGCATAAGCTGTTGGGGTCAGCGACCCAAAGTTGACTGCTAGTGTCAGGGCCAGCGGCCTAGACCTGCTAAGACCCTTCTACGCCTCCACGCGGTGATCCTGGATAACAGGTTGCAGCAGGGCAGACTGTCTAAGGAGAAGGGATCGAAGAGGGAAGACTAACTCGGTACCGCAAAAATGACATTCTGAAGTCGGATGTGCCAGACCGAAAGCTACAAATATCGCTGTAAACTACGACACAACGGATTCCGTTCTCCGGACCAAATCTTGCTTATTTTTAAAGTCATTTTTAACTTAACTTAACGTTTTTATACTGGTTTAGAAGACTCATCAGAGTCTGTATACAACCAGTTACATTTGCTTTACCCTGCTCTAAAGCTATGCGCATTCAATTTATTATTAAATGCATTAAATGGCCCTGCCTCCCCTACCTCCTGGGGCAATTCATTCCAAGTATTCGCCACTCTCTGACTAAAAAAAATATTTCCTAATATCCAATCTGGACCTTTGTGGCTTGGTAACAGCTGGTTGTGAATGAACGAAGAAGAAGTAAGGTGTTTTGTCTTTTGGTGTGACTAGACCATCTTACTATGATTTCGTTCATCAATTGTCTTTACACTCCTAATTTCTCCAAGACTTCATTATCTATTTTGTTATTTCCACAAAATGACCTTCATCCACCTTTCAAATGCACAAATCCTTTTCTCCAATTGCGTGTTCATTGTTCACGTTTCTACGTCATACAGGAAAGACGAGTATCGATAACACTCGATCGGCCTAATTCTGTAATGTACGAGCGACTTGTTTGGATTTCAATATGTGACTCGTGTTGGCGAGAGCATATCTAGCTTTCCTAATTTATATTTCGTATGATCCGCCCTCCGTTATTATGTTTTTAGTTTCAATTCAATTCAAGTGCATTCTCCGTAACGAAGGTTGTGTGCAATGGACCTACAATATCCTGTCTCTTGTCTTGACGGTATACTACCAGATTAACATTAGTACATCTTTTGAAGTTGCTCTCCTACGTCTAGAGCTGCCCGCATATTGTCCGTTTATCTTTATAACATTCCCCTCCAGTATTCTTTTACCCTGTAGTTATATCTGAACAAAATATTTGACATGTCTAAATTTAACGTCTGTCAAAAGTTCTCTATCCATTCATACTCTCGTCAGGACATCGCTATTTTGTTTGTTTCTCTTCCCACGAGATGCCGCACAGTCTTCTGGATAACCCCATTTCTAGAGCCTCTATTTTGTTTTTCAACTGTCTATTCATAATCTGATTCTCTACACCATATAATAATGTTGAATATTAATAACTGCCAACGAGTCCCATTTCTAATGTATATGTAATTTACCTGGATAGCAATATATTCCTCATCAAATTAAATACGTTTTGGACAATCCTATTCTCGTCGTCACTTCCTTCATTTCCAGTTTAGGAGAAGCTGTTGACGCGTTTTAGTGTTTGATCGTCAATTTTTGTCTGTAGAGTAGATAGCATGTCTATTTTGCTAATTATCTTAGTTTTCGATTTCTCCGTGTTAATGTCCAATCAATATATCAAATGCCGATCTCGCTCTTCATTTGGCACTAGTCTGGGGTAAAGTTGAGGCCATTTTTGTAAACTTTAAATAAAATATTGTAGCCGCCTTAAAATGAGGCCCCATACATGTACTACATATGCCCGTGTACCAGGCTGGCCCGCATTATCGACAGGCTCTAGTCTGGTACCTGGGTTACTGAGAAAGAAAGACATCGAGAGGTAGAGAACTGTCCACCCCGTCTCATAAAAAGTGGAGATCTAGTACAATGAAGTCTCTATCACTTCGTCTTTGACAGCAGTGTCTGCTTTGAAACTAGATTTATTTACCTTTATTCTTTGCCAGCCAGTGACCAAAGACCTCGGAAAAATGTGAATATAAACAATTTGACGTCGTCTGTAGTTGAATAGAGCGGACTTCGTCAAAAGAATGCGTTACAAAGCTAAATGACGCTTAGACGTGCAACCCAAATAGGTCAAGGTGTAAAGCTACCTGTGTATAAAGCACATACAAGGGCCCGGTCAAGAAACCTCTTCTTAACTTGACGCTGAAAGGCACAAGCATGACATAAAGATCGAAAAGATGGCAAATTCCCTTCCTCTCTGCCTTTCTTTCCATAATAGTAACAGGCACCAAATTACAGCTGGATCGATCTGAGCGTACAACTAACAGGAGATAAACCTCGTACTTTTGCCGTGAAATAGCCTACAATAAGCTGGGGCCTTAAACTGTAATATTGTAACTCGGTATCCAATCAGGGATATTGTGTGTCTCGTGCCAGGTAGTCAAGAGCTGCTTCAATTCGTTCCGGTCTTTTGCCCTTAGGTACCGAGTTGAACCAATGACCTTACCGAGTCAATAGCTCCATCTCATTAGTGGGCGACCAAATGAAAGCGCATAGTTGCAGATAGGGCCTGATTACACTACGAAGGTCCCCCTAAGCTGATTGGTGTTTGGACCCTTCCCCCCATACCTTTCCTCTTATGCAATATTTTTCTCCAATCCTCTACAATGGTAAAGGACTGATGGTATCTATAGTTTTATTAGATTTTGTTATAGTATGGCTTATCGCTTGCACTAGTTTTGTAACATATTTTTTAGTATTAATAGGTATTATTGTAAAACATAATAGAACACATTTTATTGAAAATAAAATAGGTTCAATATAATAAATAAATATTTTAAATAAAATGTCAGAGCTTCAAAAACTAGCGTCTTTGACAGGCAAAACATACTGATCAGACATGTTAGTCTGGGTCAGGCAAAACATACTGGTCAGACATGTTAGTCAGAGTCAGGCAAAACATACTGGTCAGACATGTTAGTCAGGGTCAGGCAAAACATACTGGTCAGACATGTTAGTCAGGGTCAGGCAAAACATACTGGTCAGGCGTGCTAGTCAGGGTCAGGAAAAACATACTGGTCAGACATGTTAGTCTGGGTCAGGCAAAACATACTGATCAGACTTGTTAGTCTGGGTCAGGTAAAACATACTGATCAGACATGTTAGTCAGGGTCAGGAAAAGAATGCTGGTCAAGGCCCTCACCTGGACTTCTTCGTACCCCCCCCCCCCCTGAAAACGGGCTGTTTTCATTGCAGCCTAGCTAACGAGGTGAGGGATCGAAGTGATCTCCGTAGTAGTGAGCGGTACGTTGATGAAACTATAGTGCAGCCGCCTGGAGCACCTCGGTCCACCTTCATCAGCATGCTCAGGATGTTAGGAAAGCTAAGACAATCCGCCCATCGTCCTTTTCAGGGTGCACAAAAGAGAAATTCTACTCATTGCGGGCATTCAACAACAACAACAACA
This sequence comes from Ariolimax columbianus, assembly GCA_036924085.1. Taxonomy (NCBI): domain Eukaryota; kingdom Metazoa; phylum Mollusca; class Gastropoda; order Stylommatophora; family Arionidae; genus Ariolimax; species Ariolimax columbianus. The sequence continues at coordinate 4,550,664 of JAVGWX010000011.1, read as the reverse complement.
AAATACCTTAGGAAATAAAAAAAAGAAGAGAAGGGTAGGGAGAGAGTTACAATGGATATCATCCCAGTGTAGCATACCAGGAAAGGAGAGAGCGGACAAGTTAGCAGAGGAAACAAAACGAGAACAAAACAGAATAACCAATCACCTTCCAGGAAAAGAAGACTATTTTCAAAGTCATAATAAAAGTCGACCAAACAAGACATAGCAATCACAGCCTTGATAGAGCGGAGCATGTGTTATATTCCGAGTAAGAACAGGACATAATAGATTGAGTGGCCATTGACACATGTTAAACTTGGCTCCATCCGCCAATGTGTACGTACGGACAAGCAGCAGAAACAGTCGAGCATATCCTGCAACATGTACATGCTTACACAATCGCTTACTGTGCACTTGTCCACAGAGACTAATCTTCACAGAAAGCTGTTTGGAAGCCTTGAAGGGTTTTCCACCACATTACCCTTTACCCATAGAAATGGGCTTCATGTGTAGACGTAATAAGTAAAAGTGGCGATTAAAATATTATCTTTATTTTCTTTTAACAATTTAGACAATTGATATTTTTTTAATGGATCAAGATGCTGCATGCGCTATAACGGTTCAAATCGAACTGCTAGCATTAATGTCCGCAAACTAGAGAAGCTAAGATCTTTCTACATCTCCCCGTGGTAATCCTGGATAACAGGCTGCAATAGAGCACATTGGCTTGGCTTGGCTTGGCTTGGCTTCGTTCTCAATCTCCCGCTACCAAACCCTGAAAGGGCTTAAGTAGCAGAATGTAGTCCAGAGAACGGAATGCGTTGTGTCGTAGTGTACAGACTGACTGCGATATTTGCACCTTTCGGTCCAACACATCCGACTTCAGCAATCATTTTTTAAGTACCGGGTTAACATTCCCTCTGCGATCCCTTCTCCCTAGCCAGTCTGCTCTGCTGCAGCCTGTTATCCAGGATCACCGCGTGGAGGTGTAGAAGGGTCTTGGTAGCTCTGGGTCGTTGGTCCTGACGCTAGCAGTCAGCTATGGGTCGCTGACCACTGCAGCTCATGCGCTGCTCAGCATCTTGATGCCAATAAAGCGGATTGATGAGAAAGAATTGAACAGGGAATGCTAACTCGGTACTTAAAAATGTCTGCTGAAATCGAATGTGTAAGACCGAAAGGTGTAAATATCGCAGTCAAGCTGTAAACTACTAAACAACGCAATCCGTTCTCCGGACTACATCCTGCTTAAAAACCCTCTCAGGGCTTGGTAGCGGGAGATTGAGAAAGTAGTAGTAGTAGACTGAAGAAGAAGAAGAAGAAGAAGAAGAAGAAGAAGAAGAAGAAGAAGAAGAAGAAGAAGAAGAAGAAGAAGAAGAAAGATAGGATGAGTAATTGAAAATATCATCATCATCAAAACCTTTCAGATCCTATTCGAGCACAGGTCTTCAACAAATACATGCCAGGCTCTCCTGTCCTCTGCCTTCCTTTTCAGCTATGTGACCTATTCAATGTTTCATTCTTGTTTGTCTCGAGATCTCATCTTCGTGTGTTTTGGTCTGCCGTTACTTTTCTTGCCTTCGGGATTTCGATAAAGACTTGTCTTCTAACACGATCTGCTTGTTTCTTTGATGTGTGTCCTACTCATACCCAGGGTCTTCTGCGTGCTACAATGATATCTGTCTGGTCCTGTCCAACAGTTCCACATTAGTGATCCTATCATACCATTTCAGTCTCTCTATTCTGTCTGGTCCTGTCCAACAGTTCCAGTGATCCTATCATACCATTTCAGTCTCTCTATTCTGTCTGATTCTGTCCAACAGTTCCACATTAGTGATCCTATCATACCATTTCAGTCTCTCTATTCTGTCTGGTCCTGTCCAACAGTTCCAGTGATCCTATCATACCATTTCAGTCTCTCTATTCTGTCTGATTCTGTCCAACAGTTCCACATTAGTGATCCTATCATACCATTTCAATCTCTCTATTATGTCTGGTTCTGTCCAACAGTTCAACATTAGTGATCCTATCAGTACGTTAGTACCAGTACGTTTTGTCTTGTCTGGCCCTGACTAGCTTAACTTAACTTAACTTAATGTCTTTATACTTGTTTAGAAGACTCACCAGAATCTGTATACAACCAGTTTCATTTACATTATCTTGCTCTAAAAGCTATGTGCCTTCCAATCTATATTTAAATGCATTAATTGTCCCTGCCTCCATGACTTCATGTGGCAATGCATTCCACGATTCACCACTCTTTGACTAAAAAAATATTTCCTAAAATCTAATCTGGACCTTTCCTTAGTTAATTTGTAGCTATGCCCTCTTGTTTTTTTTTTTTTGTAGGTGGTTGGATTTTGAAAAAACAACTTGTTATATTTATAATTTATCCGTTCCTTTAATTATCTTATAAACTTGTATTAAGTCACCACGAATTCTTCTCTTTTCTAGACACTGTAGGCCGGTTTTTCTGAGTCTTTCCTCATAACTGTAATTCTGGAATCCCACTATCAGTTTTGTCGATGTTCTTTCTTTGGATGTTTTGCCCAGTCAAAATATTTCCAACAGTTTCAAATTTTAAAACAAAAATACCTTGACGCACAAAGACTGGGGAAGAAATGTTATTGTGATTCATGCCGAGAGAAAAAAAAAAATAACGCCCAATAAGGGACTTGAACCCTTGACCCTCAGATTAAAAGTCTGATGCTCTACCGACTGAGCTAACCGGGCTTGAAGATTTGAGACCTACAGATTCATGTCGAAAACAATTACATTTAATTAAAAAAAAAAAAAAAAAAGAGTGAATGAATTTATTGAATTTTTGGAAAGACTGAAACTGTCTCATAACACAAACATGCTTGCTTTGTGAATTGTTCGGATTCGTGAAGCAGCAAGTTCATCCGTTTTCATGCATACATTTGTTCAAGGCTGGCCTTTTAATCTTTAGAGTTGCTTCATACTCATAGCCTGATAGTGGACCAGTGGTGGTTTTAAAGTTCAGTTCAGGTGCCATCTCCGCATCGAAGGTCTGCTGCAACGGATCTTCAGTGTACTCTATCTCTTGTCGTAATTGTGCATTCTGAGAGGCTTTTTCCAGCCCATCTCCTGATATTATCCACCCACTTAAAGCGTTGTCTGCATCTTGAACGACTACCTTCCACTCTACCCTCCAGTATGGTCTTCAATAAGGAGGCATGTCTTGTTGTTATCTGACCAAAATAAAATATTCTGTCTAGTGTCTAACCCTGATTTCGGTCATTAATTCTCTTTTCACCCCCAACTGGTTTAGAAGACTCTGCAGAGCCTGTTGTATATAACCAGTTACATTTACATCAGTGATCACCTTTCTCTACAAGCTATAGCGCATCCAATTTATTTTAAATGCATTAACTGTCCCTGCCTCCACCACCTCCCTTGGCAATGCATTCCAAGCATTCACAACTCTCTGACTAAAAAGATACTTCCTAATATCTAATCTGGACCTCTCTTTAGTCAACTTGTAGTTATGCCGGGATGCCCTCTTGTTCTTGTGGGTGGTTGTATTTTTAAAAACTTGTTATAGTCTAATTTATCCATTCCTCTGATCATCTTATAAACCTGTATTAAGTCACCACGAATTCTTCTCTCTTCCAGACACTGTAGGCCGGTTTTTTTAGCGTTTCTTCATAACTGTAATTCTGGAATCCCACTATCAGCTTTGTCGCTCTTTTTTGTATTCTTTCCAGCATGTTTATATCCCCCTCTGATAAGGACTCCACACCTGTACACAGTACTCCAATCTAGGTCTAACTAATGCTGTATACAGCTTGACAATCACTTCCTTGCTCCTATGTTTAATATTTCTTTTTATCATCCCTAACATCTTCTATAGTATCCTACTGGTTTTCTGTTCTCTATATGGTCATTCGATTAACGGGGCTGCGATATCTGTGCTTTTCGACACAGCACAACCGGTTTTAGCACGGCATCTTTGTAAACTGGTTTGTCTTCCTTCATCATCCTCTGGTTGGTCAGTTCTTAGACTGGTTGTAAGGTTGCCTGAGCTTGTCTCTCCATCTGACTTTATCCTCTGGTTGATCAGTCTTAAGACTGGTTGTAAGGTTGCCTGAGCTTGTCTCTCCATCTGACTTTATCCTCTGGTTGATCAGTCTTAAGACTGGTTGTAAGGTTGTCTGAGCTTGTCTCTCCATCTTCTTCTTCTTCTGCGTACGCAGGTCTCTCCATCTGACTTTATCCTCTGGTTGATCAGTGTTAAGACTGGTTGTAAGGTTGTTTGAGCTTGTCTCTCCATCTGACTTTATCCTCTGGTTGATCAGTCTTAAGACTGATTGTAAGGTTGCCTGAGCTTGTCTCTCCATCTGACTTTATCCTCTGGTTGATCAGTCTTGACTAGTTGTAAGGTTGTCTGAGACTGGTTGTAAGGTTGTCTGAGACTGGTTGTAAGGTTGTCAAAGCGTGTCTCTCCATTTCTTCTTCTCCCTCGTTCGTCTTCAGACTTGAACGTCAAGGACTCTAACACTTCATCAACAACGACAATTTATGTCATGCACCTTTAATTTTTACGTCAGACGTTTTCATATCCATAAACGTCCTTCTTCGTACGCAATGAGACGTCAACTTGAATATATCTAAAGAAATTATTGGTTAGCATGAGGATATTTGTATCTCCATAGAACTTGTCCATGAATTATTTCGGTGATGAAGGGAAGGCGTGGCCTAGTTGATAAGTGGCACGGCTCACAATCCGAAGGTGTTGGGTTCGATCCCCATCACAGCACCGGCCGTTACCCCGGGGAAGCAAACCCTTAAAAAATGTAGGAGGAAGCAGACCCTTACATAAAATGCATGCTGAAGTCAGATGCATTGGACCGACACGCGCAAAATAAAAACCACACCGCCTTGGGGATTAGAAAAATTAGGCGAACGAACAACAACAACAACAACAAATTCCGGTGATGTTCAAATGTGCTTTCTCTATTCCTCGGTTGTTGAACATTTTTGTAGCAGATGTTCAACAGTCATTTTATCAGTGCATCTGACGAATTGCCAGTATTCTCATATCCCTAGTTTGTTGAACTGATAATATTTAAATCTGACGTGATCTGTGCGGGTCCTAAAGATCACCATCTGCTAACCTCGGTTGAGCTGGTAATATGAGTCATTGACTCATTGCCATGTCTACTGTGTTTCCAACTTGTCCCCCCTCCCTCATCTCACTCTTTCTGTCTCTTTGTTGCTCTTTTTTACGCTTGGATGTAAAGGTCTTTTAATATACTCGCAATCGCGTGTGCAGACAAACATGTAATTGGCCTCTTGTATATTTGCATGATGGAATGATCGTCTACTTAGTACTTTCATGCAGGATATTATTGTGAAGTATCCATGGAGTCTGAATCATTAACTGCTGTGGCAGCTGATTTTCGTAGGGATCAAGATGATGAGCAATGCATGAGCTGCAGCGACCCAAAGCTGACTGCTAGAGTCAGGGCCAGCGACCCAAAGCTGACTGCTAGCGTCAGGACCAGCGACCCATAGCTGACTTCTAGCGTCAGGACCAGCGACGCAAAGCTGACTGCTAGCGTCAGGGCCAGCGACCCAAAGCTGACTGCTAGCGTCAGGACCAGCGACGCAAAGCTGACTTCTAGCGTCAGGGCCAGCGACCCATAGCTGACTGCTAGCGCCAGGGCCAGCGACCCAAAGCTGACTGCTAGCGTCAAGGCCAGCGAACCATAGCTGACTTCTAGCGTCAGGGTCAGCGACCCAAAGCTGACTGCTAGCGTCAGGGCCAGCGACCCAAAGCTGACTTCTAGCGTCAGGGCCAGCGACCCAAAGCTGACTGCTACCGTCAGGGCCAGCGAACCTGAGCTGACTGCTGGATTCAGGGCCAGCGAACCAGAGCTGCCAAAACCATTGTACACCAGCACGCGGTGATCCTATATAACAGGCTGTAACAGAGCAGACTGGCTAGGGAGAAGGGATCGAAGAGGGAAGGCTTACCCAGTACAACAAACATGCTTGCTGAAGTCGGATATGTCGGACCGAAAGGTGCTAATATCGCAGTCTAGCAACATTCTGCTACTTGCAAAGCACTTGTCATGGTTTTATAGCGGGAGTTTGAGATCTTCTTCCACCAAAACATACATGGCCAAACCATCTCTCTGTTTTTATTACCTTTTTCTCTTTTACTGAGGAATCCTCTATTTATGGCAGGAAAAAGTATGTGAGTGGCCGCTATTCGTTGATACTTCTCTCATAGTTTGTTACAGCTCCATTGTATATGATGAATTGATTGATAGTTCCAGCAGTTAGTTCCACCCAGCATAATCTGATGTCTCTTTTCTTCAGACAACCATTGCTTTTATTTTGGGCTGCTGATGTAAAAAGTAAAGTAACCCATTTCATTCTGCCACAGAGGTATGAGGTGTTAGCGATCTCACATTTCAAATGCTCGGCTATATAAGGGCGGTAGCCATCTCCTCTCCCTTGTCGCGTTTACTTTCCGGACTGAACCGGTACCCATTTAAGATTGGGTCGACCTGGGAACCGTTACGCCTCAACTGGGGAATGAACTCAGAACCACTCAGATGTAAAGCCAGCTCGCTAATCACTGCGCTATGCGGCTGCTGATTACCACCTCTTTATTCCCCAGCTCTTTTTTCTAGATCTGGAGATGTGCCTGATTAAGTAATCGGGATCGGCAAACGCCAGCTCTGATATGGAGACTGGTCTCATCTTCCAGTACCTCTGAGAACTTTTTTGTTCTCTCATTACAGACGATGGTGCCATCATCCACGAGCATTAGGAACAGATCTGGCGATATAATATGGCGCTGTCTTACGCCACTGGTGACCTTGAACTTCTCTTATGTTTGATTTCCTGTACTAATGTAGTTTCTGCAAGTCTTACAAAACGATGTGTAGAGCACCCCGGACCACCTTCACCAACACGCTCGTGATGTGAGGAAAGTTACTGCAACCCGCCACTTAACGCCATTCTCAGGACGCACAGAAAATTAAACCTACTCATTGTGGGCCTTAGAAACAACGAAACAAGATGTATAGAGCAGATCAATGGTTTTGTGATGCTCTTTATTTCCAGGCATTCCTAGAGCCTGTCATTTTGTGAAATACCTTTTTTGTCCAAGAAATATAAGTACATTTCATCATCATAGACAAGAGCGTTGTCACTCAATTACCGTAGTGTGAAGATAATGTCTTGAGTAATTCGGTTTGCTCTGAAACCGCGTTGGACTTCGCCCCTGTCTGTGGCTCAACCAGACGTCCTTCTTTCCGCTCCAGTATTCTAAGTTAAATTTTGCGGGAACGCTGGGGAGGAAGATGCCTCTATGGCTTTCACTATGTCGTTTGTCACACCTTTTAAATACTGGTAGAAATGGGGTCATCTCCCAGGCCTTTGATACAGCATTGTGGCGTCAGGCTGTCTGGAGAACCTTCAGGAATAACAGTTAATCTGCAGTTCTCGCGTACTTGCTCTTTTCTAGTGTCATACCATCATATCCAGCTGCTTTGCCAACCGTTATTTCATCCGACGTTTCTTCTACCTCTCCATCGTCACGTTTACCCATTCATTGATTTCCTCCTCTGTATTAGAATTTGAGCCTTTGGTAACTAAAACTTGATCGTACTCCGCACCGATGAGCTATGAGAAATAGTATTTAAATGTTATATTATAATATAACAATTATCTCCGTCGGGTGGGCAGCAAAACACATTATTTTGGCTTCCAAGTATTTACAACACAATTTGCTAGAAAAACAAAGTATCCATTTACTGCTGAATTATCATTGTGTGAACATAACGACAACATGGCTGCCAAAGCAGGGGGTTTTCTTCCCCTGTACAATCGTTATGTTAACGGGATACCTATTCCACAGGGAAGAAAGGCTTTACGGATGCGAGAGAAATATATAATTTTACTAGCGCTTGTGACTTTTATAGCATTTTGTACATGTGCTTTTTTATTTCTTCAAAATTTACAAGTCGCTGTTCCGTCAAGAGACAGCATTGCTGCACTTTCAGTTGCTAATCAAAATGTGAATGTTAAGGACGATAGTGTGTTGTTATTTATGCCCACAACAAGGGAATACAATCGTACGTTTTTAGACAAAGGAACACTTTTATCACACGACGAGAATGTACATGTTCACAGTATAAATAAAAAAGAAAATGAGCAACCAGTACGAGCTTGGGAGCAAGAGAAATTGACTGAACAAATCAAACTGAAGCCAGAATATGTTGAACAGCTGAGGAGTAATATACAATTTGAGAAAGAGATTATTCTGAAAAAGCGCAGGGAAGAAGAAGATAAGAGAAAAATGGAGGAAGCTAAGAAAATAAATAAAGATCACAAGGGACATCCAGGAGCTCGTGGTGGTGAGCCATCTGACCCTGTCGTTAAGGAAAAACGAGACAAAGTTAAACAGGTAAGTGGAATTATTTCACACTTTGACTACATGCTGTATCATAAATGTTAATTTTCAACATAAAGCTTCTGAAGTCTTGATTGTGTGCATATATATCTTCTTCTTCATCATGAAACTATCAATCCGAACCATCGCTATTAAATTAATTCAAAGAATAAAATGGGCTGGTGTAGGTCGGTGCGTTCGTTCTCAATCTCACGCTATGAAGCCATGAGCAGAGCTTTACAATTAGTACGATGTAGTCCAAAAAACTGAATGCACTGTGTCGCTAGTTTACAGCTTGACTGCGATATTTGCACCTTCCGGCCCGACACATCCGTCTTCGGCAGCAACGGAAGAATAATTGACATTTGATAAGCATGTCGAAAACCTCAAAGTCGCAGATGATGTATATATGTTGTCACGTAAGCTGTAGGATGTACACAGAAAGATAGACTAACATATAAAGCAGCAAAGGTAAGATTGCAGGTTAGTAGGAACAGAAAAAAGGTCATGAGAATAGGTAACAAACAAAGAGACAGCATAGAGATTAATGTTTAGATAATTGAAGAAGTACAAAATGTAGTTATCTGGGAATTAACTTCATTTTCTGAGTTCGTTCTCAATCTCCCTCTGCCAAACCCTGAACAGGGCTTTGCAAGTAGCAGTAATACGGATAACGGAATGTGTTGATCCACTAGTGTACAGCTTAACTGCAATATTTGAAACCTTTCTGTCCGACACATCCATCTTCGGCAGATGGGTAGTAACATATTCAACTTTCTTCTGTTGTTTCATTCATGGAGCTGTTTCATTTATAGAGCTGTTTCATTCATGGAGATGTTTCATTCTTGAAGCTGTTTCATTCATGGAGCTGTTTAATTCATGGAGGTGGAGCTGTTTCATTCATAGAGCTGTTTCATTCATGGAGATGTTTCATTCGTGGAGATGAAGCTGTTTCATTCATGGAGATGGAGCTATTTCATTCGGAGAGCTGTTTCATTCAGGGAGCTGTTTCATTCGGGGAGCTGGGGACGGCGTGGCCTAGTGGTTAAGTGGCACGGCTCACAATCCAAAGGTGCTGGGTTCAATCCCCATCACAGCACCGGCCGTTACCCCGGGGAAGCAAACGCTTAGAAAATGCAAGAGGAAGCAAACCCTTACATAAAATGCAGGCTGAAGTCGGATGCACTGGGCTGACAGGCGCAAATTTAAAACCACAGTGCAACGCACACCGCCTTGGGGATTAGAGAAATAAGGAAAACGCAAAAAAAAATTAAAAATTCGGGAGCTGTTTCATTCATAGAGCTGTTTCATTCAGGGAGCTGTTTCATTCATAGAGCTGTTTCATTCATGGAGCTGTTTCATTCATGGAGCTGTTTGCTTCATTCATGGAGCTGTTTCATTCATGGACCTGACATGCTTTGGCAACATTTACAACTGTTTGTTAGCCTTCCGTCATAGACACATCTCTGTGTGTCTCTATGTGTATCCTTCTGTTACAGACACATCTCTGTGTGTCTATATGTTTATCCTTCCGTCACAGACACATATCTGTATGTATCTGTCTGTCACAGAGACACATCTCTGTGTGTCTCTATGTGTATCCTTCCGTCACAGAGACACATCTCTGTACCCTTCTGTCACAGACACATCTCTGTGTGTGTACCCTTCCACTACAGACACATCTCTGTGTGTCTCCTGTCACAGACACATCTCTGTGTATCCTTCCGTCACACATCACAGACACATCTCTGTGGGTCTCTGTGTGATGTATAAAGGCAATAATCTTTTTCAGCTTAATATGGAGCATAATTTCACTCTCTGTTCCGATCTCTTCTAAGACCTTGTTTTTGTTTCAGATCCATCTCTTTTTTGAAATAAATGTAGTCTTTTCACTGAACCTGCTGTATATTTCAGATGATGCTGCATGCTTGGCATGGTTACGTTCAGTATGGATGGGGAGCCAATGAGCACAGACCAGTTTCCAAGCATCCGCACATGGGCAGCATATTTGGTGCAAGTTCTTTGGGGGCCACCATTGTAGATGCTGTGGACACGTTATACATTATGGAATTGGATGACGAGTACAACAAGGCCAGGGACTGGATCGCCCAGAGCTTGAATTTTGACATTGTAAGTACTCAGATCAGCTCAGGGGTGACTTAATATAGAGAATATGGCTTGGCTTGGCTTCGTTCGTTCTCAATCTCCCGCTACCAAACCCTGAAAGGGCTTAAGTAGCAGAATGTAGTCCAGAGAACGGAATGCGTTGTGTCGTAGTTTACAGCTTGACAGCGATATTTTCACCTTTCGGTTCAACACATCCGACTTCAGCAAGCATTTTTTTAGTACCGGGCTAGCATTCCCTCTTCGATCCCTTCTCCTTAGCCAGTCTGCCCTGCTGCAGCCTGTTATCCAGGATCACAGCGTGGAGGTGTAGAAGGGTCTTGGCAGCTTTGGATCGTTGGCCCTGACACTAGCAGTCAGCTGTGGGTCACTGACCACTGCAGCTCATGCGTTGCTCAGCATCTTGATCCCGTATAGAGAATATGACCACTGTAACTTTCCAAGCACATTATTAGCCTAAGCAACACTATATTAAAAACTGACACAGTTTCATCTGCGACTGCATTATATTTTAGCACGTCACGTTTTACTATGGTTGTTGACTTTGAGAGTCTGTTACCTTTTTATTTGTTGGTCTATATATATAATATTTTTGCGTGTAAAGATATACATAAAAAAATGACTGGTTGGTGATTTTGTTGTGTGTGTGTTAGTTTCTGAGATACAATAAGGTGAAAATCTTGGGAAACAGCACAAACATTTAGACTACCTATTTCTGGGTACACCATTTGTCCAGTAAATTTGTGAAATTGCCACAAAGCATGGATAGTGTTTTTAACGAGATCGACATATCTGTTAGTTTCCTCTACAAATGTATTTATTACATCTACATAAACAAACTAAACAGATCTACCTCAGAAAAATCGGTTGCAACACCTCAACTTCTTTTCCCCACGCTGTTTTCAGTTATTAGTTGTTTGTGTTTTTGTGAGACTTTGGGTTTGAGTAACATACAAGCCATATTTGAGGAGCTAAGTGAGTGGCAGAGTGGGTTGGAGGCCTGGCTTCGGATCTAGGGGACAAGGACTCAAAATTTTGCTCTCAAGTCGACTGCTGCCTTTGTTAGAGTTATTGAAGTCGAGGTCTGAAGATGAACGAAGAAGAAGAAGAATAAAATGTTGGTAAGGCATAGGTTTTTCTATTGGGAGTAAAATAATAATCTTGCCTGCACACTGTGGTGATTGCAGGGGGAAAGCTGCTTTTAGTTTTGAGTCTTCTATATCTCCCTAGTAGATACTATCAATGGGAGTAAAGACCATAAGGATTTTTTTGTTAGCAAGTCATTGTACTCTTGCTTTTTCTATTTCTTTGTGCAGTCAGCAGATCTGTCAGTGTTTGAGACGAATATCAGGTTTGTTGGGGGTCTTCTGTCGGCATATGCTCTTACTGGAGATCAGGTAATGGTGAGAGAGAGAACGAGAGAGAGAGAGGTTTGTTGGGGTGGTGGGGTGGGGTGGGGGTCTTCTGTCGGCATATGCTCTTATTGGAGATCAGGTAATGACCAGAGCGAGAGGTGAGAGAGAGAGAGAGTAAGACAGGTTTGTTTGGAGGGGGGGGGGGGGGGGTGTCTTCTGTCGGCATATGCTCTTATGGAGATCAGGTAATGATCAGAGAGAGTGAGAAGGGTTGGGGGGGAGGGGGGTGTTGGCGGGTCTCCCTATTCAGATTGCAACAGACCCATCAGTGTGGCTGGTGGGGGAGATGATTTGAGCTGACAGACGAGTAACGATAGAAAGTGTAGAAACTATAATAGGGTGTTTGCATGGTTTAGCCTACATCATAATGCATGATCCCACCTTTGCGGAAGATGTTATGCGAATGACAAAGAGGTGGAACATGAAGTGCAAATGTGGCTGAGACAGAGGACCAAAGAACTTCTATGATGCAGGTTTTGGCGGCTGAGACAGAGGACCAAAGAACTTCTATGATGCAGGTTTTGGCGGCTGAGACAGAGGACCAAAGAACTTCTATGATGCAGGTTTTGATGCACTGATAAAGCGATGGGATAAGTGTACCACTGTTGGTGAAAAGTATGTTGAGAAATAAGGGACAATGTAAGTGCAGGAAAAAATGGGTTTCAAGTTCGAATCTCATTTATTAAAAAAACAAACCCACCATTTTGGGACCTATTCACTGACTTGCCCTCATAGTACAATGAAGTCTCCAACACTTGATCCACAACTGCAGTTTCTGTTAAAGATTACCTGTATCTGTTTAAACAAATTATATTTTATTGACAATCTTGTTAGACAGCCACATTAGAACACTCAGCATAAGCTGTTTGACAGCCACATTAGAACACTCAGCATAAGCTGTTTGACAGCCACATTAGAACACTCAGCATAAGCTGTTTGACAGCCACATTAGAACACTCAGCATAAGCTGTTTGACAGCCACATTAGAACACTCAGCATAAGCTGTTTGACAGCCACATTAGAACACTCAGCATAAGCTGTTTGACAGCCACATTAGAACACTCAGCATAAGCTGTTTGACAGCCACATTAGAACACTCAGCATAAGCTGTTTGACAGCCACATTAGAACACTCAGCATAAGCTGTTTGACAGCCACATTAGAACACTCAGCATAAGCTGTTTGACAGCCACATTAGAACACTCAGCATAAGCTGTTTGACAGCCACATTAGAACACTCAGCATAAGCTGTTTGACAGCCACATTAGAACACTCAGCATAAGCTGTTTGACAGCCACATTAGAACACTCAGCATAAGCTGTTTGACAGCCACATTAGAACACTCAGCATAAGCTGTTTGACAGCCACATTAGAACACTCAGCATAAGCTGTTTGACAGCCACATTAGAACACTCAGCATAAGCTGTTTGACAGGCACATTAGAACACTCAGCATAAGCTGTTTGACAGCCACATTAGAACACTCAGCATAAGCTGTTTGACAGCCACATTAGAATAGTCAGCATAAGCTGTTTGACAGCCACATTAGAACACTCAGCATGAGCTGTTTAACAGCCACGTGGTAATATTCAGCATAAGCTGTTTGACAGCCACATTAGAATTGTCAGCATAAGCTGTTTGACAGCCACATTAGAACACTCAGCATAAGCTGTTTGACAGGCACATTAGAACACTCAGCATAAGCTGTTTGACAGCCACATTAGAACACTCAGCATAAGCTGTTTGACAGCCACATTGGAACACTCAGCATAAGCTGCTGTTGATGTTATTAATTTTTTTTTCTCCAAAAGCCCAACACATTTGATCATGAATTATTTTCATTGCCAGGTATTTAAAAACAAATCTAAAGACATTGCAGACAGGCTGTTGCCTGTTTTTAACACACCGACTGGCCTTCCCCTTGCCATTGTCAATGTCAAAACGTGAGTAACATATTTAGAGTTGATCCACTTAGCATATTATTGAATTATTCATCGTTATTATAATTATTATAATCCTGTTGCGCTCTAATGGGATACAGCTGCTCTCCAATGTTAATTTAGCTGACTAGCGTATCTGTTATATTCAAACAGGTTACGGGGTCAAACATCTGTGGCTGGTTCAGTGTTAATGTAAGCTTGTGTCGTAATGTACTATTGATATGCACATGTTTGTATGATTGTTGGCACACACACAAACTAGTCTGTGATCGATAAACACACTCCTTGAACAGACGGAACAATGAATTGTATTCTGGTCCATGCATACACCGACGGTTCTGTAACAAACACAACACAGAACGGAGGGGCAGGGGTATTCCTGAGCCTACCAAATGGTAGAAAAATAACACTGTCAGTGGCAACTGGAAGATTCTCAAGCAATTTCCGAGCGGAGGCAGAGGCCAGCAGTCCGCACCAAAAAGAGTAGTGGTTTAGTGGGTTCCATCCCACTGTAACATCCAAGGCAACGAGGAGGCAGACAGACTGGCAAAAGAAGGTGCAAGACTACCACAACCAGATTCTAGTGTGACCTACGAAAAGTCCAAAAGGCTTATTATGGCCAGATACATGGCCAAATGGGAAAGAGAACATACTGGCTACACAAAAAATGATGCCTATTACCAGTTGAACAGAAGAGAGCAGGTCGTGGTCTTCAGACTCTGCACAGGCTAACAACAGACTGAGGTATCACCTATGCAATAAACTGAAGATAGATGGCACTGACGAATGCACTTGTGGTACCGGGAAAATGACCGCTGAACATCTGCTGCAAAACTGCCCGACATACGAGGACCAGAGAAAGCACATGTGGCCATCACCAGTGGCAACACTAGACAAGCTCTATGGCAGTGTCGACAGCCTCAGGATGACCGCTGCTTTTTTCGAAAAAATACAGGTTGACGTTTGACAGCGTACGAAGAAGAAGAAGTATTCTGGTCGATGTCCAACAATGTAGCCATTTTAGTTCTTTGAAATGGAGAAAAATAATGAACGCTGGTATCCAGTTTCAAACATATAAAAGTCAGACTTATTCTCCAAATTCACTCTCTGTAATTGACACAGATAACAAAGATACATACTGCTAGCAACTCAACAAAATTTTGTGATTTTTACCTTACGTGTGAAAGAGCTTGAATGCATGGTTTATTGTAGAAATGTACATTAGTAAAAACTATGTTAAAAATAAGGTGTTCTTCTTATTAGTAATCAGCTTCCCTGAGCGAATAACTTGGGGATTCTAGTTTGGAGGGGGGGGGGGGGGGGGGCGTTTAGTTTGTCCTTCCCACCATGGTCAGAAGTTTACATGGTCACAAACAACATGTCTTGTCTAACTTACCTGGGCTCTTCGCAGAAGTCTATGGATGCTCAACATATTTGATTTGTTGGGAAGAATGAATAGGATCAGTGTAACCTGACATAAAACTTGTGAGGTTGTATGAATTTGGCGACCTCGTCATGTAAAATGTGCTGCTACAGAAACCACCAGTGCAAGTAGGTGCATTGATATAGGCTTTCTGTAAGGAGGGCATCTGCAGTTGTGACCCTGTGCTTCATAGCGAGTGAAGAGGAGACAAGATTGGGAGTTGATGCTGAAAATGATTTGTTTCTGTTGGCAGTGGGTCTGCACGAAACTATGGCTGGACTTCTGGGGGATGTTCCATTTTATCAGAGGTTGGGTCTCTTCACCTGGAGTTTGACTACCTGTCTACAGTCACAGGGGACAGCATCTACAGGGACAAGGTGGGTAGCTATATGTCATCATCGTCATCAAAAACTTTACAGCAGCACTGGTCCTCTCAGCATGCCAGTCCTTCTGTTCTGTGCCATCCATTCCAGTTCACTCCATGTCTTCCTCTTAAATCTGTCCCAGGATCACTTCTGTTTGTGTTTTTGTCTGCCTTTATTTCTACTACCCTGGAGATTCCAGAACAGAGACTGTCTAGTGACATTATTAGCTGGTTTTCTCTCCAGTAAACCTTCTCTTTCTCACTTCCCAGTTCACTGTTGTTGATTTGGTTCTGTCCAACAGTTCCACATTTGTGATCTTATCATACCATTTCAGTCTCTCTATTTTGTGCAGACACCATTTTATGAAAGTTTGTATCTTTGTGGTTGTTGTTTTTGCTGTTATCCATGTTTCGGAGGCGTACTTGTAAGACTGGCTTTACAGAGTTGGAGGTTTTTAATGGATGTGGCTATATGTAATAGAGGGACATTGTCTACTGAGACAAGATAGGTGGTTGTATGTAATAGAGAGACATTGTCTACTGAGACACGATAGGTGGTCGTATGTAATAGGGGGCATTGTCTACTGAGACAAGATAGGTGGTTGTATGTAATAGAGGGACATTGTCTACTGAGACACGATAGGTGGTCGTATGTAATAGGGGGCATTGTCTACTGAGACAAGATAGGTGGTTGTATGTAATAGGGGGACAGCAGGGATCTGAAATATGGAACCTATATTTAAAAATCTTAATCTCAATCTTTTTAAAACAACAATCACCATCATTGGCCCTTTTCGTCTTGTCAGACGATAGTAATTGTGCTTTTAGCACAACAACCTATGTTTTGCCCATGCAGTATGGTCTTTCTCTTGGTATGCCTTGTTTGCTCCAAGGGAAAGGTGATACCAATACATTTGGAATAAGGCAAGCTGCAGAAGCTGCCGAATCAGCAGAGCAATGCTCTATCTGTTCGCCTGTCGAGGCTTCACTCCTAGACCAGCCTCCAACCAAGGCTAAGAGCTTGGTCTGCCCTGCCACAACACTCAGCTGAGGTTGCCTTTCCTCGCTCTAGGATAAGACATTGTTTCTTCTTGCGTGTGCTCCTTCGCACCTCGTCGGTTGTCAGGTTTGGTAGACGCTAACCAACTAGTGACTAACGTATGTATTGTTTTGTATTTATCCTAGTGTGGTCGCTGAGTCATTACCTGTATGTTTTTATCGGCTGATATTGCAGTACAACTGTAAAATACTGCCAAATGTGACTTATTCTCAACAAGAGAAAACAGAGAAGATGTGTATTTGATATCTCTTTGATATATCATTGAAATCTCTTTGATATCTCTGATATCTGTGTATCTCTTTGATATCTCATTGATATCTCTTTGATATCTCTTTGATATCTCATTGATCTCATTGATATCTCTTTGATATCTCATTGATCTCATTGATATCTCTTTGATATCTCATTGATCTCATTGATATCTCTTTGATATCTCTTTGATATCTCATTGATCTCATTGATATCTCTTTGATATCTCATTGATCTCATTGATATCTCTTTGATATCTCATTGATCTCATTGATATCTCTTTGATATCTCATTGATCTCATTGATATCTCTTTGATATCTCTTTGATATCTCATTGATATCTCTTTGATATCTCTTTGATATCTCATTGATCTCATTGATATCTCTTTGATATCTCATTGATATCTCTTTGATATCTCTTTGATATCTCATTGTTATCTCATTGATATCTCATTGCAGGTGATGAAGATAAGAAGGTTCTTGAAAGATATGGTCAAACCTGATGGTTTGTACCTCAACTTTATACACCCTGGAACTGGAAAATGGGGTCTCAGTAAGTTATTTTCTGTTGTGTTCCTCGTCAGCATGTTCTGTTTGTTTGTTAGGTCAGACCTACTATGTACTTGGTTGGTCAGACTTATTATATGCTTGTTAGGTCAGACCTATGTACTTGGTTGGTCAGACTTACTATATGCTTGTTAGGTCAGACCTACTATGTACTTGGTTGGTCAGACTTATTATATGCTTGTTAGGTCAGACCTATGTACTTGGTTGGTCAGACTTATTATATGCTTGTTAGGTAGGAGGCATGAGAAATGGTGAAGATATTTGACCATTTGACAGATGACAAGAGAAATGAAGATATTTGACAAATGACAAACTGGGAAATTCTGTCATATATATGATGCAGAAATACAGGCAATCAAGGTGGCAACTGAGAAACTGTTGAACACCAATGTCGGTCCACAACCTGTTGTATTTCTTACAGATGCACAATCAGCACTCCAAGCACTTAAATTTGAGAAACTGCCAGATCTACAGGCTCTACTGTCTGAACTGAGCAACGGGCGCAAGATTGTCATGCAGTGGATACCTTCTCATTGTGGAATACCAGGAAACGAGAGAGCAGATCGACTGGCAAAGGAGGGTGCTGCAGACGATCAACCAGATGTGCCAGTTACATACCAACAGAAGATAAGGATGATCAAATCAATCAGAAAGCCACCAACAGTAACACCAGACGATTACCATAACATGAACAGACAAGAGCAAACTGTTGTGTTGCTCCTTAGAACAGGACACAACCGACTCCGCAGCCACATGTACACAAAAATGAAGATTGGCAACTCAGCCATGTGTACATGCAGACAGGCGCCCCAGACAGCAGATCACATACTGCAAAACTGCCCCGAATATGATATACAGAGACAATCTCACTGGCCCATAGAAACAACACTGGAAGAGAAACTTTATGGACCTGTATGTGAACTACAAAAGACAGTGAAGTTTATACAAGCGACAACATTGCAGATATAGACAATATTTTAAAGCGAACGAAAGAAGAAGAAGAAGAAATGACAAGAGAAATGGAGAAGATATTTCTTCTTCTTCGTACGCTGTCAGACGTCAACCTGTATTTTTTCTAAAAAAGCAGCAGTCATCTCGAGGCTGTCGACACTGCCATAGGAGAAGATATTTGACAAATGACAAGAGAAATGGAGAAGATATTTGACAAATGACAAGAGAAATGGAGAAGATATTTGTCCAATGACAAGAGAAATGGAGAAGATATTTGACAAATGACAAGAGAAATGGAGAAGATATTTGACAAATGACCAGAGAAGTAGCAGCAGAATGGATGGATGTTAAATATAGACATATGATGACTTGTGAATATTGACACCGCACTTGATGATTATATATCCAGTCAACCATTTTTTCTATTATTCCTCCTCAGAACATGTGAGTATGGGGGCACTGGGTGACAGCTTCTATGAGTACCTACTCAAAGAGTGGCTGGCATCAAACGAAGAGGACACAGAAGCCAGGCAGATGTATGATGATGCTATGAAGGTAGGTCTGATTGGTTGAACGAGCTTCACCTTGAGTACTAGATAGGGACATGAATACTGACATAGCTGGGATTGGAGAATAAGCTCTCCAACTCCAATCAAATACTCCCATGGCGTACGTCTCATATAGTCTCTGACAGCAAAACCGAACTCTTGGCCTTCATGTGGCATGCATGTTTCTACTAAAGGAGAAGGGCTGAGGGGCGAGTCTCAGGTGCCCTAAAACCAGATAGAAGCTTTAGGTAGATGAGGCTCCTCAGCCTGGAAAAACAGCTCATCTAGGAAAAGGAAAACCAGACCTTTCAGTAGGCTGGGGACAGCTAAAAACTAGTAAAGAAATAGTAACCTAAGAGGGATTTGTCGTTGTTCAACAGACTAGTGTTCTAACTGCTTGATCACCTCATTTAAAAATCTTAATCTCAATATTTTTAAAACAAAAAACAATCAGGGATCAAGATGCTGAGCAGTGCAGGAGCTGCAGTGGTCAGCGACCCATAGCTGACTGCTAGCATCAGGGCCAGCGAACCAGAGCTACCAAGACAATTCTACACCTCCACGCGGTGATCCTGGATAACAGGCTGCAGCAGGGCAGACTGGCTAAGGAGAACGGATTGAAGCGGGAATGCTAACCGGGTACTAAAAAATGCTTGCTGAAGTCGGATGTGTTGGACTGAAAGGTGCAAATATCGCAGTCAAGCTGTAAACTACGACACAACGCATTCCGCTCTCTGGACTACATTCTGCTACTTAAGCCCTTTTAGGGTTTGGTAACAGGAGATTGAGAACGAACGAAGCCAAACAACAATCATCATCATTGGCCCTTTTCATCTTTTCAGACGATAGTAATTGTGCTTTTAGCACAAAGCCTGGGCAGAAACATAGAGACCATGTTTTTCCCATGCGGTATGGTCCCTCTCTTGGTCTGCCTTGTTTACTCCAAGGGAAAGGTGATACCAATACATTTGGAACAAGGCAAGTTGCAGAAGCTGCCGGATCAGCAGAGCAATGCTCTATCTGTTCGCCTGTCGGGGCTTCACTCCTTGACCAGTTGCCAACCAAGGCTAAGGGCCTGGTCTGCCATGCCACAACACACAGCTGAGGTTGCCTTTCCTCGCTCTACGATAAGGCATTGTACCCTCTTGCATGGGCTCCTTCGCACATAGTCGGTTGTCAGGTTTGGTAGACGCTAACCAACTTTCACAGTTGTCAGAAAACAGGTTGCACAGCCGTATCTGACAAAACCCGTCAAGATATGCCAGTATCTTATCTGCAAGGCCTCAGATGGTTTGAAATAAGAGTTTTCCTTCTCCTAGATGAGCTGCCTTTCTAGGCTTTCGAGCCCCATCTACCCGAAACTGCTAGTTTTAAGGTGCCAGTGGTTCGCCTTCCGCCCCTTTTCCTGTTAGTCAAAACAGTTCTGCCGCGCGAAGGCCAGGAGATGGACTTTGTTGTCAGAGGCTATATGAGACGCATGCCATGGGAGCATTTAGTTGGTGTTGAGAGTTCATCCTCAACCCCAGCCCCGGTAATAACAACATTTAGAACCCCCACAAAAAAATAAAAATAAACAATAGTCATGGCAAAATGAGTCCTGCTGATTGAATGTGAGATTACAATTGAGAGCAAAGTAAATAAGTCCTGATTTGGGACTTTATTTTCTAGGGCCCATTCATAGTTAATGCTCTCCATCTATGTTTAAAAGCATGCTAAAATAATAATTCCAGACCATGTTTCTTAGTTGAAGAACTTTATATTTAAACGCATGCAAAAAAACAAAACCAATTCCAGACCATGTTTATTAAATAAAGAAGTTTGGGATCAAGATGCTGAGCAGCGCGTGAGCTGCAGCGGTCAGCGATCCATAGCCGACTGCTAGCGCCAGAACCAGCAAACCAAAGTTGCTAAGACCCTTCTACACCTCCAAGCGGTGATCCTGGATAACAGGGCAGACTGGCTAATGAGAAGGGATCGAAGAAGGAATGCTAACCTGGTACTAAAAAATGCTTGCTGAAGTCGGATGTGTTGGATCGAAAGGTGCAAATATCGCAGTCAAGCTGTAAACTACGACACAACGCATTCCGTTCTCTGGACTACATTCTGCTACTTAAGACTTTCAGGGTTCAGTAACGGGAGATTGTGAACGAAGCCAAGCCAAGTAAAGAAGTTTATGTTTAAAAACATACTGAAATAACAAATCCAGTCCTTTTTTCTTAACTAAAGAAGTTTATGTTTAAAAACATTATGAAATAACAAATCCAGCTCATGTAAGATGTTTGTGTATGCATGCTAAATGAGCAAATTCAGCCCATATTTCTAATAAAGCTCATTGTTAAAATCATGCTACACCAAGAAATCCAGCCCATGTTTTTAATGATGCTCATGTTTCCAATCATACAGAATGCACAAATCCAGTTCATGTTTTTTATGTAATGAAGCTTAATTACCAGGTATGCTGAACTAACAAATCCAGTTCATGTTTTTTATGTAATGAAGCTTAATTACCAGGTATGCTGAACTAACAAATCCAGTTCATGTTTTTTATGTAATGAAGCTTAATTACCAGGTATGCTGAACTAACAAAACCAGTCCATATTTTGCTTGTTTCAGGCTGTCTATGAAAGAATGTTGGTCAAGTCCGCTAGCGGTCTGACCTATTTTGCTGAGTTAAAGTCTAGCAGGCTGGAGCATAAGATGGATCATCTGGCTTGTTTTTCTGGTAAGAATGTGTTATCCATTTGCTCTAGTACATTGTCTCTCAAGCTTTAGGCGAACTTGGACCACTTCGACTTGAACAACTACCATTTAACCACAATCACATCTAAAATAAAGATGAAGTAGAGATCATGTAATTATTAACCTTAGCGACACTACATTAAAATGGGACACAATTTAATCAGCATTATTTTTCAGCACGTTAGGTTTCGCTATGGCTATTGACATCGAGAGCATGTAACCTTTTTATTTGTTGGTCTATAGATATGATTTTGTTTGTGTGTCAGGTCAGGTCATCCCGTAACCGGTGAGGTCGTTGGGGCACACATGAAGACATCCTCACAACATCAAGCCACCCTTCTCTGTCAGCGGCCGCTGCCTGTGCCTCTTCTGATCGGAGATTGGTCCATTCTTTTATGTTGTCCTCCCACCTCTTTTTGGGATGGCCTCTTCGTCGTCTGCCTTATACCTTTCCGTGGAGGATCGTATTTACAAGACAATTTGATCTTGATATGTGACCGTACCGAGCGAGTTTCCTTCTTTTGACAGTTGCCAAGAGGTCTTCAAAATGCTCTATTGCTGTTGTAATTCTATCTCGTATTTCCTCATTTGTAACTCGATCTTTGTACGTGACGTTTAAAAGTCTTCTGAAACATCTCATCTCTAAGGACTGTGTCCATCGCTGAAGGTCAGCTGTAACTGTCCATGTCTTACAAGCATAGAGGAATATTGACAGGACCAGTGTACGCATTAATCTGATCTTCGTGCATAGTGCTAACCGTTTATCTTGCCAGATTTTGTTACGCCAGTTGAGGCGGAAATGTTTTTTCAGACCGCAACGTCTCCTGGATCGACCAAGCCTTAAATGGGTACCGGTTCAGTCCGGGAAGTAAAGGCGACCGGCGGGATGCTGACCACATTATCCACTAAGTGCCGTAGGTTATGGACCTAACACCATATTTCCTATAAGCCCCATGGCGTGACATGATCTTTACTTTTTATTACCAATACTGAGGTCATCCACATGGAGACCCAGATGTGAAGTCAGACACATCCTTGGAACCCACTGGTATGACCTGGCTACCAATACTGAGGTCATCCACATGGAGACCAAGATGTGAAGTCAGACACATCCTTGGAACCCACTGGTATGACCTAGTTACCAATACTGAAGTCGTCTGTCAAACACATCTCGAGAGTATTGTTTTTGCGATGGCCAGTAGCTGCCTCTATCTTTGGTCATGTGGCCCTACTTTCTCTAGGATGTCACGATACGCCAGATCCTGCACCTTTTGAAATAAGTGGTGGGAAAAGGCCTTGTCCCACATAGAGGTTCCCTCGGTGTCACTTCAAAAGCTGGAATTAATAGCACAGGATGAGAAGACTTGGCTTGTGTTTGTGACCTATGCTCTATAAGAATCTGCAAAGTTAATTTTATTTAACTTTTTAACACTGTTCTCTCTTGTAGCTGGTATGGTTGCTCTGGGAGCAGAGGGGTCCGATAACAAAGAGAAATACCTGAATATAGGGGAAGAACTTGCAAATACCTGCCATGAGTCATATATTCGCACAGGTAAGTCGATTAGTAGTAAATAGGCAGGTTGATTGGATATGGACAGTCTTACTATCAGTTTGATATTGTTAGTGTCTGTAATATGGGAGTGGTTTATGGGAGGAGTTTGTGTGTGTGGGACTGTGAGAATAAGATCACTGTCACACAGACAGTATGTCATGAGAGGTGATGAAGAGTGCTGGCTAAGGTACAAGACTGACAGGTGAGAATAGGATCACTGTTACACTGGTAGCATGTCATGAGAGGTGACTAAAGGTGCAGTCTAACCTCTCTAGGGTAGAAGACTAACAAACACTTGTCGTTGCACACCCAGCCATTGTAGCATTTCATTTGAATGAAAGCTATATAAACATTACCCAGCACATCATCTTCTTCGATCCTCGGTCGATGACGGAGTAGTCAGTGACGGGCAGTGGTCAGTGACCTCTACACCTATTTTGTCATTAAGGGGAGAAACAAACTCCCTCCACTTCTTAGATCCTCGGTCAATGACTGGCAAAGAGGTCATTGACCACCACGCCTGATTATGTCATAAACGGGAGAAACAAACTACCTCCACTTCAACTGGTCTGTGGCTATCCTTTATATGACACCCCATCTGTGGTTCAAAGTTTTCATGATAAGACAACTCCACGCTTAGGCAGACTCATAGATGCTCAGTCCATTTGAGAAGATGTTGATGTTGTTAGAATCTGCTTTAGCTGAGTTCTTTACTCTTACCGTTTTTTCCTTATAGTGGGTTACTTGTAGGTAGGTAGGTAGTATGCTTAGGTGACTAATGCCCGTCGTGCCAAATGTTCACGACCACAATGTGTGACAGGCCACATGCAATAAGGATGATTTCTTTCTGATCGGACCTAACCAAGTCCTGTATGGACAATGTCATCATCATCCTCTGGTTGGTTAGTAGTTCGGAGACTGGTTGTAAGGTTGTCTGAGTATGTCTCTCCATTAGACCCTATCCTCTGGTTGGTCAGTCCGGAGAGTGGTTATAAGGTTGTCTGAGTATGTCTCTCCATTTGACCCTATCCTCTGGTTGGTCAGTCCGGAGAGTGGTTATAAGGTTGTCTGAGTATGTCTCTCCATTTGACCCTATCCTCTGGTTGGTCAGTTCGGAGAGTGGTTTTAAGGTTGTCTGAGTATGTCTCTCCATTTGACCCTATCCTCTGGTTGGTCAGTCCAGAGAGTGGTTATTAGGTTGTCTGAGTATGTCTCTCCATGTGACCCTATCCTCTGGTTGGTCAGTCCGGAGAGTGGTTATAAGGTTGTCTGAGTATGTCTCTCCATTTGACCCTATCCTCTGCAGCTCTCTTTATTTGAGCATAGGGCTGGAGATTTGGCAGGAGATTGATTTTCTTTCAGACGGGCTGTTATGGGAGCAAAATTCTGCGAAGGACATGCACCATGATGATGATTACCAATACTTTAAGTTTTTTAAACAAATGTTTCATAAAATAAAATCAGGAAAAATCATGATACATATATTGCATGAATTTTAATGTTTGGCTAATTCAAGCTTGCGTAGTATACACGTGATTTTGTGGTATGTATATTCCAAGTTTGGTTTTCAGTGGACACTTGCTGATTTCAGACTGAATGCAGGGTGTTCTTAAAGGTGGCAGTCAGGCCAACTCTTCGAGTAAGTGCAGATGGTCTTTGTCCATGAGACAGGGAGGCTCAGCCTAGAAGAATGGTTCTCCGAGTGCTCCAGTGGTCCCATCAGCCCAGAAGGACGGTTGGCCAGCATGTCTATGCCATCTGTGAGTTGAGGTCGATCACACACAGCTGTCCAATGTTGACTCCTGAGTGGTACGTCTCATGCTGACCAAGGATCCAGTCTATGACGTGGCAGAATAATGTCGGGACGAGAACACGTCTCTGCCTGATACCAGATGATGTAGAGAACCTGTCAGAGAGATTGTGACCCAGACGGACTCTTTTCTTCAGTGTAGCTGCTTAATTAGCCATTGTATGCTAGGAACTCCCACTTCTTTCAAGGCATTCCACAAGTCAGATCTGCCCACAGAGTCTAAGGCAACTCTGAGGTCAATACAAGCGATGTGGAGGGGGTGACCGAACTCCCGCCTATCAGTAGGTGAACAGCAAGGGTGGCATTGATGGTAGAACGACAGGCAGTGAAGCCAGACTGTTGGGGCACTGATTCCTTTACAGCAAAGGTTGGACACCAGAGAGAAGTATGTGGATTACATCTCATATCCTGAGGCATACTGAATGTAGTGCAATGCTAAACTTAATAGAAGGCTCATCGCTATGGGGGGGTCATAGTTTCGGTTTCCACCTCATTGACTAGAATGCTGTAATACAACCTGTTCACAAGAGTTCACGATGGGACCTTGATCAGTATGTTTTACCTGACCCTAACATAAACCTTCACTCCCGTTTCAGAAGATTGCAAAGGATATGTTTGCTGATCTTTTCTGAATCTCACTGATTGTACACACTCCTGATCCATCCTGTCATAATTGATTCAGTGGTTTCCAAACATGTTGTTAATGACCATAAGACTTTCTCAACATAATCCACCTGGTTCCCTTTTGAACATAGGATGCAATGGATATTGGCTAATAGATATTCGTGCTGTTGATTGGCACAATCCAGGAGTCTTTGTCAGACCTTTATATGAACATAGGATGCAATGGATATTGGCTAATAGATATCCTTGCTGTTGATTGGCACAATCCAGGAGTCTTTGTCAGACCTTTATATGAACATAGGATGCAATGGATATTGGCTAATAGATATCCGTGCTGTTGATTGGCACAATCCAGGAGTCTTTGTCAGACCTTTATATGAACATAGGATGCAATGAATATTGGCTAATAGATATCCGTGCTGTTGATTGGCACAATCCAGGAGTCTTTGTCAGACTGTGTATTTGACCATCCTCAATTGCACAGACAATGTCCTCATAGCAAGTTCATGCTCTCGGGGCTTGGCATCCTTCTAGAGCACTTAGAGCAGTTAGCTTCACATTTGTGACTGTACACTTCCTAGGTGAAGACCAAGGTTAAAAGTCTTGGCAGTGGTCTACCTGTGGCAGGAATCACTATCAATGGCAATCACATCAATCCCACCAAGGACTTTTATCTACCTGGACAGCAGACTGACTTCTGATGTACGCAGTGGCCCGGAAATCAGTCGGAGGATTGACCTTGCTATTTCATCCACGAACTCTCTGCACAGAGTCTGATCCCAGCAGAAGTTCTCCTAGGAAACCAGGCTGCACATATGTAGATCATGTGTTATTTCAGTCTTCTTGTCTGGCTCCATGACCTAGGCGGTCTTACAAGGACATTGGAAGCCACTCGACGTCTTCCACATACATAACCAACGTCATGTCCTTGGAGTTCACTGGCAAGACCTAATCACTAACATTGAGGTCACCTGACGGCCGCTCATTGAGAACATTTCCTCATTGTTGGATCAGCAACACCTTTCTTTCGTCAGCCGTGTTGATCGCCTCTCTCAGGATGTCATGGCTCGACGGCTTGTGTATCTGTTCCTGGAAATCAAAACAACCAGACCCCTAATGAAGTCATCCCTGTGACCGCCCATGCAACACATGGCTGAGGTGTATCTCCTCTACTTCATCTGCCCTGCACGCTGCCTGGGACTCGGATGGTCACCACAACAGACAAATTGCTTGACTTAACTGGACATTGTCCACATTTTAAAATATATTGCTGCTTTCCAGTGATATCTGATTGTAGAATACTAATCCGGCATAGGATGGGTACACTACTTCATTATCATTTGTTATTATTTGTCTTCTGATTGGCGTAGTGGTAGAGCACTCGCTTTTCACTCTCGCATCCGGCATGCTCTAGCCGACCCTGCTTTAAATGGATGCCTGATTTACTGTTACGGAAGGAAAAGGCAGCGATGGAGGGAACTGGTCACCCCATCTCACACAAGCTGTGCTTTAATATACTAAAGTCTCAAAAACGTCTTTCTCGGCCAGTGTTTAAGCCTGTTGAATGACTTCCTTTGCTTTCTGTTTTGTCTTTTATAGCAACTGGCTTGGGTCCCGAGGCCTTCCGTTTTGAGGGGTCAATTGAAGCCAAGGCCGCCCGCCAGAATGAGAAATATTACATCCTGCGACCAGAAGTGGTTGAGGGTTGGTATTACTTGTGGAGACTGACTAAGAAACAGAAGTATCGAGACTGGGCCTGGGAAATGGTACAGGTCTGTTACATCAGTTTTGTCATTTCCAAAACATTTTCTGTGTATTGTTTTATTTTCATTACTTTTCTTCATCGAATTTCAGTTATACATTTTTATTACATTTTCTGCATATTAATATCATAAATGGATCGAAGTACTCTATGGCACTATGACACTTTGGTATACTAGAGAAGTACACAACCCTCATCCAGAATATGTACAAAGACACAGTTAGTAGAGTGGTACGTGAAGGAGTACTGACTGACAGCTTCGGGGTGCAAACAGGGATGAGACAGGGATGCCTGCTCTCACCTTTCCTGTTCTTGTTGGCTATGGATTGGATAATGAAGACATCAATCGAAAGCACAAAAATGAGTATTCAGTGGACACTATTGTCACAATTGGAGGACCTGGACTACGCAGATGATCTGGTACTTTTGTCACACAGTCAAAGTCAAATGCAAGAGAAACTTGATAGGGTAAAAGAGCAATCAACCAAACTGGCACTGAATATCAACATGAAGAAAACCAAGATCCTTAAACTCAACGCAAACAGCAAAGAACCAATCATGCTGGAGGGAGGGCAGTTGGAGGAAGTGGATACGTTGACCTATTTAGGCGCCATAATAGACATATCAAGAGGTACAGATGCAGATGTAAGTATGGAAAGGCGTGAGGGACATTCCTGACACAAAACAATATATGGAGATCCAGAGATATCAAGATTCAACCAAAGTTAGAATATTCAACGCAAGTGTCAAATCGGTGTTGCTGCATGGAGCGGAGACATCGAGAACAACCAAGGTAATAACAACAAAGACTCCAGTCCTTCGTTAACAGATGCTTACAAAGGATAATGGGCATAAAGTGGCAGGACATGGGGAGGAATGAAGACCTATAGGAAAGGAGCCAACAACAGCCACTGGAACAACAAATTAAGTGAAGAAAATTGGGCTGGATAGGACATACGCTGTGGAAGGCACAGTCTAACATAGCCAGGCAGGCTCTTACATGGAATCATCAGGGGAAAAGAGAGGTAGACCCACAAATACGAGGAGAAGAGAATGTGAGAAAGAGCTAAAATTAGATAATTACACCTGGAGAGAGGCAGACAAAGCAGCCGAGGACCGTGCACGCTGACGAGATGTTGTCGATGACCTATGCACCGAGAGGATTGACGGGTTTTGATTGATTGATTGAACATCATATATATTGTTATTACCTTTTCTTCACATTTGAGTCGCTAATTTTTGTTTTTTTTACATTCTTTTCTTATGTCAAACATATATTTTAATTACATTAACTTCATATTTGTATCATATATTTTAATTACATTAACTTCATATTTGTATCATATATTTTAATTACATTAACTTCATATTTGTATCATATATTTTAATTACATTTTCGAAATATTCATATATATTTTATTATATTTATATCATATACATTTTTATTACATTTTCTACATTTACATACCAACAGAAGGTTTATAACCTTTCATACACACATACAACATTTAGTGACCATACTTAGTGAGCACGAACGTTCTGTCTAGTTTGGACCACTTGGATCACTGAAAAACTAGCATAGGTACATCCAGACACACACATGCATCCAAGCAATGGTTAATATGTCCAGATATTGTCCAAAAGACTATGGTATCGTGTGGAAAGGGGTGTGCCTCCGCCAGTAGAATACACAGAGGCAAACCTTTAGCCAAAAAACAACAAAAAATTACATTTTCTACATATTTATATCAAATATATTTTTATCATGTTTACATCAAATGTTTTTATAACCTTTTCAAATTTCAATTATATATTTTTTTACCATTTCTTCTTGTATCATATGTATTTTTATTACATTTTCTGTATTTTATATCGTTTATGTTTTCATTACCATTTCATATTTCAGTCATATATTTATTATTACCGTATAATTTTTCAGTCATATATTATCATTACCATTGTATGTATTTTTACATTGATTCAATTAGGCCTTAGAGAGAAACTGCCGGTCAGAGGCAGGCTACTCTGGTATAAGAGACGTCTATCAAGTAAAACCACAGCAAGATGACGTCCAACAAAGCTTCTTCCTGGCCGAGACACTCAAGTACCTGTACCTCATCTTCTCAGAGGACACTCTCTTACCTCTGGACAAGTGGGTCCTTAACACAGAAGCTCACCCTCTTCCCATCAAAGAACTTACAGCATCTGTCATCACCCGGTAGACGGGCTTATTCAGGGGAGTTAATCCAGATGAAAGATCAATGATATCAGGAGAGTTAATTCAGGTATTTAACCTTTATAGCACGCATTGGTCAAGAATGTCTAGACTCATGCTCCATTTAAAAACAGTGTTCAGGAAACCATTTTTTTTGTTGAACGGAGACACTCCCGACAGCCATTTTTTTTACTGCTGAATACGTTACCCATATATACACAATATTTTGCCGGTTTAAAGTATCGTATGTTCGATTACAAATGGCTTTTGAACAATTTTAATTTTGGATATGCCGTTTGGAGCAAGCCGACGTTTTGCGAAAGGTGAAGTAGGTTGTTGGGATAGATCTTTATTGAGTAGATCTATTTATTTTGTTTATTTAGATGAAAGAACTACGTTTGAATTGGAAACAAACAGTTGTGTCGATAGTGTAAACACAGTATCGATACGTTGTTGTGGTTTTCATGGTTTTCTATCGGAGCGACTAGGCCTAGCGGTTGAGTCCAAATCTTTTCTGAGATTTTCAAAAATTTTCAACTTCATCTTTTTGTATCTCAGAAACTAACAAACATACAACAAAAACAATAACACCCACAAGTTCTTTTTTCAATTGTGTCTCTACACACAAGAAAATCATATTTATTGACAAACAAACATAAAAGTTACAAATTTTGAAAGTCGACTGCCATAGCGAGATGCACATTTTTATTTTAAAAAAATGTGGCGTGATAAAGGTTAAGTATCTGATTGGATGTTAGATATTCGAAAATATTTTTTAGTCAAGAGAGTGGTGAATGCTTGAAATGCATTGCCACATGAAATAGTGGAGGCAGAATGAATTAATGCATTCAAGAATAGATTGTATGCACTTAGTTTTTAGATCAAGGAAATGTAAAAGAAACTAGTTGTATACAGACTCTGCAGAGTCTTCTAAACCAGTATAAAGACGTTAAGTATCTATAATTTTATCCAACATTTGTCCAAAAGTGTAAGAACTTTGATGGAGTCAATCAAGCTTTTACCAGTAAGATAAGACAGTTCAGGAGAGCTAATACAATATTCAATCATGAAGACGAGAGAAATCAGTGGAATGCAATCCATCAATTAGATGAGAAAAATCAATGGAAGTCAATCCTGGTAGTAGATGATAGAAATCAATGGAAGTCAATCCAGAAGAAAAATGATATAATCCATGGTTGATCCAGATTGTGGATGATATAATTCATTGTCGATCCAGATAGTGGATGATATAATTCATGGTCGATCCAGAAAACGGATGATATAATTCATGGTCGATCCAGAGAGTGGATGATAGAAATCAAGGAGTCAGTCCTGGTGGATTTTCACCAGGGACTGTTGTAGTATTTTGTCAGTTTACTTGCTAGCAAATTGTATGTTGAATTGGTGGCATTTGTCTGCTAACTTGGTGGCATTGTGTCTACAGAGTTAGTGGAATTTGTCTGCTTTGTTGTATTTCTCAAGGAGTCCATTTTTGATCAAAAGGCTTGAGAACACTTGGAAAGTACAACACAATCTTAGAATACAAACTACAACTAGAGTGGTTTCTATGAGGGCTATGTGTGTGATTGAGATGTGAATAGGACCACTGCCATGCTGCGAACCTATTGTAATACATTGTAGTGAAAGGGGGAACAAATTTGTTTAGGACCTAGGATCCAGTTCAAAATGAAAAAGCGATGGTGGAAATTGTGTCAGTAAAAATGACACTGGTCCTGAAGTGTTAGTGCCACAGCAGGATTTATAGGCACTGTGACGACCTGGCGGCCAGGAATTGTTGTGGTCTGATGGCTAACCCCTCTGTGGTAAAAACTGCCCAACTCTTGACTCTTGACAACCGATCAAAAATAAAACACCTTATCCAGGGAATAACATATATCCCAGGGATCAGAAAGGGAATAACATCTATCCCAGGGATCAGAAAGGGAATAACATCTATACCAGGGATCATAAAGGGAATAACATCTATCCCAGGGATCAGAAAGGGAATAACATCTATCCCAGGGATCAGAAAGGGAATAACATCTATCCCAGGGATCAGAAAGGGAATAACATCAATCCCAGGGATCAGAAAGGGAATAACATCTATCCCAGGGATCAGAAAGGGAATAACATCTATCCCAGTGATGAGTGCGTACCTAGGAAGATTGTTAGGCACAATAACGATGAACTATTGTAGAGCTGACAGATTTTAATTGACAGTTATCTCTGAGCTAGGAGAGTGAGTAGTGTAGTGGTAAAGGGCCTGCCTATTATGGCAAAGTCCAGGGTTTGACTCCCATTATTGACACCCTCCAGTTGACCTGGCTGTGAATAGGTACTTGACTTACTGTTAGGTAAAAGAAAGGAGACTGGTCACACAACCAATAAGTTGTGGTCTCACACTTCATCCCTAGTAGCAATGTCTGTTATGAGGCTACCTTGACATTACCATGGCTTTACTATGACCTTGCCTTTACGTAAGACTTGACTTTATCCCTCCTTTTCTACCATGGTGTGTTGAGTCACCCAACTTCTACCAAATCTTTTCTCACTGCAATGCGCACCCTAACAGTAAGCCTGGTACCTATTTTCAGTTGAATAGACTGAAGCATGTAAATAACGGGAACCAGGCCAGCACCTTTGCCATGTGCTGCTAGCTCACTACCACTGCACCACTCAGATGCTCTAGCATGTTACAGTGTTACTACTCGTTGCTCCCCTTTTGGGCCCCAGTAACACATTACATATATAATTGTTGTATCTGAGTGCGCCATCAGAAGATATAAAGTGTCTGTTACAACATTTGTTGGTTGAAACACACACCTTCCACACTTGTATGTATATTTGTATTTTCTAGCAGTGAGCTTGGCTTTCAGTGCGTCTTATTTATTTCTGAAATATATTATTATAATAAACCTTTCAATTGATTTGTGTGACTGAATATGTTATAAGATCATTATTTATTCTTGTAAGCGATTGTTATTGATTTACTTGCTTATTCATGCAAATAATTATTCATTTCTTTCTTCATTTTTATGAAAGAAATGATTGAAAATGTCTCTGTTTAATTCTCTCACAGAAATTATTTAAATTTATTAGTGACAAATTTTTAAATAAATTTATTGGCTAATTTGTCTATTTACATACATTTACAATATAGTTACTCCTCTTCTACCCTGTGATGTAGTCTTTTACCTTGTGATGTAGAGTCTTCTATCTTATTTAAATATAGTCGCTTCTCTTCTACCCTGGTATGTAGAGTCTTCTATCTTATTTAAATATAGTCCCTTCTCTTCTATCCTGGTATGTAGAGTCTTCTATCTTATTTAAATATAGTCTCTTCTATCCTGGTATGTAGAGTCTTCTATCTTATTTAAATATAGTCCCTTCTCTTCTATCCTGGTATGTAGAGTCTTCTATCTTATTTAAATATAGTCCCTTCTCTTCTATCCTGGTATGTAGAGTCTTCTATCTTATTTAAATATAGTCCCTTCTCTTCTATCCTGGGGTGTAGAGATTTGTCATAGAGAATTCCAGATTATTCTGTATTGTCTTCCTCTTGGCCTGGTTTCAGTCTGGTGCTCTGCCTCTTATGTTGTGACACCAGCAGCCTTTGAGTTGTCCTGAAGGGTCTAGGTCCCTGCTTCTTGACTACCAGTGATTGTCATGGCAGATGGTCTTCCTTCCTTTATTCTGCAGAAATGTGTCAACCTCCGTAGTTAAGATTACTCCATGCGAGTCTGAAGGGGCTGTATCTTCTTGATGTCATCCATATATCTTCTTGTTACTAAGACCATCTTTCTGAAATATCTTAAATGCTGTGATTTTGGACTCAACTTCTGTGGGTTTTGATCATTCCATATGGCTTACATAGAGGGCTGATCATAATGTATCCTTCTTCTTCTTCGTACGCTGTCAGACGTCAACTTGAATTTGTTCGAAGAAAGCAGCTGTCATCCTGAGGCTGTCGACACTGCCATAGAGCTTGTCTAGTGTTGTCACTGGTGATGCCCACGTGTGCTTTCTCTGGTCCTCGTATGTCGGGCAGTTTTGCAGCAGATGTTCAGCGGTCATTTTCCCTGTACCACAGGTGCATTCGTCAGTGCCACCTATCTTCAGTTTATTGAATAGATGGTACCTCAGTCTGCTGTGGCCTGTGCGGAGTCTGAAGACCACGGCCTGATCTCTTCTGTTCAACTGGTAGTAGGCATAATTTTTTGTGTAGCCAGTAGATCATAATGTATCCAACCATAAGCTGATAATAAAAAAAATAACTTTCTTAATAATTTCAAAACCTAATTACCTTTAAAATAGGCCCCAACTGAGTTGGCACAGTTCTCCCACCGCTAGAAGTATTTCTCGAAGTATTTTTTGGGGATCTCTATTAAATGGTTCACCCCACTTGTCTTGGTTTCTTTTATGTTTTGAACATTGTCATGATGGGCCTGCCAGTTGGCACTCTCCAGTTCATGCACGCACCTTTATCCAGAATTTTGTGCTCAAACACAGTATTGGACAGCTTGTAGACTGGTATGCGAAGGAGTGCTGACCAATTGTTTTGAAGTACAAACAGGCGGAAGGCAGGGATGTTCATTGTCAACACTCTTGTTCTTGATGGCGATATGATGTTAGATTATGAAGATGAGCGCATGAGCTGCAGTGGTCAGCGACCCGTAGCTGACTGCTAGCGTCAGGGCCCGCGAACCAAAGCTGCCAAGACCCTTCTACACCTCCACGCGGTGATCTTGGATAACAGGCTGCAGCAGGGCAGACTGGCAAAGGAGAAGGGATCGAAGAGGGAATGCTAACCCGGTACTCAAAAAATGCTTGCTGAAGTCGGATGTGTTGGACCGAAAGGTGCAAATATCGCAGTCAAGCTGTAAACTACGACACAGCGCATTCCGTTCTCTAGACTACATTCTGCTACTTAAGCCCTTTCAGGGTTTGGTAGTGGGAGATTGAGAATGAACGAAGCAAGCCAAGATTATGAAGATGTCAGGGAAGAGAACCGCAAACAATGGACATTATGGTCACAGAGGACCTGGACTAGACAGATGACCTGGTACTGCTGTCACACAGCCATAGCCAGAAGCAAGAAAAACTAAATAAGGTGAGGGAGAATTCAACCAAACTGGGACTAAACATTAACATGAAGAAAACAAAGTTATTTAAAACGAACACCTTAAGCAAAGAGCCAGTTATGCTTGGAGGGGGGGGGGGGGGGCACTGGAAGAGTAGGATGTAAGGGCTAGAATAGAAAAGGCGAGGACAGCATTCCCGTTACTGAATAATATGTGGAAATCTTGGGAAATTAAGACAAATACCAAGCTCAGATTGTTTAATTCCAATGTCAGGTCAGTACGTCTGTACGAAGCAGAAGCTTGGAGAATGACAAAAACAAGACGGGAAACTCCCGTCGTTCGTCAATAAATGTCTACGGAGGATAATGGGTATAGGCTGACAAAACATGGCAAGGGATGAAGGCCAATGGGAAAGGAGCACAAGTGGAGAAACGGATCAAACATAGGAAATGGGGTTGGATAGGACTCATGCTACGGAAATTACCATCAAACATGGTCAGACAGGCCCTGACATGGAAGCCACAGGGAGAGAGGTAGGCCAAGAAACACTTAGAGAAGAGACTATGAAAATGAACTTTGATCCCTGGATCTCAACTGGAGAAAGAGAGAATGGGAGCTAAAGACTCAATCAGATACATTCAGATCAGCCCCCAAAAGTCAGGTACATTCAGATCAGCCCCCAAAAGTCAGGTACATTCAGATCAGCCCCCAAAAGTCAGGTACATTCAGATCAGCCCCCAAAAGTCAGGTACATTCAGATCAGCCCCCAAAAGTCAGGTACATTTTGATCAGCCCCCAAAAGTCAGGTACATTCAAATCAGCCCCCAAAAGTCAGGTACATTTTGATCAGCCCACAAAAGTCAGGTACATTCAGATCAGCCCCCAAAAGTCAGGTACATTTTGATCAGCCCACAAAAGTCAGGTACATTTTGATCAGCCCCCAAAAGTCCGGTACATTTTGATCAGCCCCCTGCCTTTTTTGCCTGGCACCATACCTTCCATCACTGTTCTCTCAAGACCGTTGTGTCTACATTTTCTGGCCAGAATGGAATTGATAAACCAGTTCTCCTCTATGTTCAACTCTTGCCAAATGTCTTTTTCTCCATCCAGGGTATTCTGAGGATCTTTCCTAAACATTTTTACTCGAAGGATTCAATTCTTTGTCTAGAAGTTTTGGTAATCGTCCATGATTCATACCAGCATAGTTACTGTTTTGGAACTGCTGATTGTCATCACATCTGAATATTCTGACAGGCAATTGTTGTCAATTATCTTCTTACTTCTGAAATTAAGGATAAGAAATCAACTTGCTTGTGTATTCATGTGACAGACAATTTCATGGATTTGTTCCTGCAATACATTCTTGTTTTTATTCTGAACATCATATTAAGAATTTTCTTGGTAATCCATGAAAGAAAATTGCTGTAATTTGTCCTGTTTGTTCCTAAAAAAGTGAATAAAATGTTGTTTTAGTTTGCCTTATTTCTCTATTCCCATGCGTTGCATTACGGTCTTCATTTTGCACCTGTCGGTATGCATTTTATATAAGGGTCTGCTTCCCCGGGGTAAGGCTGGTGCTGTAATGGGGAACGAACCCAGAAAAATGAATATTCATTTTCCAGTTTATTCTTGAAAGACACTTTCATTGATTATTCCTGTAAAAACTTCCATAAATTTTCTTACTTATTTCTGTTTCTAAGAATCAATGTCACTGCACTCCGGACATCCCCATAGGTGCTCAGTCTCTCTTAGCAAATGGCATAGGGTATTCCTGTAACACCTTTCGTAAATGTTTGGCTTATTCCTGTAAGAACTTACATAA
This sequence comes from Ariolimax columbianus, assembly GCA_036924085.1. NCBI lineage: Eukaryota > Metazoa > Mollusca > Gastropoda > Stylommatophora > Arionidae > Ariolimax > Ariolimax columbianus. The sequence continues at coordinate 4,514,010 of JAVGWX010000011.1, read as the reverse complement.
ATTTTTTGCTAATTCCTGGAAGAACTTACATAAATTTTTTGCTTATTCCTGTAAGAACCCATACATTTTTTGCTTATTCCTGTAAGAACTTCCATAAATTTTATGCTTATTCCTGTAAGAACCCATACATTTTTTGCTTATTCCTGTAAGAACTTCCATAAATTTGTTGCTTATTCCTGTAAAAACCCATACATTTTTTGCTTATTCCTGTAAAAACTTCCGTAAATTTTTTGCTTTTTTCTGTACGAAACATCCATAAATTTTCTTGCTTATTCCTGAAATAGAAAATGGCTATCCATTTATATTTTGTTTGCTATGTCATTATTTGATGGGCATTCTAATTAATTATCATCATCTGTCCAGTTAAACAACGTCATTACCTTTGTTGCTATTTGTTTAATGTGCACATTAATTTGCACCGCTGAGCAAAGGACCATCACGGAGGCACGGGAAAAGCGAACTACACGAAAGGAAAGAATGCAAGACGGCCCAACTACAAACGCTGTTCGCGTGTGCTCTACGTGCGGTAGAGTTTTGTCATGCTCAAATCGGACTGTACAGTCATATGCAGTCACATCTGAATAAGCATGTCTGACTCTGTTGCCATTTTTGCTTGCGATGGGCAACCAATTAACTAATGTGCACTTGAACTCCCTCCTTTTGCTCATTTATATCCTGCGCTGACAGAACCATCTAGTCAGAGAATATTCCACCAAAGATCATATTAAAACTCCCATATGATAAGAATAAACCTAACACAAGTCCTGAGACATGTTGTTGAAACATATTTTGATTACACATGCTATGGAAATTAATTTCAAAACCACTCACTACTGCTGAACAATAACTTATTTGCTCAAATATTGTGGACAAATAATGTTAGGTATGAGCGTCCAATTGGAAATAAATAAGGAAATTTGTCATCTGTAGATATTTAGTGTGGGTATACATACATCTTTAAACTCTTGTACGTGAATATACATATTGAAACAATTTCGCTGTAATTGTTTCATCCTCTTTTTTGTCATTCATTCTCAAATAATGACATCTATTTCCCTCAATAACCTTCTTGTTTTCACATTTTTTCCCCCATAAATGTCACTCTACTCTTCTCATGGAGCTGACACACCTGGAGAATTTGTTTGTTTGTTCTTCCCACATAGGCACAATTTTTAATTTGTTGAACCGATGATTTATTAGTTTGAATATTGACACCGGATCTCTTCTTGACAATGAACAAACTGCTTATGTTACATCAATTTGAATATTGACACCAGATCTCTTCTTGACAACGAACAGACTGCTTATGTTACATCAGATTCTGGGCGTTCTGTTTACCCATTTGTCTTGGTTGTTATTATTTTTCATTGTCTTTATTTCTTCATATGTACCCCTGTCTTCAGTTTTGGCTTGTTTTTCTGCCTCCCAATTTCCATGTATCTTATAGTGTACATGAATCCACTGAATTCTCAATCTGTTGAAATTGTAGCTGGTTCTCATGAGTACTTCAGACAAATTGGCCAATTTGTTTATCTTTATGGTTTGTGAGAGCCATTATAGTGAATTGTAGCAGATGAAGAGACCAGATACTTTTCCATAAAGATTCCCTTCTTTTCGCTTGTGTTCAACAAGACACAAACTTAGACAGTTGGATTTAAGATGCAGCAGTGAAGGAGCTGACAGCAACACCCAACGTATAGCTTGCTGCTTGAATCAGGGTCAGCAAATGATAGCCAGCCAAGGCCCTATTCTCTCTCCAAGTGGTGGCCCTGGAAACAGGCTGCATCCATACGTACTGGCTTAGAAAATAAGAATGAAAGAGGGAAGGCAAACTTTGTTTCAAAAATACCGTGCTGAAACCTGATGTATTGGGCAGAAAGGTGTAGATACAGCAGCCTTGCTGTAAAGTACAACACAACGTCCTTCTCAGGACGAACACAGACGAAGAAGAGATAGCTAGTGTCAGTAATAATAGTTTACATTTTCTTCCGTTTAACAAAATGTCTAGCAGGTGACCATTTTGAAAATCATTGTAAATTGACGCAGGTATACCCAATTTATGACTTTAAACGGGTAACATTTAATATTTTACAAAGTTTTCAAGTATCACCGGCTCCATGTTAGTTTATTTATAGCCAAACACCAGAAGAATAGATCTACTTTTATTTCCGAGTCATATAAAACGTCCATCATACGGAAAACGAAACAAAATGTATGTTTATTGTTTCTGGCTACAAAAATTTAATGTTTACTTTATTCGACTACGCCCCTTTTTTGTGAAGAATTGATTTCTCTGTCAGAATAATTCAGATTGACTAGAAAAATCACCACAAGGACTAAAATGAAGTATGCATTTAAATTTTCAGAAATAGTTTCACAGAAACTAAACATTTTTGTACAGAAAAAAGCAGATGAATGCGCGAAGATTCACGAAGATTAATAGAATTTTATGATTTAAACAAGTAACAAATAATTTTTCTACAAAAAGTTGACTTTTAACATTTTTATATAAAACAAAACAAAAGAATCAACTTACGTTTCTGAAGTATCTAAAAAGTCTGTCATGCAGAAAAAATGTATGTGGATCATAAAAGTATCATCTTAAAATCACTGAACCCTGACAGTAGCTTCTCGTCTTGAAAGAGTTAAAAACCAAAATATATGTTTTATATCTAGTATGAAAGAAAGTTTACAGAGTGGTACATATACAGCGTACTTTGATCATTCCTCGTCTTCTTCGTTCATTCTCACACTTCCGCTACCAAGCTCTGAAAAGGGCTCTGCAAGTAGCAGAATGTAGTCTGGAGAACGGAATTCGTTGTGTCGTACTTTACAGCCTGACTGTAGTATCTGCACCTTTTGGTCTGACACATCTGACTCCAGCACATATTTTTCGGTACTGGAAAGCCTTCCCTCTTTGCTCTGTTTTCTATCTCCATGTGGTGATCCTGGATAACAGGCTGCAACAGGGCAGACTGGCTAAGAAGAAGGGATTGAAGAGAGGTGCTAACCCGGTACCCAAAAATGGCGTGATGATGTCGGATCAAAAGGTACAAATATCGCAGTCAAGCTGTAAACTACGACACAACGCATTCCTTTTGCAGACTACATCCTGCTACTTGCAAAGCTTGGTAGCGGGAGTTTGAGAACGAACGAAGAAGAAGTAGAAGTGGACGGAGATTATGTGAAAAAAAAGCATGTGTGAAGGAAACATTCAGTCACCATCATTTACCTATCTGGTTCCCTTGGAGCATAGGACCTCAACAGATGCTCTACATCTGTTCCAGTTCTGTGCCATTCTGCGCCAGGTGTTCCTTGACCTCCCTACCCATCTCTTTCCCTGTGGGTTCCAATTCAGCACATGTCTGGTTATACTGTCCTGCTTTTTTCTGAAAGTGTGTCATATACATGCCCACTTTCTCTTCCAAATGTCCTGCTGTCCTGAGGCAATGACTCTTGTAATACTGTAAGATCATAGGTAGAGGTTGTTGTTGTTTCGAATGCCCACAATGAGTAGGTTACTCTTTTGTGTGCCCTTAAAAATGTGTTAAGTGGTGGGTTGCAGTTGCTTTCCTCACATCCCGTGTGTGCTGATGAAGGTGGGCCGTGGTCCCCCAGGCGGTTGTGCTATGCTTGACTTTATCTACGTGACACCCACTACTACGGAGATCATGTCGATCCCTGACCTCGTTGGCCAGGCTGCCATGAAAACAGCCAGGTCCAGGGAGGTCTACTAGGTACCCGAGGTGAGGGCCAGTTTGCCTGACCCTGACTAACATATGCGTTCAGTATATTTTGCCTGACCAGACGTTAGTCTTCCTCCCTATCATAGGTAGAGGTAGATGTAGTCTCGTATCAGATACTGTTGTTGAGGATGAAGTGTTAAAGATTTAATTTTTGCATGGTCTCAGATTTAAAAAAAAATGTGACATGACCAGTTCCTTGTCTCCCAGCTTCACCTGCCCTAACATCATGTTTGGTATCCATTTACAGCTGGGTAGATTTGAGCACATCAGAACTATGGATGGAACCCAGTACCTTTACAATGAGAAACAAGTATGACACTCTAACCACCCTGCTACTCTGTTATGAACTGTAAATGTCAATACCTTTTATAGCAAGCTCACCCTTGTCATATGGAAGACCTCATATATTATTTTCTAGATTATTCTATGCAGTCTAAGCCAAGTTTCTATTTATACAGCAAGTGAGTAATCACACATACGTATATGTCCGTTTTACTGGGGCACAGATAGAACGATTGATGGGACAACCAAATGGTCTTCATCACATAGTTTGGTATTTTAAGGCTGGCATGTCTGGTGGTGGTCCTCTCATGTCCTAACAATAAGCAATTAAGATGGTGCATTAGAAATGCTCCAAGGTATGTAACCAGGCTAGGGGATGCAGTAGTCATTCCCCACCACCAATTGTCCATGGTATGGAGCTTAAACATGGAGAGTGACGAAGGTGGTATAAAGATGCAGTCCGTCGTTAACAGATTCCTACGAAGGGTAATGTGCATAAAGTGGTAGGACATGGTGAGGAATGAAGACTTGTGTTCATAAAGTGGCAGGATATGGTGAGGAATGAAGACTTGTGTTCATAAAGTGGCAGGACATGGTGAGGAATGAAGAATTGTGTTCATAAAGTGGCAGGACATGGTGAGGAATGAAGAATTGTGTTCATAAAGTGGCAGGACATGGTGAGGAATGAAGATCTTTTGGAGGGGTCAACAACATCCACTTGAACAACTAATTAAGAGAAGAAAATGGGGCTGGATAGGATATATGCTAGAGGAAGACACCTTGCAGCATAGCCAGACAGGCTCTCATATGGAACCCTCAAGGGAAGAGAAAGAGAGGTAGACCTAAAAATACACGGAGAAGAGAATATCAGATGGAAGAATGATTAAATGGCTACACCTAGAGAGAGTAGCCCAGAACTGTGAATGCTGGCGGATGTAGTCAATGGTCTGTGATTGATTGATGGAATGACATGGCCCAGTAGTCTACATATTGGCCTTCTGACTTGGGGGACACAGGTTCAAAACCTTGGTAAGACAGAGATTGTTTCTATCGGATGTCAAATAAATGCCTAGTGTCTACAATGTGTGGTGACTGCAGGGGCAAGCAGCCTTTATTCCTTAGCCCTATAAATTCACCCTGTAAAGTTCAGGAATGGGAATAAATGTAGAAATAGTTTTTTTAAAAAATGAACATAATATGCTAATGGGATCAATGATCACAAAGATATCCGAACAGGAAGTAGGAATGAAGCTCATTCTCTCCAGGTAATGAAAGTGCCTCTCTACATAGAATTCTTCATTTATCACGTACACTTTATTTTATCTTTGAATTCCCAGGATTGATTTTCAATGCATTAAGAATGTATGACTAGAAATTAAAATTTGTATGTGTGTGTATGTGTATGACTGATCTTATGAATATGTAAATGTGTACAGGTCTACCAACGTAGACCTTGCGTAGTGATGCAAACCTGCAAATGTTGGTGTATTTAAATTGTTTATATTTGTTTTAATTGTGTTACAGAGCAGTGCTTTCTTTAGCTTCATTGTATTCTGTTGTTTGTATCTAATTTGCAGCAGGAAAATATTGATATTATAAATGCTAAAGCTCCGATGAAGTCTCATTCAGTATTGCAGTGTTATTTTCAGTTTGAAGCTTTTTTTGCATTGTCTGTTAATGGATCTAATGTGAGCATTGAGGAAGTCAGTTGTACTTTCTGTTTAACAAAATGATCTTCAGTGGGCAACAACTTTGTACATAATTGTTGAGAATACTGCCAGGATGAATTGAGGGAGAGCCATTGTGCAAGCGTAACCTCTTAAACACATTTGAACAAAGCTGCCATCTTTTTTTGTGTGTGTTATAAAAGAGGAGGGTTATGGGGGCATTTTGTAGAAATGGTCTGGAAGTAGTCCCTTTCAGTCATGACTGTCTACAGTAACCCCTTTCAGTCATGACTGACTATTGTAGCCCCTTTCAGTCATGACTGACTATAGTAGCCCCTTTCAGTAATGACTGTCTACAGTAACCCCTTTCAGTCATGACTGACTATTGTAGCCCCTTTCAGTCATGACTGACTATAGTAGCCCCTTTCAGTAATGACTGACTATAGTAGCCGCTTTCAGTAATGACTGTCTACAGTAACCCCTTTCAGTCATGACTGACTATAGTAGCCTTTTTCAGTCATGACTGTCCTGTTGCATCATCTATCCATCTGCCACATTTCCCTTGTCTGGTTTCGTTCCATGGGCCAAGTGTGGTTGCTGTAAGTCTGTGTTGTAGGATACTGGTTACATCTGCTATCCTTCAGCTATGTTGTTTTCCTCGTGCTGTAACCAGATCTTCTATTGTTATAGGTGCACAATGGTAATTGCAGAAACACAAACATAACAAAAAGTATATGATGTGTTTTGTTTGTCTTTGCTGTTTATCATTGTTGACTGTATTCATAGTAACATTCCTACATTCCTTCTATCTTTTGTTTTGTGAATATAAGTTGTGACACAAATTATGATTGTATCTGTTGTTATTTTTGTCAGTGTCATGTAATTTGTTTAGTTGAAATGTCATAACTTTTGGGGCAGCTTCCACTATTGTTGGAGTGACTGCCACTGGCTGGTTGAGTGGATGACTGGTTGAGTGACTGTCACTGATTGGTTGAGTGACTGTCACTGACTGGTTGAGTGACTGTCACTGACTAGTTGAGTGGATGACTGGTTGAGTGACTGTCACTGACTGGTTGAGTGACTGTCACTGACTAGTTGAGTGGATGACTGGTTGAGTGACTGTCACTGACTGGTTGAGTGACTGTCACTGACTAGTTGAGTGGATGACTGGTTGAGTGACTGTCACTGACTGGTTGAGTGACTGTCACTGACTGGTTGAGTGACTGTCACTGACTGGTTGAGTGACTGTCACTGACTAGTTGAGTGGATGACTGGTTGAGTGACTGTCACTGACTGGTTGAGTGGATGACTGGTTGAGTGACTGTCACTGACTGGTTGAGTGACTGTCACTGACTGGTTGAGTGACTGTCACTGACTGGTTGAGTGATTGTCTCTGACTGGTTGAGTGACTGTCACTGACTGGTTGAGTGACTGTCACTGACTGGTTGAGTGACTGTCACTGACTGGTTGAGTGACTGTCTCTGACTGGTTGAGTGACTGTCTCTGACTGGTTGAGTGGATGACTGGTTGAGTGACTGTCACTGACTGGTTGAGTGACTGTCTCTGACTGGTTGAGTGGATGACTGGTTGAGTGACTGTCACTGACTGGTTGAGTGACTGTCACTGACTGGTTGAGTGAATGTCTCTGACTGGTTGAGTGACTGTCACTGACTGGTTGAGTGACTGTCACTGACTGGTTGAGTGACTATCACTGACTGGTTGAGTGACTGTCACTGACTGGTTGAGTGACTGTCTCTGACTGGTTGAGTGACTGTCTCTGACTGGTTGAGTGGATGACTGGTTGAGTGACTGTCACTGACTGGTTGAGTGACTGTCACTGACTGGTTGAGTGACTGTCACTGACTGGTTGAGTGACTGTCACTGACTGGTTGAGTGGATGACTGGTTGAGTGACTGTCACTGACTGGTTGAGTGACTGTCACTGACTGGTTGAGTGACTGTCACTGACTGGTTGAGTGACTGTCTCTGACTGGTTGAGTGACTGTCACTGACTGGTTGAGTGACTGTCACTGACTGGTTGAGTGACTGTCACTGACTGGTTGAGTGACTGTCTCTGACTGGTTGAGTGACTGTCTCTGACTGGTTGAGTGGATGATTGGTTGAGTGACTGTCACTGACTGGTTGAGTGACTGTCTCTGACTGGTTGAGTGGATGACTGGTTGAGTGACTGTCACTGACTGGTTAAGTGACTGTCCCTGACTGGTTGAGTGACTGTCCCTGACTGGTTGAGTGATTGTCTCTTGCTGGTTGAGTGGATGACTGGTTAAGTGACTGTTACTGACTGGTTGAGTGACTGTCACTGACTGGTTGAGTGACTGTCACTGACTGGTTGAGTGACTGTCACTGACTAGTTGAGTGGATGACTGGTTGAGTGACTGTCACTGACTGGTTGAGTGACTGTCACTGACTGGTTGAGTGACTGTCTCTGACTGGTTGAGTGACTGTCACTGACTGGTTGAGTGACTGTCACTGACTGGTTGAGTGACTGTCACTGACTGGTTGAGTGACTGTCTCTGACTGGTTGAGTGACTGTCTTTGACTGGTTGAGTGGATGACTGGTTGAGTGACTGTCACTGACTGGTTGAGTGACTGTCTCTGACTGGTTGAGTGGATGACTGGTTGAGTGACTGTCACTGACTGGTTAAGTGACTATCCCTGACTGGTTGAGTGACTGTCCCTGACTGGTTGAGTGATTGTCTCTGACTGGTTGAGTGGATGACTGGTTAAGTGACTGTCTCTGACTGGTTGAGTGACTGAATGGTTGAGTGACTGTCCCTGACTGGTTGAGTGACTGTCCCTGACTGGTTGAGTGACTGTCCCTGACTGGTTGAGTGACTGTCCCTGACTGGTTGAGTGACTGTCTCTGACTGGTTGAGTGACTGTCTCTGATTGGTTGATTGACTGAATGGTTGAGTGACTGTCCATGACTGGTTGAGTGACTGTCCCTGACTGGTTGAGTGACTGTCACTGACTGGTTGAGTGACTGCCACTGACTGGTTGAGTGACTGTCTCCTCTCTTACACTAGCATACTTTGGATTGTCCTGTAGGTTTTCAACCCTGACCTCCCATGATTGTCCTGGAGGTCTGGCTTCCCATGATTGTCCTGGAGGTCTGGCTTCCCATGATTGTCCTGGAGGTCTGGCTTCCCATGATTGTCCTGGAGGTCTGGCTTACCATGATTGTCCTGGAGGTCTGGCTTACCATGATTGTCCTGGAGGTCTGGCTTCCCATGATTGTCCTGGAGGTCTGGCTTCGAATGATTGTCCTGGAGGCCTGGCTTCCCATGATTGTCCTGGAGGTCTGGCTTCCCATGATTGTCCTGGAGGTCTGGCTTCCCATGATTGTCCTGGAGGTCTGGCTTCCCGTGATTGTCCTGGAGTTCTGGCTTCCCATGATTCTCCTGGAGGTCTGGCTTCCCATGATTGTCCTGGAGGTCTGGCTTCCCATGATTGTCCTGGAGGTGTGGCTTCCCATGATTGTCCTGGAGGTCTGGCTTCCCATGATTGTCCTGGAGGTCTGGCTTCTCATGATTGTCACGGGAGCCTGCCTTCATTTATTTTTGCATTGTTTTGAAGTGTTCTCAAGAAATGTTTGAGATTTTTTTGGTGTGTTTCGTATGTAAAATGTGTGACTGTTTCTTTTTTGCCAGTTCAAATATTCGTCTGTGCCTTTCAGTAAATTAAAATACTACTTTTTGAGTGAGTTATGGTTATCTTACTATTTCTGAAACCAATATGTAAAACATGGGCCGATAACAGACGTAGCTTTTCTGTGTTTTTATTGTTTGTTTGTTTAGAGTAAGCACTAATTTAGAAATCTTGAATTTGTGTGACATGTAAAGGACTTGTTTCTATCTTAGTGTATAGAATTATTCCATTGTGGAAGATGCCACCTTATTCTATCTTAGTGTATAGAATTATTCCATTGTGGAAGATGCCACCTTATTCTAACTTAGTGTATAGAATTATTCCATTGTGGAAGATGCCACCTTATTCTATCTTAGTGTATAGAATTATTCCATTGTGGAAGATGCCACCTTATTCTATCTTAGTGTATAGAATTATTCCATTGACGTGAGACATAATGGCCAAGTAATATTTTTCCATATAATTATAATTCTTGTTTTTATGTAACCTTTAATAATCTATTATTGCTTGTATTGTTATATTTAATAACTAATTTGCTTTGGAAGTGGTGATCTACAATCTATCCACTCTATCTTCAGTCCACTTGTGTCGTTAGACGTCGAGGGGAGGTGTAACCTCCTTTGTTTCGTATTTTTATGGCAGGGGAAAATCCGCTGGTGACTTACCAGATCAACCCCAGTATCTGTTACCAAATGTTAGGTTGGTAGCCCCTGGAATATACAATCGTCTATTTTTGGGACTGGTGGTGATGGAAGCGTAAATTAGAGCAAGGTAAACCTGATGTTATAGCCACACAGTCCCCTTTTTGCTACATATTCTCTCTGTTAAACTTCACATTGGTAAACATTATGTTGTCGTTGTTGTATACAGATTTAGCAGCATTTGGATTTTGTCCTTCATCATGGGGAAGTGCAATATTCATTCATGTTATTTTCAATCCTTGAATTTTTTGTGTTCCTTTGTCAATCCATCTTGCTGTTGGTCTTCCTCTTGCTCTGAAGCCCTGCTGTCTTGTTGTAGATTTGTAGTTATTCTTGTCATATCTCCAAAGCACTCTGTGTATGTCTTATGTGTGTGCCATGTATAGCGTTGCTTCCACTTTCTTAGTTGTATAGTCTTCTAATGATCCTGACCTCATTTAACAAGCATCAGGTTGCACTTGCGGTCTTTTGTTACTTTGCCTTGATCTTTCCATGTCTGACACTGATAGGCGGAGAGTTGTATGAATATCCTGTTAGTCATTACCTTGGTCTGTGTCCATGTCTGACACTGATAGGCGGAGAGTTGTATGAATATCCTGTTAGTCATTACCTTGGTCTGTGTCCATGTCTGACACTGATAGCGGAGAGTTGTATGAATATCCTGTTAGTCATTACCTTGGTCTGTGTCCATGTCTGACACTGATAGCGGAGAGTTGTATGAATATCCTGTTGGTCATTACCTTGGTCTGTGTCCATGTCTGACACTGATAGCGGAGAGTTGTATGAATATCCTGTTAGTCATTACCTTGGTCTGTGTCCATGTCTGACACTGATAGCGGAGAGTTGTATGAATATCCTGTTGGTCATTACCTTGGTCTGTGTCCATGTCTGACACTGATAGCGGAGAGTTGTATGAATATCCTGTTGGTCATTACCTTGGTCTGTGTCCATGTCTGACACTGATAGTGGAGAGTTGTATGAATATCCTGTTGGTCATTACCTTGGTCTGTGTCCATGTCTGACACTGATAGCGGAGAGTTGTATGAATATCCTGTTGGTCATTACCTTGGTCTGTGTCCATGTCTGACACTGATAGCGGAGAGTTGTATGAATATCCTGTTGGTCATTACCTTGGTCTGTGTCCATGTCTGACACTGATAGTGGAGAGTTGTATGAATATCCTGTTGGTCATTACCTTGGTCTGTGTCCATGTCTGACACTGATAGCGGAGAGTTGTATGAATATCCTGTTGGTCATTACCTTGGTCTGTGTCCATGTCTGACACTGATAGCGGAGAGTTGTATGAATATCCTGTTGGTCATTACCTTGGTCTGTGTCCATGTCTGACACTGATAGCGGAGAGTTGTATGAATATCCTGTTGGTCATTACCTTGGTCTGTGTCCATGTCTGACACTGATAGCGGAGAGTTGTATGAATATCCTGTTGGTCATTACCTTGGTCTGTGTCCATGTCTGACACTGATAGGCGGAGAGTTGTATGAATATCCTGTTGGTCATTACCTTGGTCTGTGTCCATGTCTGACACTGATAGCGGAGAGTTGTATGAATATCCTGTTGGTCATTACCTTGGTCTGTGTCCATGTCGGACACTGATAGCGGAGAGTTGTATGAATATCCTGTTGGTCATTACCTTGGTCTGTGTCCATGTCTGACACTGATAGCGGAGAGTTGTATGAATATCCTGTTGGTCATTACCTTGGTCTGTGTCCATGTCTGACATTCATAGCGGAGAGTTGTATTAATATCCTGTTAGTCATTACCTTGGTCTGTGTCCATGTCTGACACTCATAGCGGAGAGTTGTATGAATATCCTGTTGGTCATTACCTTGGTCTGTGTCCATGTCTGACACTGATAGTGGAGAGTTGTATGAATATCTGGTTAAGAATAATTTTCGTTATCTTCAGACCTGTATGTTATCTTCTTCAGTTATGAAATATCCTGCCATATATGTTTATTTAACTGTTAAAGGCCAAAAGTAGCTCCTATCGCTCTTCCAGTGACACCTGGAGAACACTAATGTCCAGTGAAAAAATTTTGATTCGTTTGATCAACTTTTCAGGATTTTAATGAATGTTATATGGTAAGGGAAGTAACTCATTGTATTATCATGACGAAACCACAGAGATGTGTTTGTTAAAAAAAAACGGGCTAAAAGATTTCGGTTTGTAAGAGTTCAACAACAGGATTCGCTGTTAAGTGTTTCAGTAGTAGGACTTGTTTAATAAAAATATTCCTTGCTTGTTTTCTTGCAAATTTAAGTTTGTTTTATAGCTAATGTCAATCTCAGTTTAGTTTCTCAACTGCCCAGTGCGGAGTATATCATCTCGGGGAATTTCAACATCTTCCGTACATATCAACAAACAAAAATAAAAAATTCCCATAGCAGAAACTGGCATCAGGGATAAAGTGTTAGAGACTTCAGTATAGTAAACCACACAGCTTGTGTGAGGTGAGGGTGGCCAGTTCCCTTCCTTGCTGCCTTTCACGTAGGTCAGGTACCCATTTTCAAATGGAAACACCCCCCCCACACACTACATTAAGGTAAAGGTCAAGGTAGTCAAATAGCAGACACTGCTGCCGGAGATGTTAGACTTCATTGTACCAGACCTCAGTTTGTTTATGAGGTGGCGTGTTAGACTTCATTGTACCAGACCTCAGTTTGTTTATGAGGTGGCGTGTTCAGTTCCCTTTCTCGCTGTCTTCCCTTCCCTAACAGTAAGCCACATACCCATTTATAGCTGGGATGATTGGAGAATGTCAGAAATTGGGACCAAACCCAGTACTTTTGCCATGAGAAGCGAGCGCTCTACCACCTGAGACACCCTAACCATTAAGCTGTTGCTTGGCAATATATTTTTGCTATGATATATTCGTTGATTCTGTTTATTGTAATGTTTTTATGAGCATATATTAAATAGTCTTTGTGTTCAACACCAATTGAATGTCTCTTGGCTGCAGTTTGAAACATCTGTAATCTTGGTCATTCTATCAGGTGGACAAAGTGTCTCATGCCAGCTAGCCAAATGTTGTTTAAACTAAATGGGGTCATTTGAACTAGAGTATCATGCTGGACTAAGGGGTTTTGCTCAGACCATCTCTCTGGTGGGCATTCACCTCTCCCTCCATCTCTCTGGTGAGCATTCACCTCTCCCTCCATCTCTCTGGTGAGCATTCACCTCTCCCTCCATCTCATTGGTGGGCATTCACCTTTCCCTCCATCTCTCTGGTGAGCATTCACCTCTCCCTCCATCTCTCTGGTGAGCATTCACCTCTCCCTCCATCTCTCTGGTGAGCATTCACCTCTCCCTCCATCTCTCTGGTGGGCATTCACCTCTCCCTCCATCTCTCTGGTGAGCATTCACCTCTCCCTCCATCTCTCTGGTGAGCATTCACCTCTCCCTCCATCTCATTGGTGAGCATTCACCTCTCCCTCCATCTCTCTGGTGAGCATTCACCTCTCCCTCCATCTCATTGGTGGGCATTCACCTCTCCCTCCATCTCTCTGGTGAGCATTCACCTCTCCCTCCATCTCTCTGGTGAGCATTCACCTCTCCCTCCATCTCATTGGTGGGCATTCACCTCTCCCTCCATCTCATTGGTGGGCATTCACCTCTCCCCCCTCCATCTCATTGGTGGACATCTGCGTTGGCACTAAAAGTTGTAGGGCTACCAGGATGTCACAATCTATGTCCATTTGTCGTCCGACGTATCCACCACATGTCCCGTCAGATCATTCTGTAATCCGAGAGGTCGGTGGTGCACACATGACGACGCCCCCACGCCACCCTTCTCTGTCAGTGGCTGCTGCCTCCTCTGGTCGGAGATTGGTCCATTCTTTGATGTTCTTCTCCTATCTCTTTTTGGGACGACCTCTTTGTCGTCCGCCTTGCACCGTTCCGTGCAAGATGGGTTTGATTTTGATGTTAACCTTTAACCAAGCTAGTTTCCACCTTTTGACTGAAAACATCTCCTCTATCTGATGTCATTAAGACAGTTTGGTGCCTGGTTTCTGTCGTGTCAATTGAATTTGGTCCCTTAGAATGTCAATGTTCTTTGCTCCATTGCCCTTTGAGCGACTCTGCAACTGTTTCTCGTAGGTTCCATACCCTTTGCAGTCATAGATCAGGGCTGAGGTAACCATACTCTTAAAGATGTGGGTTCTTGTCATGTCGTTGCTCATCTGTTGAAGTGTGGATTTGATATGACTGAAGCTGAACCATTATACTTTTGTGTCCTACGTTTGAAAGATGAAATGTTCAAAATCTCAGAGTTATGCATTTATTTTTGGTTTTTAATTGCTAAATTGTTCGGTGTTTATGGAGATGTTAACCAGAATGATTGAAACAATAATAAGTGGTACCCGGGATGCAAAACAATAGGACCACTAACCTTCCATGCATGCCATAAAAGGCAATTAGCGTGTAGCTGACTAGCAACCTCATCATTTAACTGCACATTCTTGGATACAGGCTTCCTGTAAAGCAGCCAGCTGTAGTGGTGGTCCTATGCTTCACAGCAAATAATAATGGGAAAAGAGGGATCCCAGCAAACAATGGCTGACTTTTGTAGACGTCACGAAATGTCACGCGTCAGAAAAGGTTAGGTGACGCTAAACTCATTTCAATCCAGCTTAGCACTTGTTGCCAAGGTTACTCCAAGCTTCTGGCACTTCAGCTTAGCACTTGTTGTCAGTCATGTTTCTCGCAGGCTGATTTCACTCCAAATGATCATTGGTAAAAGTAGGTCACCAATTGTGCATGTGTTGTCCACTATGATTATGGTTTTGTTCCGAAGAATCGACATCACTGCACTGTGGCATACTTATGGGTGCTCAGTCTCTCTCAGTAAATGATAAAGGGTGTGGATACTGATGGTGCCTGTATCTCATTGGTTGAAAACACACCTACTTTGTCATCTCATGCACCTAATTCTGCTCGGCCTTCCTTTGATTCCATGTGACTTACTGCCTCAATTATTGCAGCATCGTGATCCAAGCAGCAGACATTGATAAACTTCAAAATGTCACCCCTACCCATAATAGGTGCTTGTATAACCAAGATGTCAGCTCTTTCATAGCTCAAAGTCACAACATGACCAGGACAGATCCACATCAGTCTCTGGATGTTTGAGGCCTCTACAGCAGCTGTCCACTCTGGCTGTTACCAGCCCTTCTGTACCGTACCTTCAGAAGGACTGGGAGATTGACACAATGTCAAAGAGGTCTCAGATAGTCACCCCAGAACTGAGGTCACTGATGACTTAGTCACCCCAGAACTGAGGTCACTGATTGCTTTGCTTAGTCACCACTCTACTTTGACCATGAGGTGACAAAGTCTTTTTCTTTTGACTGGCCTATAATCATGTGCCTGGCATGTTACAGTGTTACTATTCTTTACTCATCTTTCAGGCCAAGCAACACCTGTCGGTGAGTTTCGATAACTGTGTACATAATAACTGTCCTAAACCATTCCATAGTATGTATGCATGTGTGTAAATGACTGCTCTTCAAAGACAAATCTGTCAAATTAAATTCATTTATTGAAACAGCTTTCAGTTGATCATTTGTTATGGCTTTTAATTTCACATTAAACTTGAAGCGGCAGTATCTTATTTTGTGAAAATAACAAATTCATCCTTCTTGATCAGAAGGCATCATGTGGTATAGGAATAAGGAGGGAATTTCTGGTCTTTTCCCAGGGATCAGAAGAAGAAGATGCAGCAAAGAATCAAAAGAGAACACAGAGAATATTATTTTGGTTTTTCTGGAATCATCTTAAATGCTTGACTTTCATTATATAACAACAAAGCAACATTATAAATAATAAATGATTAAATAAACATGGAGATGATTCATCTCCCAACTAAACATTACAAAAGGCAACCAAGCCTGAAAACCACAGCCCAAATGGGGAATACTCACGCATTTTATATCATAAATTATGCATATTACCACAATACTTTCCGATTAAAAACAAAAGCATTTACCAGTTCTGAAATACCTCCAGTAATGGAGGTGAAAATCCTCGGACATCAGCTATTATTGTTTTGTAAACAAGGGAATGAAAGAATAGAAGCATTGTAACCTTCCAAGCAAGTCGACTAAAGAAGGTTGCGCATGGGGCTAGCAACTTCATTTAACAAATTGCTACAGAAACCACCACTACTTGATACAGGCGTCTTGTAAGGGGCCAGCTGCAGTGTATACCCTATGCTTAGCATGCAGCAGAAAGGATATATGAATTCAATATTCAGCAAAAGTATCTGTGATACAAATAATTCAATTCAAAATAGAATTCTTTGGTTCAAGAAAAATAAACCAACAGGCCATGGGAAAGAGAAATACTGCTGGTGATATTACAAAATATAACATTAAAAAAAAAACAGTTACATCTTTTAGACAACTGAGAGCTAGACTTAGGCTAGACACAACCTCACTGAACTGAAGTGATTTGGAATGAAAGATTTCTAATCTGGTGTGACTTTCAATGGCACAGCCCTATTTGGTGTGACTTTCAATGGCACAGCCCTATTTGTGGTGACTTTGAATGACACAGCCCTATTTGGTGTGACTTTCAATGGCACATCCCTATTTGGTGTGACTTTCAATGGCACAGCCCTATTTGGTGTGACTTTTAATAGCACAACCCTATTTGGTGTGACTTTCAATGGCACATCCCTAATTGGTGTGACTTTCAATGGAACAGCCCTATTTGGTGTGACTTTCAATGGGACAGCCCTATTTGGTGTGACTTTCAATGGCACAGCCCTATTTGGTGTGACTTTCAATGACAGCACTATTTGGTGTGACTTTCAATGGCACAACCCCAGAGTATAATGACAGTTGCCCATCGCAAGCGAAGATATCGACAGCATCAGACCTGTGGTCTGTTTGAGAGATTGGCATGCGCTGTACTTGGTTGTGAGGAAGAGTGGTGCTGGACGTCAACCTCACTCTCTGATCCTGAACTACCTTGGTCCAGTGGCAAAACATAGTCGAGACTGGACATAGCACATGATGCAGATTTTTCCTCAGAGTTTGTCCCCAAAGCCTTTCCCATGAACAGGTCACCCGCAAGGCTGTGTAGGTGTGGCCTCAGACAAAATTATTAGTAGTGATGGTCTGTTCAGACAATGACTCATCTATAATTAGAAAGAACGTAGATATTAATAAAGTCGATTGCCCTCAAAGTTGGAGCTTTATTAGAGATTGGTCACATATGTAGCGTTCCTATGTTCTAAAAATAGGAATATAGTGCTAGACCTAGCATACTGATCGAGTGGTGGATGGCAGCTTCAAACGTCCGGAGATTTGGGTCTACAAACTGTGATGAGGTTCATGGCAATGAAAGAGCTGACATTATCCCAGTTTTGAAAGCACCATGGTGGGGAAATTTGATATGGATAGGGTGGGCATACTGAAATGGATCACTGATTGTCTGTTAGATGATTCACTGTAAATCGACGAGTTAGTGATCCTCTGCAGAAGTTTGAAATCAATCGTGTCGGCCAACAATAATGAGTATCTGAGTGAACAAAGCAGGAGTGTGTTTAACCAGCGAGCTACAGGAACTATACACGTGTGTGTGCATATATATACATACACTCTTCACCATTTACTAAGAGAAACCAAATACTTATGGATCTGTCTGGAACACAGTGATGTTGATTCGGTGTAACACAACATATCGGAATTAACAAATGATAAAATTGAAACACAGACTACAATTTACCACAATATTTTGTGGGCTAACAACTTGACACCATCTTGTGTGGGCTAGCAACTTGACACCATCTTGTGTGGGCTAGCAACTTGACACCATATTGTGAACCAACGTTACTCCGAGCAAAGAAAACACCACATATTTAATCTCAAATGGAAATATTTTACAGCATGATGAACACAAGGATAGAAAGTAAAGATCCCGTCATGCAGCACATAGGAAAGATGGTGTTAGGCCCATATTAATTTGTAAATCCTTTTCTACAAGGATAGAACAGTTATAATAATGAAATCCTGATTAAGCGCATGAGCTGCAGGGGTCAGCGACCCATAGCTGACTGCTAGCGTCAGGGCCAGTGAACCAGAGCTGCCAAGACCCTTCTACACCTCCACGCGGTGATCCTGGATAACAGGCTGCAGCAGAGCAGACTGGCTAAGGAGAAGGGATCGAAGAGAGAATGCTAACCCGGTACTCAAAAAATGCTTGCTGAAGTTGGACCGAAAGTCAAGCTGTAAACTACAACACAACGCATTCCGTTCTCTGGGCTACATTCTGCTACTTAAGTCCTTTCAGGGTTTGGTAGTGGGAGATTGAGGACGAATGAAGTCAAGCCAAGCCAAGACAAGCCAAGCCAAACCAAGCTAAATCCTGATTAGAAACATGCAGCCAAGGAGCAGCTGGATACATTTCTGGTTTAATCATGGGGTGGCAAGGAAAGCCATAGGACCCCCAGCACTATTCTCTAGAATCTCTAATAGCTAATCGCTCATGAAGCTGACCAATCAGAAGAAGAAGGACTGACGTGATGCTGAAAGGAAAGATCATAAATGTTTGAACATGTTCGTACTCTGAAATTTTTCCTTGCAGATCAAATTGTGAAATAAGGAAAATCATCAAAACTGTATCTCAAATATAATGTGGGGTAAATATGTTGAGCAGCACATGAGCGCCAGCGACCCACAGCTGACTGCTAATGTCAGGGTCAGCAACCCATAGCTGACTGCTAATGTCAGGGTCAGCGACCCATAGCTGACTGCTAACGTCAGGGTCAGCAACCCATATCTGACTGCTAACGTCAGGGCCAGCGAACAAGAGCTGCCAAGACCCTTCTACACCTCCATGTGGTGATCCTGGATAACAGGCTGCAGCAGGGCAGACTGGCTAAGGAGAAGGTATTGAAGATGAAAGGCTAACCCGGTACTAAAAAATGCCTGCAAAAAAAGTCAGATGTGTCGGACTGAAAGATGCAAATACTTTGATACAACATCTACGATACAACATCCTGGTACTTGCAAAACCCTTTTCAGAACTTGGTAGCGAGAGATTGAGAAGGAACGAAGAATAAATATAATTCAGATTGGAAAAAAGGGTCCAAAGATGCAGCAGTGACTCACAACTGGCTGCTTGCGTTAGAGTCAGCAAACTATAATTAACTAGGACCCTTTCTTGCCTTCTAGTGTTGGGAAAACCATAGAGAACTATAATCAACTAGGATTCTTTCTTGCCTTCTAGTGGTAGGAAAACCATAGTCAGCAAACTATAATCAATTAGGACTCTTTCTTGCCTTCTAGTAGTGGGAAAACAGAGAAACAGGCTGCACTCATGTCATCTAGCTAAGAAAAAAATGGATCGCAGACAAACCTGGTCTAAAAAATGTCATGCGGAAACCGGGTGTGTCGGGTCGAAAGGCGTCAATATCCCGACGAAAAAAAAGAAATTGAAAAAAATCATAATTGATGGATGAATCATTACAGGATTATCACATTGCATGCAGATGGTAGTGATAAATGTTATAAATGATAAACCCACATTAGAAAATAAAATCATAAAACTGATCTGACTTGATTAGATTTCTCATAATTAGGAAAAACCAGATTACAAACACCATGTTGTAGATTAAGTGGGCTTGGAATTGAAAAACAATTATGTCTAAACAGAAGAACAACTAGGGTAAAAATAGAATGGAAATGTTCAAATGCAAGCAGAATTATGTTCAAATGGAGGACAAATCTTGAAATGTAGAAAATCATGTTCAAATGAATGGAGACAAATTACATTCAAATGAATGGATGAATTTTGAAATGGAGACAAATTATGTTCAAATGAATGGATGAATTTTGAAATGGAGACAAATTATGTTCAAATGAATGGATGAATTTTGAAATGGAGACAAATTATGTTCAAATGAATGGATGAATTTTGAAATGGAGACAAATTATGTTCAAATGAATGGATGAATTTTGAAATGGAGACAAATTATGTTTAAATGAATGGATGAATTTTGAAATGGAGACAAATTATGTTTAAATGAATGGATGAATTTTGAAATGGAGACAAATTATGTTCAAATGAATGGAGACAAATTACGTTCAAATGAATGGATGAATTTTGAAATGGAGAAAAATTATGTTCAAATAAATAAATAAAACATGATGTTCATAAAAAACGCAAAATTATATCCAATTGAAAAAAAAAAGGTTTATGCTGGGTAAAATAATAGTGCTTAAAAAAAACATTGAAATGGAAACAAAATCCTGACCAATCAAATACATACAATATTTAAATATAAATAAATCGTGCACAGGAAAGCTTAAAACATGAATACTTTTCTGTTTATTATAAGTTGGTTCTGCGTAAAATTAATATTTTTGAGGGTATAAATATGAGGGTGTACTGTGTTGGCAACTCCTAGTATTTTTTTCACAGAAATCTAATTGGTACGGTGAGTTTCTCACTGTATGCTAGAGCTGGTTGGTACAAATGATTCGTAGTGTTGTGTGTGAGTTTCTGGCTCATGATGAAGTCACCAAAATACATGTTATTCACTTTCTGCTATTTATTTTTAAAGTGTTTATTTCCATTGCTGGGGTCCGACAAGGAAGGTTGGTGGTGGTGGTGGTGGTTGGGGGAAAGAAGAAAAAGAAGAAATAGGTTGTTAGTGCTGGTAAATAAAGGCTGCTTGTCCATGCAGTTGCCACATAGTGTGTTGGTTACGTTTTTATTTAACCATCATTAGAAGAAATTTATGCTGTACCAGGTTTGTGAGTCCATGTACCATTGGTCAGTTGCTCGGTCTGGCCACCCAATCCTCTGATTCACCTTCAAACAGCAAATTCAATAACAAACGGCAAACATTAAAAAAAAAACAATAATAATTTACACAGCAGAACCATTTGAACTGAAATCATCGCTCTGTCTCCTCCTAGGACATAATACTAGAACCTGTTCTCCACTGAACCATATTTTTGGCTATCTTCTTGAGTTCTATCAATGAGCCTCCAGCTGTCTTGACATCTTCCATGGTCCCACACCAGGTGGTCTATGACATCTTCCTCCCCATCTTTCACTGTCCCACACCAGGTGGTCTGTGACCCCATCTTCCACTGTCCCACACCAGGTGGTCTGTGACCCTATATTCCACTGTCCCACACCAGGTGGTCTATGACATCTTCCACTGTCCCACACCAGGTGGTCTGTGACCTCATCTTCCACTGTCCCACACCAGGTGGTCTATGACATCTTCCTCTCTGTCCCACACCAGGTGGTCTGTGACCTCATCTTCCACTGTCCCACACCAGGTGGTCTGTGACCTCATCTTCCACTGTCCCACACCAGGTGGTCTGTGACCTCATCTTCCACTGTCCCACACCAGGTGGTCTGTGACCTCATCTTCCACTGTCCTACACCAGGTGGTCTGTGACATCTTCCTCCCCTCCCCACACCAGGTGGTCTGTGACCCCCATCTTCCACCATCCCACACCAGGTGGACTGTGACATCTTCCTCCCCTCCCCACACCAGGTGGTCTGTGACCCCCATCTTCCACCATCCCACACCAGGTGGACTGTGACATCTTCCTCCCCTCCCCACACCAGGTGGTCTGTGACCCCCATCTTCCACCATCCCACACCAGGTGGACTGTGACATCTTCCTCCCCTCCCCACACCAGGTGGACTGTGACATCAATCTTCCACTGTCTCACACCAGGTGTCTTCCAACATCCTATTCATATCCACATTCTGAGCATATGTCTTTTCCATATCCATGTTTTGGTGGATCATCATATCCGTATCTACATTCTCTTCCTTACAGTAGCCATATTGCTGTCACAGATTCCTGTTCATGACTGCACCTGGCAATCTCTCCGTTTTTTGCTATTGTACTGAGTTTTGCGCCTTATGGCCTAGGGCTTCCGACATCAGCATATATTTTTAAAATGGGATTGCTTCCTTACAGAATCTGAACACATGTATGATTGAATTGTGAGCTGCAGAACTAACACCCCCCCCCCCCCCCCCCCCCCCAATCTAACACAAAGTATGCAACAGAGATATTTTTTTATGAAGATCTACCGTCTGGATGTTAACCAAGGCTAATTTTATATTTGTGATGAGTGGTCCAATTTTGTTTTCAGAGAAAAGGTTGCAGACCTCCATACTGGATGAAGAGTGTTGAAAGTAAATCATCTATCTTTTTAATCATGTTGTGTGAGAGAAAACACTTTTGTATTATCAAAAAGCTACACATGAAATCCGAGGTATACCAGTATCTATACTTGAGCAAATTGCAAATAACGAGCGATGTTTTGTTTATATCAAGTGAAAACAAAATAAATAAAAAATATAAATTGGGTTCGGGGAACCTCAACAAAATCACCAAAATAGGAAACCCTGTTCCAGGGTAGTGGTTCTCAAACTACTCCTACATCAAGCTTGAATACAAAAACTGAACTGTTGACACAAAAATGAAGTAACATTAAAAAAATTCATTTAAATTAAATTCATAAATAACAAATTAAAAAAAAAGCATAAGAAAAACACATTAAAAAAAACAGATGACAAAGATTTTTCTATGAAAGTTGTAACAACTCAAATGCACAATTTCCAAGAATAAAGCTTCACTTGTATGTGACTAGATACAACAACTAGAAAGCACATATCACAAGCAAGGACGGGCATTGGGTCCTCATATGAGCAATACGTACAAGGCGTATAGGGTATACACGTATCATACTGCGCCTATGTCAACAAAAGGAAGCCCATATTTCAAAATCTATGCAGCTATCACAGCAAGATGGCCTACCATTATAACTTGAACAAACACATTCATCCCCTTTTATTTTGCTCCCCACTTCTTCTGCTTTCGTTCTCAATCTCCCGCTACCAAGCCCTGAACAGGGCTTTGCAAGTAGCAGGATGTAGTCCGGAGAACGCAATGCATTGTGTTGCTAGTTTACAGCTTGGCTGCGATATTTGCACCTTTCGGTCCGACACATCCGTCTTCGGCAGAGCTCTCCACTGCAATGGCATCATCAGATGTCTTGTGGACAATTTGATCAGACCCAAAACAAGTACTTCTAGTCAGCCCGTAACCTCCTACAGCTCTAAATCATCAGACCTAGTAGCACTACTTAGACAATCATTCATTGTCCCTCAACATAGTAGCACTGGGCAGCATGCATTCCTCTGGCATACGCAGCAGCCACGACATCACCCGTAGAATGGGCTTAGCGGCTTTATCCGTGCACTCGCTCCTCAGTCTGGTCTTACCATAGGCTCTCCATGGAGACCAGGTTTCGTATATTCTCCTATACGACTCCGAGACCTGGATAGTACTACTGTGGAATTGGCAACGTCTTGAGGCCTTCCACCTGCGCAACGAGAGACGCATCCTTGGGATCAACATGATTTCCAACAGCGAAGTAGTTCAACGTACTCAACTTGCAGGCATGGCCTCAACGATTGATCGCCGTTGCTGCCTCTCCCTCTTCAGCCCTGGTGTCTGCCCTCCCCGGGAAGTACCAGCTCATGAGATGCTCCTATAGGCTGTGGGGGCGAGGAACAGGCAGAGTGTGTGCTCATCCTGGAGACATCATAAGGGGCTGTCCTCACAACACATGGTTAAAACAACTCACTACCTCCTCAACAGAACTGCAGGCTGCCTGCGATGCGGCTATCAGACGTCATGAACATGGTCGTTCGACGCGACGAGCCATGGTTCCCCAAGCGACCTATTGTATTATACAGTAACACTACTTAGAGTCTCAATCATTGATTGTCACTCGACAGAGTAACACTACTTAGAGTTTCAATCATTCATTGTCACTCAACAGAGTAACACTACTTAGAGTTTCAATCATTCATTGTCACTCAACAGAGTAACACTACTTAGAGTTTCAATCATTCATTGTCACTCGACAGAGTAACACTACTTATAGTCTCAATCATTCATTGTCACTCGACAGAGTAACACTACTTAGAGTCTCAATCATTCATTGTCACTCGACAGAGTAACACTACTTAGAGTCTCAATCATTCATTGTCACTCAACAGAGTAACACTACTTAGAGTCTCAATCATTCATTGTCACTCAACAGAGTAACACTACTTAGAGTCTCAATCATTCATTGTCACTCAACAGAGTAACACTACTTAGAGTCTCAATCATTCATTGTCACTGGACAGAGTACACATATTACACCATGTGATGGCTTACAGTGTCTAGAAAAGAGAAGAATTTTGAGGTGACAATACAGGTTTATAAGATAATCAAAGGAAAGGATAAATTGAACTATAACAAGTTTTCAAAATACAACCACCTACAAGAACAAGAGGGCACAGTTACAAATTAATTAAAGAAAGCTCAAGATTAGAGAATAGAAAATATTTTTTTAGTCAGAGAGTGGTTAATGCTTGGAATGTATTGCCACAGGAAATAGTGGCGGCAGGATCAATTAATGCATTGAAGAATAAATTAGATTCTACCCTATTTACGTAGTCACTCCTCTTCTACCCTGGGGTGTAGAGGTTCCACCTTGTTAATGAAATATTATTTCAATAAGCTACTATATATATTTGTGTTACGAATACTTTGCATGACAGACAACTCAATTCTGGCTTCACATATAATAATTGAAGCTATTGCTCAGTTAGCTCTGTACAGCACCATCGCGATCGATGGCACGCACAACATCAGTTGCCAACCGATACAGCTGAAAATGATATCTTACACCTTTTTTGCTGTCATTTTGCCACAACACTTCGGTTTTGAAATTATATATAGTATGCTAGACTTTCTGGCACATTCGCAGCTTTAGTTTATGCCAGACTTTCTGGTACATTCGCAGCTTTAGTTTATGCTGGACTTTCTGGTACATTCACAGCTTTAGTTTATGCCAGACTTTCTGGCACGTTCGCAGCTTTAGTTTATGCTGGACTTTCTGGCACATTCGCAGCTTTAGTTTATGCCAGACTTTCTGGCACATTCGCAGCTTTAGTTTATGCCAGACTTTCTGGCACATTCGCAGCTTTAGTTTATGCTGGACTTTCTGGTACATTCGCAGCTTTAGTTTATGCTGGACTTTCTGGTACATTCACAGCTTTAGTTTATGCCAGACTTTCTGGTACATTCGCAGCTTTAGTTTATGCTGGACTTTCTGGCACATTCGCAGCTTTAGTTTATGCCAGACTTTCTGGCACGTTCGCAGCTTTAGTTTATGCTGGACTTTCTGGTACATTCGCAGCTTTAGTTTATGCTGGACTTTCTGGTACATTCACAGCTTTAGTTTATGCCAGACTTTCTGGTACATTCGCAGCTTTAATTTATGCTGGACTTTCTGGTACATTCACAGCTTTAGTTTATGCCAGACTTTCTGGCACGTTCGCAGCTTTAGTTTATGCTGGACTTTCTGGTACATTCGCAGCTTTAGTTTATGCTGGACTTTCTGGTACATTCACAGCTTTAGTTTATGCCAGACTTTCTGGTACATTCGCAGCTTTAGTTTATGCTGGACTTTCTGGTACATTAACAGCTTTAGTTTATGCCAGACTTTCTGGCACATTCGCAGCTTTAGTTTATGCCAGACTTTCTGGCACATTCGCAGCTTTAGTTTAATAAGGAAATATTTGTGTTAGGTCGGTATTTACATTTCTTGCAAATTTGTAACTTGTAGCATTCTGCGTAATGGAATTAGGTGATCAAGGACTGAGAAATGACTTATTTAACCAGGTCAACAATTACGTATGTGGATTCTTCTTCTTTTGTCATCTCACTTTCTACAGGGTTGTAGCAAAATGTTGTGCCTTTCGCCTCTCTCGTTGCCCGAGTAACATTTCCCCCCCTTTTACGAGAGGTTTCGTTTACACTGTCCATCCACCTTTTCCTCGGCCTTCCTCTAGCACTTCTTCCTGATGTTCTTGTGTAGAAGGTTGCATGAACAATGTGGCCAAACCAATTCATTCTCTGTTGCTCAATGTACTGTAGGCAGGGAATTGTTCCAACCATCTCCCGAATACTTATATTTGTGATTCTGTCTCTTATGGTGTTGTTAGTGACCTTTCGTAGGCACCGCATTTCGCAGGTGGCTAACTTTTGTTCCTGGGCCTTATTCAATGTCCATGTCTGACACTGGTAGCACAGGGTTGGGATGAAGATACTATTTATCATCTGGTTTTTTTGCTTGGAGGGAAATTTAGGGTGTCTTAGTAGTGGAGACATCTGGTAGGTGACAGCATTTGTCCTCGGCACTCTCGTCTCTTATCTCTGTCGAATCCGTCATCCTCAGTAAAAACAGTTCCCAAATACCTAGATTCTTGTACCTGCTTTATTTTTGTTTCATTCACATGAATATCAAGTGTGTTTCTACCTATATTCATCATTAAACATGAATAATCAATACAAATCCAATTTATATTCTGCCTGGGGTACAGAAG
Source organism: Ariolimax columbianus (assembly GCA_036924085.1). Taxonomy (NCBI): domain Eukaryota; kingdom Metazoa; phylum Mollusca; class Gastropoda; order Stylommatophora; family Arionidae; genus Ariolimax; species Ariolimax columbianus. The sequence continues at coordinate 4,487,494 of JAVGWX010000011.1, read as the reverse complement.
AAACACAAAGTGGTACTGCTATTGATCATGTAATGCCCAAATATAAATACATGTAGTGAGTACAAATATGCAAACAAAGTTTATTTCCCGCTCCTGATTAATGAACAATTCATACTAATATATTATTTTTATTAGAAATACTTCATGTCATAGATAATTTTACTCTTTCCAGATCGTGGAGGATCAAATTGGCGGCTGATAACTGAAAATTGTGGCTCGCTATAACCAGACACATGCGTTTGCATTTCGTGATTTAGTTTGTTGAATTTCATCTTTTTTTACAGCTCTACATGATGGTTATGTCCTCGCATGCGTAACTAGCATTTAAATGTAAGCTTGTTTCCGGCAGGTGGACATTTGCATGTGTTATGATCTTCTTCTTCTTCTTCGTATGCTGTCAGACGTCAACTTGAATTTGTTCGAAGAGTTATGATCTTCGAAAACCTACACATTTATTGTGACGAAAGTTTGGCTTCAAGACTGAAACGATCTATTATTTGATCAGTCCAATGATCATACATCTGGATTACTTGTGGATATTCAACACACACCTGATTCAGACTTTGACTGCAACACATAATATGAAAGGCCTGTGTAAAGGAATTGATGGATATATTGGTGAAGCACACAACGTAGTGAGTACGAAAAAATTTATTGGGGTCCAATTTTCACCTCTGCATTAATTATACTTAATGCTTCATACAAATATATAATCTTTATTATGAATACTTCATGTCATAGACAGTTTAATTATGAGTTTTAGAATGTTTAGATATTAATTATATTTCAATTTGTTCAATTTAAATTTATTTTATTGTGAATAAAACTTTGATGTGGGAAATTCCAGCAATTGGTCCGGATGGAAATAAACAAATTGACAAAATTACCTGCACTGGAAAGAGTTAATTATGTCTCTTAAAACAGTAATTTTAGCTCAATTTGTTTAATATTCTTAAATTTTATTTTGAAAAAAAACCACACTATTTGACATAGGGAGTTGCAGGCACTTGCCGTGACTGTAAGACACAAATCAACAAAATTAGGCCGGACTGTACATAGTTAATTAGGCCGGACTGTACATAGTTAATTAGGCCGGACTGTACATAGTTAAGACAAAATCTAGTTAATTAGATCTGATAGTCGAGGGTTAATAAATTACTGCAGTAAAGCTGTAAAAGAAAAACATAATATTCCAGAAACAGCTTTACAAGAACAGAATGTAAATAATTGTAAAGCTGATATTTATCTCTTTGTGAGAAATACTTGGGCTAATGACAAGTGAGGTTATCCCTATTTCTGAGGCACTGGTTTTCCGTGGCGAAGTGGTTAAGCCGTCGGCCTCGTGATCAGGTGGTATGGGTTCGATTCCGGACCCGCCGTCTATTTCACGGTTGCTTGATGCGGAGTACCCTGCATCTCGTAGTTGCCCCCTAGTCGTCTTGTCCTTGACTTACCACTAGGGTCGGGCAGCTCGAGACGAGAGAGTGAGGATAAAAAGTAGCGCAGTTAATCCTTACTAAAAATAGCGCAAGAAAATAAATGATGCCATCATCGTTTACGATGGACGGCGGCCTTTACCTTTGGTTATCCAAACACTCCCGGAGAGACAATTGATAGAGATATTTGAGAAGTGTCAGTCAGACACACAAACATAGATGATGAATTTCCTAACCCGACTAACTCAGTGTAAAATTGTTCACCTAAAGAGAGTCAGCTTTGAAAATAACTGATGGGTTCTTGTAGCCATTTAACAGAATATCGGCAGTTTGTTGGCCTGATATGAGGGGCCGAGACACAGCAGTCAATGAACTCACAGCTGGTTGCTTTCATCAGGATCAGCGAATCAGAGCTGACCAAGACACACTATCCCCCCAAGTGGTAACCATGGAAACGGCATGCACTCATGCAGCCTGGCTAAGAGAATAAAGATTGTGAAGGGAGGACGAGCCTGATCCCAACAATGCTGTTCTGAAACTGGTTGGGCCAAAAGGGGCAGTCATCCAAGCCTTGCTGTAAATTACATCCGAACATCCTTTTCAGGACAGACGACAGAAGTTTCCCTGATCTAGACCGGCTTGTTCCCCATCAAACTTGCAAGAAGGCTCTGTGTGTGACAGAGACAAGAATTGGACCCCTGCCACACTGAGTGCTGTTGCAAATCATGACTAACAGTGTGATCTAACACCTCTCGGGTAGAGGACTCTCCAACTCAAGAACTTGCACACCCTACAAATCATTCCGCCAAAAATGCTGAATGCAGAATAACAAACAAGGTCTAAAAATAACAGCCCATATATGACACAGTAATGCAAGAATACACCCGAGCAGTTCCTGGGTAAAAAAGAATAAGGTAAATGTTGACTGAAGAGGGGTGTATATGCAAAAGCCATTGCCTCAAAATAGCATAGCAAATGAATGGAATGACTTTCCTACAAGCTGGTAAAAGGAGACAAATTAAATATTGGATGTATGTTTCAATAACTGGGGTGGAAGGTCATGACGAGAAGAATACAAGAACAAATAAATAATTTGTCCATACATCAGAAAAAGGATATGATTACAGCTGGTGCATATTGGAACATAAATTTTCTTTTGACCAATCGCAGCAGGTTTGCCACTGATTTCACGAAGAGCAACTCAACTACTACACCTCAAACGACTGGCTCTAGAGAGCCAGTCTCTATCAAATGCTCAATAAACTCTGAAGTAGATGATGTTTCTGTCTGCCCCACCTCAGGCTCTAGAGAGCCAGTCTCTATCAAATGCTCAATAAACTCTGAAGTAGATGATGTTTCTGTCTGCCCCACCTCAGGCTCTAGAGAGCCAGTCTCTGTCAAATGCTCAATAAACTCTGATGTAGATGATGCTTCTGTCAGCCCCACCTCAGGCTCTAGAGTCTCCATCAAATGCTCAATAAACTCTGACATAGATGATGCTTCTGTCAGCCCCACCTCAGGCTCTAGAGTCTCCATCAAATGCTCAATAAACTCTGACATAGATGATGCTTCTGTCAGCCCCACCTCAGGCTCTAGAGTCCCCATCAAATGCTCAATAAACTCTGACATAGATGATGCTTCTGTCAGCCCCACCTCAGGCTCTAGAGTCTCCATCAAATGCTCAATAAACTCTGACATAGATGATGCTTCTGTCAGCCCCACCTCAGGCTCTAGAGTCTCCATCAAATGCTCAATAAACTCTGTTTGACATAGATGATGCTTCTGTCAGCCCCACCTCAGGCTCTAGAGTCTCCATCAAATGCTCAATAAACTCTGACATAGATGATGCTTCTGTCAGCCCCACCTCAGGCTCTAGAGTCTCCATCAAATGCTCAATAAACTCTGTTTGACATAGATGATGTTTCTGTCAGCCCCACCTCAGGCTCTAGAGTCCCCATCAAATGCTCAATAAACTCTGACATAGATGATGCTTCTGTCAGCCCCACCTCAGGCTCTAGAGTCTCCATCAAATGCTCAATAAACTCTGTTTGACATAGATGATGTTTCTGTCAGCCCCACCTCAGGCTCTAGAGTCCCCATCAAATGCTCAATAAACTCTGACATAGATGATGCTTCTGTCAGCCCCACCTCAGGCTCTAGAGTCTCCATCAAATGCTCAATAAACTCTGTTTGACATAGATGATGTTTCTGTCTGGTCCACATCAAACGACAGGCTCTAAAAAGTCAGTCTCCACCAAATGCTCAATAAACTGTCTGTTCGACATAGATGATGTTTCTGCTTTATCTTTCCCTGATGCCTTGCTCCCTTTGCTAATTGTCTGTTCCTTCTCTGAGGTGCTCCCAGATTTGGTGGGGGTGACTCCGTCTTTGGACCCATGACTGCGAGGAACGCTGAGGATGTGATTGCTGTGAGAATTCTGGCTACTTGTGCCGTGAGACACCGTGTAGAAGAATGAATGGAGCTCGGACAAGGATCGGAGGCGGCTGATCTTCAAGAGTGGACATCCAGGGTCAGATTTCATCAAGGTCACTCTCTTCTTTTGCTGCTGATAGAAAGTACATAACGAAGGTTTTACGAGAGCCCACACAAAATTTGGTGGTGGTGGGTGTGGTTCAAAGAAAGACTAACTGTTTTATTGGCAAGTGTGGGTAATGATGATGTTGGTGATGTGGTAGTCATGGTAGGGATGTTGGTGGTGGTAGTAGTGATGGTTGTGGATCAATGATAGGCTGTTTTATTAGCAAGTGTGAGTAATGATAATGTTGGTGATGGCGGTGGTAGTGGTGGTAGTAGTAATGGTATGATAGTGGTTGATGATGATGGTGTTGATGATGGTGCTTATGGTAATGAAGGTGGTGGTGAAGGTGGTAGAGGTGAAAGTAGTGTGATAATGGTGGTGATGATGGTGGAGGTGGTGATGATGATGGTGGAGGTGGTGATGATGGTGGAGGTGGTGATGATGGTGGAGGTGGTGATGATGGTGGAGGTGGTGATGATGATGGTGGAGGTGGTGATGATGGTGGAGGTGGTGATGATGGTGGAGGTGGTGATGATGGTGGAGGTGGTGATGATGGTGGAGGTGGTGATGATGGTGGAGGTGGTAGAGGTGAAAGTAGTGTGATAATGGTGGTGATGATGGTGGAGGTGGCGATGATGATGGTGGAGGTGGTGATGATGGTGGAGGTGGTGATGATGATGGTGGAGGTGGTGATGATGGTGGAGGTGGTGATGATGGTGGAGGTGGTGATGATGGTGGAGGTGGTGATGATGGTGGAGGTGGTGATGATGGTGGAGGTGGTGATGATGGTGGAGGTGGTAGAGGTGAAAGTAGTGTGATAATGGTGGTGATGATGGTGGAGGTGGCGATGATGATGGTGGAGGTGGTGATGATGGTGGAGGTGGTGATGATGATGGTGGAGGTGGTGATGATGGTGGAGGTGGTGATGATGGTGGAGGTGGTGATGATGGTGCTTATGGTAATGAAGGTAGTAGAGGTGATAATGGTGGTGATGATGAGCCCCATGAAAGTACACACCATATTATTCATCAACCGAGACAATCGGATAATGTGAGGCATGAACAGAGGGTTCGGCCGCCATGATGGGTCGTCGCTGTCATCTGCTGGTTGATGGTATTCCTCTCCAGCCGTCCCAACAAATGCCCAGCGGTACCTGCAAACATTTGAGAATGATGCATAAATATACAACAAGTGAAATACGCGAGCAAGCCCCTATTAGTCAGAAGACTCTCCAACTCATGGTTTCATATGCCACATGTTTAGTAGCCAAATACATTTGGATGAAAATCTAGAACTGGTGGTCTGCCTGCTGTGTTGTGGGCCAAATGTGATCCAAGAAAAGTTTATAGCTCATACAATAAGTGTATTTTATTTATTTGACTTCATGTGTCCCTTTGTGCATTAACCTGACTTTATGTGGCACTTTGTGCATTAACCTGACTTAATGTGGCCCTTTGTGCATTAACTTGACTTAATGTGGCCCTTTGTGCATTAACTTGACTTCATTCTGCCCTTTGTTTGGTGCATTAACTTGACTTTGTGATGCCCTTGGTCCTATAATTTTACTACAAACTGCACTTAGTCCACTGGCTTAACGCCTGGCAACCCTTGGTTCAATAACTTGACTTTATGTGGTTCTTGGTCCAATAACTTGACTTTATTTGGCTCTTGGTCCAATAACTTGACTTTATGTGGTTCTTGGTCCAATAACTTGACTTTATGTGGCTCTTGGTCCAATAACTTGACTTTATGTGGTTCTTGGTCCAATAACTTGACTTTATGTGGTTCTTGGTCCAATAACTTGACTTTATGTGGCTCTTGGTCCAATAACTTGACTTTATGTGGTTCTTGGTCCAATAACTTGACTTTATGTGGTTCTTGGTCCAATAACTTGACTTTATGTGGCTCTTGGTCCAATAACTTGACTTTATGTGGCTCTTGGTCCAATAACTTGACTTTATGTGGTTCTTGGTCCAATAACTTGACTTTATGTGGCTCTTGGTCCAATAACTTGACTTTATGTGGTTCTTGGGTCCAATAACTTGACTTTATGTGGTTCTTGGTCCAACAACTTGACTTTATGTGGTTCTTGGTCCAATAACTTGACTTTATGTGGTTCTTGGTCCAATAACTTGACTTTATGTGGCTCTTGGTCCAATAACTTGACTTTATGTGGTTCTTGGTCCAATAACTTGACTTTATGTGGTTCTTGGTCCAATAACTTGACCTTATGTGGCTCTTGGTCCAATAACTTGACTTTATGTGGCTCTTGGTCCAATAACTTGACTTTATGTGGTTCTTGTTCCATTACCATGACTTCATGCAATTCTTAGTCCATTAACTTGACTCCACGCAACTCTTGATTGGTTCATTAATTTGACTGCATTCAAAACTGGCCCATGTCCGTGACTCTGTGCAACCCTTGGATTCACTAGCTCCAAGCAACCCTTGGGTTCACTAACTAAACTCCATGCAACCCTTGGCTTCCCTAACTAAACTCCATGCAACCCTTGGCTTCCCTAACTAAACTCCATGCAACCCTTGGCTTCACTAACTTAACTCCATGCAACCCTTGGCTTCCCTAACTAAACTCCATGCAACCCTTGGCTTCCCTAACTAAACTCCATGCAACCCTTGGCTTCCCTAACTTTTTTTTTTGTTTTTTTTTTGCGTTCGCCTTATTTTTTCTAATCCCCAAGGCGGTGTGCGTTGGACTGTGTTTTTATTTCGCGCCTGTTGGCCCAGTGCATCCGACTTCAGCATGCATTTTATGTAAGGGTCTGCTTCCTCCTGCATTTTCTAAGGGTTTGCTTCCCCGGGGTAACGGCCGGTGCTGTGATGGGGATCGAACCCAGCACCTTCGGATTGTGAGCCGTGCCACTTAACCACTAGGCCACGCCGTCCCCTGCTTCCCTAACTTAACTCCATGCAACCCTTGGGTCCACTAACTTAACTCCATGCAACCCTTGGGTCCACTAACTTAACTCCATGCAACCCTTGGGTCCACTAACTTAACTCCATGCAACCCTTGGCTTCCCTAACTTAACTCCATGCAACCCTTGGCTTCCCTAACTTAACTCCATGCAACCCTTGGCTTCCCTAACTTAACTCCATGCAACCCTTGGGTCCACTAACTTAACTCCATGCAACCCTTGGGTCCACTAACTTAACTCCATGCAACCCTTGGGTCCACTAACTTAACTTCATGCAACCCTTGGTTGACTAACTTAACTCCATGCAACCCTTGGTTGACTAACTTAACTCAATGCAAGTATTGGTAATTTAGTTTAAGCCCTCAGAGTGGTTTCAGACGCACTGTGCTACAGAAAGTATAACTACAGAATACAGGTTTATAAGATGATCAGAGGAATCGATAAATTAGACTATAACAAGTTTTTTAAATACAGCCACCTACAATAGCACGAGGGCATAGCTACAAGCTGACTAAAGAGAGGTCCAGGTTAGATATTAGGAAATATTTTTTTAGTCAGAGAGTGGTGTCTGCTTGGAATGCATTGCCAGGGGAGGTAGTGGAGGCAGGGACAGTTAATGCATTTAAGAATAAACTGGATGCGCATAGCTTTTAGAGCAAGGTGATGTAAATGTAACTGGTTGTATACAGACTCTGCAGGGTCTTCTAAACCAGTATAAAGACGTTAAGTTAAGTTAAGTTAAGAAACACACACCGTGTCTCTGACTTCTTCATATAAAGTCAACTATAATAGTGAAAGCAATATGGCGCGTCGTCAGGCTGCGTGTGAACTTAGCTCCTGTGTATTCAACTGTTTTGTGTTATTGCGCATTCCCTGGACCTTCTATTGGATATACAAATTGTTTCTTTGTGTTAGCCTATGCGCAAGACCATCCACATAAAGTAAATCACGTATGGTTACCTTGTGGTATTTTGGTTTTGGCCTTGAACCTTCTCAGATTGAATAGCCCGCCGTCAGTGCGGTAATGAAGCCCAACTCTGATGTCGCAATCGCTGTAGGCATTCCACAGCATGGCAGAGAACATCGTACTGAATAGAGCCGAGGCCAGCACGCATGGCAGAGAACATCGTACTGAAAAGAGCCGAGGCCAGCACGCTTCCCGGCTTCACATCGTTAGTAAAACTAAAGGGGGCAGAACACTTTCCCTGATCAATGACTTGGGCATGCATGCCATCATGAAAGTGTTGCACCGTTGCAATGAATGTTGTCGGGCACCCAAACTTGGCCCCGGGCACCCAAACTTGGCCCCGGGCACCCAAACTTGGCCCCGGGCACCCAAACTTGGCCCCGGGCACCCAAACTTGGCCCCGGGCACCCAAACTTGGCCATAACTCTCCACAGACCGTAGTGATTTACGGTATCAGATGCCTTAGTGAAATCCACAAATGTCGAATAGAGACTGTGCCTTAAGTTCCAAGACGGAGGTTGACATGCAAGAGAGTATGGAATGGTTCGCCACAGCTTGTAAAAACTTCAACCTCACCATCTCCATAATAAAAACAGAGGTCCTACATTAACCGGCTCCACATATTGCCTGTTCAGAGCATTCAATCAAGGCACACGGCCACTGTTTAAAAATTGTTAACAAATTCACGTACCTTGGCAGTACTTTATCCCAAGTTATTCACATAGATGATGAGGTGAATATAAGAATAGCTAGGACAAGTGCGGCATTTGGTAGATCTCATACTAAGGTGTGGGATAGGCGAGGGATCAGGACTTGAACAAAAATAAAGGTCTTCGCTGCAGTTGTTCTACCAACCCTCTTATATGCATGTGAAACATGGACTATCTTTAGTCCCATGCCAGGAAATTAAATCACTTCCACATGCGCTGCCTGCGGAAAGTGCTTAGGACTAGATGGCAGGGCATGATGCCAAATACAGACGGGTTAGCTTGATCGGTATGTCCAGTATACACAGCATGACATGTGCAGCACAGCTGAGATGGGCTGGCCATGTGGTACGCATGTCGGATCAACGTCTACCTAAAGAGCTCCTCTATGGTGAACTCAAAATGGCAAGAGAACAAGCGGTGGGCAGCGGAAAAAGGTACACACTAAAGAGATTACTGATCAAGTTCGGTATTAACCATGGTGACTGGGAAAGAATCGTCACCAATCGCACAGACTGGTGCAGCACTATTGTTGAGGGTGTTTAGAGACATGAGGCATCAAGAATAGATAAAGCCATCCAGAGACGATCGGTCCGCAAGTCAACTCACATCAACCCTTCTTCAACCCCGGTGGAAGGAGGTGTCTTATTTCCCTGTACAAAGTGCAACAAACCGATTACTTGTGTCTATAGCTTACCACACTAACAACGATGAACCCAGGTCATGTCGCTCGCCACCCGCCTGTCAACAGTCCCATGCTTATCCTCTTATACAAGGGCCTACCTGCTCTCACAGAGACCACCTGTCCATCCTCCCCATCCCGTCTCACCTGTGCCGAAATTCAGCTAATCTCACAGAGGAATTCTCTACATCATCTTCTGGTGTCCGACAGGGCTCGCACCTGCACTTTTCTGCTGCATCATGGACTGGATCCTCACACACAACCCAGGACTGTGAAACCTGGTTACTATTGAATCAAACATGGACCTATGATACAACTGTGAAACCTGGTTACTATTGAATCAAATATGGACCTATGATACAACTGTGAAACCTGGTTACTATTGAATCAAATATGGACCTATGATACAACTGTGAAACCTGGTTACTATTGAATCAAATATGGACCTATGATACAACTGTGAAACCTGGTTACTATTGAATCAAACATGGGGGATAGTGGGCTTCTCTTCTGAGGAACTCTGGTGTACAAGGTGCCACATGGATCTACTACCTGGGACATGCAGGCATCTGGGGCAATGAAAGAGCTGATGCAGTAGCAGGATGACGAGACAGGTTTGAGTTGATCAGGGCAGTCATAGATACTCTTCAGAATGATGAAGAGACAGAAGGTCTTGAAAATGCATATGTGCGAAGGATGATAGATTTGGGAGTGACTAGGAGAGAGGAAGATAGTGTGTCCTGTCTGGAAAGATCCGAGGAACACAAAATCAACACCTGACTGGTAGTATATATACACCTGGCTGGCTGATTGGACGGAGAATGGAGCACTTATGGGAATGACCCTGTGTGATGATTTTGGTTCCTAGAATCAAGAATCCAAAATAAACCCTTGAAGTGGGGACGGCCTGGGCTAGTGGTTAAGTGGCACGGCTCACAATCCAAAGGTGCTGGGTTCGATCCCCATCACAGCATTGGCTGTTACCCCGTGGAAGCAAACCCTTAGAAAATGCAAGAGGATGCAGACCCTTACATAAAATGTATGCTGAAGTCGGATGCACTGGGCCGACAGGCGCAAAAATAAAAACCACATTGCAACAAACACTGCCTTGGGGATTAGAGAAATAAGGCGAACGAAAAAAACCCCCCCAAAAAAACCCCCCCAAAAAACCTATAAGTATGATACTCACAACTGAAACTGTGGAACCTGGTCGGCTGGCATGGCGATGCACATATCCAGAAGCTTGCAGACGCTGAGATAAAGCTGCAGCCATGATGGGTTGTTGTGGGCATTGAGTCCGTTACCTAGATGTGCCCAGCTCGAGTCCAGAGCAGCAATCCTTTGAATCTGTGTTCTGTCAGAGAAGAGAAATATATAAATGAGGTTTGATCTGTGCATCAAATATTCATTTTTTTCTTATGCTTATTTACACGATGAAAAAGATCCCTTCTCCTTAGCCAGTCTGCCCTGCTGCAGCCTGTTATCCAGGATCACCGCGTGGAGGTGTAGAAGGGTCTTGGCAGCTTTGGTTCGCTGGCCCTGACGCTAGCAGTCAGTTATGGGTCGCTGACCACTGCAGCTCATGCGCTGCTCAGCATCTTGATCCCCAATAGGAGTATGGGAACCAGACAATGGGAGTATGGGGAACTGGACAATGGGAGTATAGGGAACTAAATAATATGATTGGGTGAACTAAATAATGGGAGAATGGTAACCAAATAATGGGAGAATGGTAACCAAATAATGGGAGAATGGTAACCAAATAATGGAGAAATGGAAATGGTTCTCTTAACAATGTTCACCAATTCTGGCTAGCTTATACATTTGCTTTTTTTCTATAAATAAATATGATGACATTATTACGACTGTCTTTCAACTGTTCCAAGCTATTCATGTCAAATTAAACCTAGCTATTGTCATATTTCTAGGTCATACGAGTACCTAACAGGACTGGAGATGATCAAGTCTGGTAGAAGAGGTTACTGAACACATTGGACTAACAATTGAGGGTCTGTTACTGTAATAAAGTTTAAGGATCCCTGAGGCAGTCTAACTGAAGGACAGGAGGGAAAGATCTTCGGGGGTTTCAATAATTCAGATTGACTATAGATAATGTAACGGTAGGAAAGTATGTATGTGTCAGTTTTATGTTCACCTGAGTGGTGTAAGAGAAGGAAATAATGAAATAATGTATGGATCTTGCAACCTGATATACATGTCAGTGTGGTTTCTAGGGGTGCTCTGTGCGACAAAGACAATAGAACAAAACTGTTACACTGAGAGAATTTTGTAAGAGGTGACTAAAAGTACGGTCTAGCCCCTATAGGGTAGAGAACTGTCTCCAACTCATGAGATTATTCATAATGCCCTTCACAGAGTCTAATGTGCATGCAGTAGCCTTTGGCATTTGAAAAAATCTCAAGAAACAATAACTCATACATGATACAGGAATAAAAACAAAACTCTAGAAACAATGCCTTAAATGTGATACACGAATAAAAGAAGGCTCTAGAAACATTAGCTCATATATGATATACAAATAAAAGAAGGTTCTAGAAACATTAGGCCATATGTGATACACGAATAAAAGAGGGCTCTAGAAACATTAGCCCATATGTGATACACGAATAAAAGAAGGCTCTAGAAACATTTGCCCATATGTGATACACGAATAAAAGAAGGCTCTAGAAACATTTGCCCATATGTGATACACGAATAAAAGGCTCTAGAAACATTAGCCCATATGTGATACACGAATAAAAGGCTCTAGAAACATTAGCCCATATGTGATACACGAACAAAAGAAGGCTCTAGAAACATTTGCCCATATGTGATACACGAATAAAAGAAGGCTCTAGAAACATTAGCCCATATGTGATACACGAATAAAAGGCTCTAGAAACATTAGCCCATATGTGATACACGAATAAAAGAAGGCTCTAGAAACATTTGCCCATATGTGATACACGAATAAAAGAAGGCTCTAGAAACATTTGCCCATATGTGATACACGAATAAAAGAAGGCTCTAGAAACATTAGCCCATATGTGATACACGAATAAAAGAAGGCTCTAGAAACATTAGCCCATATGTGATACACGAACAAAAGAAGGCTCTAGAAACATTAGCCCATATGTGATACACGAATAAAAGAAGGCTCTAGAAACATTAGCCCATATGTGATACACGAATAAAAGAAGGCTCTAGAAACATTAGCCCATATGTGATACACGAATAAAAGAAGGCTCTAGAAACATTAGCCCATATGTGATACACGAATAAAAGAGGGCTCTAGAAACATTAGCCCATATGTGATACACGAATAAAAGAAGGCTCTAGAAACATTTGCCCATATGTGATACACGAATAAAAGGCTCTAGAAACATTTGCCCATATGTGATACACGAATAAAAGAAGGCTCTAGAAACATTTGCCCATATGTGATACACGAACAAAAGAAGGCTCTAGAAACATTAGCCCATATGTGATACACGAATAAAAGAGGGCTCTAGAAACATTAGCCCATATGTGATACACGAATAAAAGGCTCTAGAAACATTAGCCCATATGTGATACACGAATAAAAGAAGGCTCTAGAAACATTTGCCCATATGTGATACACGAATAAAAGAAGGCTCTAGAAACATTAGCCCATATGTGATACACGAATAAAAGAAGGCTCTAGAAACATTTGCCCATATGTGATACACGAATAAAAGAAGGCTCTAGAAACATTTGCCCATATGTGATACACGAATAAAAGAAGGCTCTAGAAACATTAGCCCATATGTGATACACGAATAAAAGGCTCTAGAAACATTAGCCCATATGTGATACACGAATAAAAGAAGGTTCTAGAAACATTTGCCCATATGTGATAACGAATAAAAGAAGGCTCTAGAAACATTTGCCCATATGTGATACACGAATAAAAGAAGGCTCTAGAAACATTAGCCCATATGTGATACACGAATAAAAGAAGGCTCTAGAAACATTAGCCCATATGTGATACACGAACAAAAGAAGGCTCTAGAAACATTAGCCCATATGTGATACACGAATAAAAGAAGGCTCTAGAAACATTAGCCCATATGTGATACACGAATAAAAGAAGGCTCTAGAAACATTAGCCCATATGTGATACACGGATAAAAGAAGGCTCTAGAAACATTAGCCCGTATGTGATACACGAATAAAAGAGGGCTCTAGAAACATTAGCCCATATGTGATACACGAATAAAAGAAGGCTCTAGAAACATTTGCCCATATGTGATACACGAATAAAAGGCTCTAGAAACATTTGCCCATATGTGATACACGAATAAAAGAAGGCTCTAGAAACATTTGCCCATATGTGATACACGAATAAAAGGCTCTAGAAACATTTGCCCATATGTGATACACGAATAAAAGAAGGCTCTAGAAACATTTGCCCATATGTGATACACGAATAAAAGAGGGCTCTAGAAACATTTGCCCATATGTGATACACGAATAAAAGAGCGAATAACTCGTTTTTTGTGGTGGTTGGAAGAAGAGCAACCCATAATGTAACACCACAAATACAAGAGTGCATGGCCTGCAATGCTTAGATACAGGCTTCCTATAAGGAGGCTTGTTGCAGAGATGTCCTATGCTTCGAATGGAATAACAAAAAGAACACAACACAATGTTTTATGTGGGTGCAACAACAAAACGAATCTACTTTATGACCTGACCAGAAGGTCTTTGTCAGCAGTTGATGATGAAACAAAACAAGGAAAACTAACTAATCTAATAGAATTTGCTCGTGGGGGATAATGATTGTTATCTGGCGTGAAATTGTCCTATGTGACAAGTTGAATTCACAAACAATAACAGCAATTATGTTATCTATGTTGTCTCTGTGCTGACATCAAACTGTTCTCAGCTGTAAGTTTACATTACATATTCAGGTTTACTGTAGCTCAGCTAATTTAAAAAAACAAACAACAACTATATATTAGACAAAAACCTCACATTCTTACATGGACCACCTCAGGAAGCAAATATTTTATTAAAGGGATTAATGTACGGTCACAGACGAATGAATCTGTTTAATTATATTTTAGTGACAAACTGTAACTAAAAAAAAACAAACATTGCAAACAAAATAATTACAGATGATTTTCACAGCAGAAAGAAATACTTAACTAACTATTTATGTACAACCAAAGGCAAATTAGGTCAGGTCAGGTCATCCCGTAACAGGTGAGGTCGTTGGGGCACACATGAAAACATACTCACAACTCCACGCCATCCCTCTCTGTCAGATGCCGCTGCCTGTGGCTCTTCTGGTCGGAGACTGGTCCATTCTTTTATGTTGTCCTCCCATCTCTTTTTGGGCCGGCCTCTTCGTCGTCTGCCATGCACCTTTCCGTGGAGGATTGTGTTTGCAAGACCACTTGATCTCGATATGTGACCGCACCAAGTGAGTTTCCTTCTTTCGACAGTTGCCAAGAGATCTTCCAAAGGCCCTATTGCTGTTGTAATTCTATCTCGTATTTCCTCGTTTGTAACTCGATCTTTGTACGTGACGTTTAAAAGTTTTCGGAAACATCTCATCTCCAAGGCCTGTATCCTTCGTTGAAGGTCAGCTGTAACTGTCCATGTCTCACACACATAGAGGACCAGTGTACGCATTAATCTGATTTTCGTGCGTAGTGCTAACCGTTTATCTTGCCAGATTTTGTTAAGCCGTTCAAGCGCCGCTATGTCTGTGCTATTCTGGCCAACACTTCACATTTTGATAAGGCAAATTAAACAATGTATAAATGAGTTATCGTTATTTATGAATAAAGTATAACTAGATCAGTTATCTCCATGGTGAAGCAATGGGTCTCTAATATCCTCTATGTCATGCCATGATGGTACCGTTCACACAGGCCCAAAACCTGCAGAGTTTGAGTTGCATTCTGGGTTTGAATGAAAGTCTTCATCTTGATGACCCGTTCCTCAGCGTAGCTGCGGGTCCAAACTTTGCCTTCAGCAGACCCTGTCTTGGGCCACGAAAGTCCAGTGCGAGGTAAGCCCTCCGCAGAGGTGTCTCGGATGTTGTGTACAGCAAAGAAGTCTAATCAATGTAGTGAAGGTCTTCTCCCCAGTATGTTTTTACCTTGAAGTTACCCCAAACTGCTGTCACCGTGCTCCATCGACCATCGTAACATCTATGTTTTGCCTTGTCTGCGTAGATTAGCGCATCGTTCACCAAGGACATTCGTTCGTTTGTCAGAATCATGGAGATTTTGCATACGTTGGTTCCAGATAGTGATTTCGCATTCTCTCAAGAGAAGTCTGGTTCACTCTCAAGAGAAGTCTGAGTAACTCTCAATTTGTACCCCAGTGATTTTGTTAGTGTCCACGTCTCGGCACAATAGCACATTGCAGGAAGTACAGTTGAATTGAAGAGGAGGCTCGTAGGTTCTTGGTCAACGTCCAGGACTGTGTTAATGGACGAGAAGACTGCCCAGCCCGCATGACGACGTCTTGTCAATTCAGGTTCCAGTTTATTCCCAATATTGATCTCGATATTGAATTAAAGTTCTAGAAAAAGTACCCAATATATGACTGACTTGACCTCGTTGTTCTACGTCTGTCATGGGGTGTAAAGGTCTTATTTTTCTAATGATCCCGCAGCTTGCAACATCTAAAGTATGGAGCATTCAAACGCATGCTCAACCTCTTCTTAGTAGCAGGCTTCGGTGGTACAATTCTGTCAACCCCTTTTTGACCCCGCTATCACACAGGAGCCCCATATATGGCTTGGCTTCGTTCGTTCTCAATCTCCTGCTACCAAACCCTGAAAAAGGCATAAGTAGCAAAATGTAGTCCAGAGAGCGAAATGTGTTGTGACGTTGTTTACAGCTTGACTGCGATATTTGGACCCTTCGGTCCAACACATCCAACATCAGCAAGTGGCTATCACACAGGAGCCCCATACACGATAAGGATGGAGCAGCGGAGCCTCGAACGCATGCTCAACTCTCCATACTCATCAAGAGCACATCTAGCATGTAACAGTGTTTCTTTCTGCCAACCCCTTTCCGACACACAGAAGCCCACACATGATACAAGAATAAAATGGCGGTGACCTAGTTTTCCTCAGGGGACCATAAGACAAAGTCTTGGCTGTGCAGTATAACCGGCTTGTCCTTGTTCATCTTGAATCCCTTCCCCAAATTTGTTCTCCAACATTTCTTTCATTATAATTGTTAACAGGATGTTAGAACTCTTTTTTTCTTAGTTGCTTCTCTTCTACCCCAGGTGTTGTAAATACTTGTAGTCGTGTGCAGATAAATAGGTGATTAGTCTGTTGTGATTGTGTCTGTTGGGGATTCTGTGGCGAGTAGTTAATGCCGTAGGCCTCGTGATCAGGTGGTGTGGGTTCGACACCGGACTCTGCCGTCTTTTTCACGGGTGCTTGATGTGGAGTCCCCTGCATCTTGTATTAATCCTCTTGTCCTTGACTTGCCACTGGGGTCGGGTGGCACGAGATGAGAGAGTGAGGATAGAAAGTAGCGCAGTTAATCCTTACTAAAAATAGCGCTAGCAAAATTAATTTTGCCATCATCGTCTACAATGGACGACGGCCTTTGCCTTTGGTCTGTTGTGACTTTTTCATGATGGAGAGGCTGTCTCTTTTTCGTATAAATTTTCATTACCTTTAGAATTTTTACCTGAACAGCATCCAAATAACCTGATCTTTTAGATTTTCAACAGCCAACGCTTCTGTTATGTGCATATAGAACCTCCAAGTTTATCATCTGTGCCAATAGGACTAGGTGCAGATCTCATCTCCCTTGAGACCTAGAGACATTTGAAACTTGCTGGATCTGAAATCCAACTACTTTTCGCTTTGAGTTATTGATTTTTCAAGAGGTGAGCATGTTACCTCCCAGATACTGCAGACTTTGTTATAACTCTTTATAAGAGCAAAATAAATTAACTTTCTTACTTGAAATTTGTTATTTCATCATTTTGTTTTCCAACCATATCTTTTGCAGGACCTCCTTCATCTGTTGATTTCTTTTCCCACAAAATGTACCCAGTTCTTCTAGATAGCCACGAGATGTGAACAATCCTTCCAGATGCAAATAGATGTGTCCAATTCTTCCAGATGCCCCGAAATGTGTCCAATCTTTCCAGATGCCCTGAGTTGTGTCAAATCTTTCCAGATGCCCTGAGATGTGTCAAATCTTTCCAGATGCCCCGAGATATGTCCAATCTTTCCAGATGCCCCAAGATGTGTCCAATCTTTCTAGATGCCCCGAGATGTGTTCAATCTTTCCAGATGCCAGAGATGTGTCCAATAATTCTAGATGCCCCGAGATGTGTATAATCCTTCCAGATGCCAAGAGATGTGTCCAATCTTTCCAGATACCCACAAGATGTGTCCAGCTTGTCCAGATACCCACAAGATGTGTCCAGCTTGTCCAGATACCCACAAGATGTGTCCAATCTTTCCAGCTGCCCACAAGATGTGTCCAATCCTTCCAGATGCCCACGAGATGTGTCTAATCTATTCAGATGCCACGAGATGTGTTAAATCTTTCCAAATGCCAAGAGATGTGTCCAATCCTTCCGGATGCCACGAGATGTGTCTAATACTTCCAGATGCCACAAGATGTGTCCAATCCTTCCGGATGCCACGAGATGTGTCTAATACTTCCAGATGCCATGAGATGTGTCCGATTCTTCCAGATGCCACGAGATGTGTCCAATCCTCCCAGATGCCATGAGATGTGTCCAATCCTTCCAGATGCCACAAGATGTGTCTAATACTTCCAGATGCCACAAGATGTGTCTAATACTTCCAGATGCCACGAGATGTGTCTAATACTTCCAGATGCCACAAGATGTGTCCAATCCTTCCGGATGCCACGAGATGTGTCTAATACTTCCAGATGCCATGAGATGTGTCCGATTCTTCCAGATGCCACGAGATGTGTCCAATCCTTCCAGATGCCACGAGATGTGTCCAATCCTTCCAGATGCCACGAGATGTGTCTAATACTTCCAGATGCCACAAGATGTGTCTAATACTTCCAGATGCCACGAGATGTGTCAAATCCTTCCAGATGCCACGAGATGTGTCAAATCCTTCCAGATGCCACGAGATGTGTCCAATCCTTCCAGATGCCACGAGATGTGTTAAATCCTTCCAGATGCCCCGAGATGTGTCAAATCCTTCCAGATGCCACGAGATGTGTCAAATCCTTCCAGATGCCACGAGATGTATCAAATCCTTCCAGATACCACAAGATGTGTCCAATCCTTCCAGATGCCACGAGATGTGTCAAATCCTTCCAGATGCCACGAGATGTGTCAAATCCTTCCAGATACCACAAGATGTGTCCAATCCTTCCAGATGCCACGAGATGTGTCAAATCCTTCCAGATACCACAAGATGTGTCCAATCCTTCCAGATGCCACGAGATGTGTCAAATCCTTCCAGATACCACAAGATGTGTCCAATCCTTCCAGATGCCACGAGATGTGTCAAATCCTTCCAGATACCACAAGATGTGTCCAATCCTTCCAGATGCCACGAGATGTGTCAAATCCTTCCAGATACCCACAAGATTTGTCCAATCCTTCCAGATACCACGAGATGTGTCAAATCCTTCCAGATACCACGAGATGTGTCCAATCCTTCCAGATACCACGAGATGTGTCAAATCCTTCCAGATGCCACGAGATGTGTCCAATCCTTCCAGATGCCAAGAGATGTGTCAAATCCTTCCAGATACCACGAGATGTGTCAAATCCTTCCAGATGCCACGAGATGTGTCAAATCCTTCCAGATGCCACGAGATGTGTCAAATCCTTCCAGATGCCACGAGATGTGTCAAATCCTTCCAGATGCCCACAAGATTTGTCCAGATGCCCTTATGATGTGCTCCATTCTTTTAAACAGCCCCAAGATGTCCAATTCTTCCTGATGCCCACAAGAAATGCCCCATTGTTCCTGATGCCCACAAGAAATGCCCTATTCTTCCGGAAGCCCACAAGATATGCCCCATCTTTCTAGATTAAAAAACATCTTCAGAGTGTCAGTTCTCCCATTAAGCTGCTTGCTTTCCATGACTAAACTCCCTACTTTAAAATCAAATATTTGTACATGACTTTTAATTTTAAAAAAACATTTATCACTGTAACCCACCCATCCTAAGGAAAATGTATCAATGAATAATTCAATGTTCTAAGAGAGTTATACTTTTATAAATCAAGTACACATTCAAATAATTTACAGTATTTAAACTGAAATGGGTCAAGTGCCGTTTGTTATTTGAATACAGTAATTTCTCATTGTATCTGTTCAGATATTACTTCAATTGGCTAGAAATTAATAAGTAGGAACTATCAAGTTATTTTATACTAACATTTGAAATTTGCATTTTGATTTTGTACATAAATGTTAAAAGCGTTGTACGAGACCCCATAGTTGTGATGGGAAATTTGTGCATTCATTTCAAGCTTGGTTATGTCTTCAGAGCAAAAGTAATGTATCAGCAAATGTTTAGAAAAACCATGCAATGTTCAACACCAGCACACATAATATGTAACAAGAGCTATTTACCAATTACAATCTCAAGATTCAGAAAATTGGCAATAAGTAACGGCATGCAAAAATAAACAAATAACCGATAAGAATAAGCAGATATAAAAATTATCATTTGCAGAAGGTGACCTTGAAACCAGCAACAAATGCCACGGCACGCTTCCTGCAACAAATGCAACAGTAATCTTCCAGCAACAAATGCAACGACAATCTTCCTCAAACAAACACCACAGGATGCTTCAAGCAACATACACCATAGCAAGCTTTCTCAAACAAACACCACAGGACACTTCAAAGTGCTTGTGAAAGAGCAACAAAATAAATCAATGCAGGTTTATGGTTTTTCTTACCAGGGAAAGAAAGAATATGACTTGTAACCTCCAAAGCATTTTGTAACAGGCAACTAAAGAAGGTTATGTATGGAGATAGCAGTCTGATCATGTAAAACAAATTGATTAATAAAAGGTTACGGTGCTAGTATCTTCCGGTAAAGGGCTGGAATTGGCTGGCTTGAGTCTTGACACACATGCCTACGTAGTGTTAAGAGCAGAAGAGACTAATTTCTGGTCAGTTGAAACATACTGGTCAGACTATGTTAGTCAGGGTCAGGTAAAACATACTGATAGGACTATGTTAGTCAGGGTCAGGTGAAACATACTGGTCAGACTATGTTAGTCAGGGTCAGGTAAAACATACTGATAGGACTATGTTAGTCAGGGTCAGGTAAAACATACTGGTCAGACTATGTTAGTCAGGGTCAGGTAAAACATAATGGTCAGACTATGTTAGTTAGGGTTAGGTAAAACATACTGATCAGACTATGTTAGTTAGGGTTAGGTAAAACATACTGATCAGACTATGTTAGTTAGGGTTAGGTAAAACATACTGATCAGACTATGTTAGTTAGGGTTAGGTAAAACATACTGATCAGACTATGTTAGTTAGGGTTAGGTAAAACATACTGGTCAGACTATGTTAGTCAGGGTCAGGTGAAACATACTGATCAGACTATGTTAGTTAGGGTCAGGTGAAACATACTGATCAGACTATGTTAGTCAGGGTCAGGTGAAACATACTGGTCAGACTATGTTAGCCAGGGTCAGGTGAAACATACTGGTCAGTCTATGTTAGTCAGGGTCAGGTGAAACATACTGGTCAGACTATGTTAGTCAGGGCCAGGTTAAACATACTGATCAGACTATGTTAGTCAGGGTCAGTTGAAACATACTGGTCAGACTATGTTAGTCAGGGCCAGGTGAAACATACTGATCAGACTATGTTAGTTAGGGTTAGGTAAAACATACTGGTCAAACTATGTTAGTCAGGGCCAGGTGAAACATACTGATCAGACTATGTTAGTTAGGGTCAGGTGAAACATACTGATCAGACTATGTTAGTCAGGGTCAGGTGAAACATACTGGTCAGACTATGTTAGTCAGGGTTAGGTGAAACATATTGATCAGACTATGTTGGTCAGGGTCAAGTAAAACATACTGATCAGACTATGTTAGTCAGGGTCAGGTGAAACATACTGATCAGACTATGTTAGTCAGGGTCAGTTGAAACATACTGGTCAGACTATGTTAGTCAGGGCCAGGTGAAACATACTGATCAGACTATGTTAGTTAGGGTTAGGTAAAACATACTGGTCAGACTATGTTAGTCAGGGCCAGGTGAATCATACTGATCAGACTATGTTAGCTAGGGTTAGGTGAAACATACTGATCAGACTATGTTAGTCAGGGCCAGGTGAAACATACTGATCAGACTATGTTAGTCAGGGTCAGGTGAAACATACTGGTCAGACTATGTTAGTCTGGGTCAGTTGAAACTTACTGGTCATACTATGTTAGTCAGGGTCAGGTAAAACATACTGGTCAGACTTTCTTAGTCAGGGTCAGTTGAAACATACTGATCAGACTATGTTAGTCAGGGTTAGGTAAAACACACTGGTCTGACTATGTTAGTCAGGGTCAGGTGAAACATACTGGTCAGACTATGTTAGTCAGGGTTAGGTGAAACATATTGATCAGACTATGTTGGTCAGGGTCAAGTAAAACATACTGATCAGACTATGTTAGTCAGGGTCAGGTGAAACATACTGATCAGACTATGTTAGTCAGGGTCAGGTGAAACATACTGGTCAGACTATGTTAGTCAGGGTCAGGTGAAACATACTGATCAGACTATGTTAGTCAGGGTCAGGTGAAACATACTGGTCAGACTATGTTAGTCAGGGTCAGGTGAAACATACTGATCAGACTATGTTAGTCAGGGTCAGGTGAAACATACTGGTCAGACTATGTTGGTCAGGGTCAGGTGAAACATACTGGTCAGACTATGTTAGTCAGGGTCAGGTGAAAGATACTGATCAGACTATGTTAATCAGGGTCAGGTGAAACATACTGATCAGACTATCTTAGTCGGGGTCAGGTGAAACATACTGATCAGACTATGTTAGTCAGGGCCAGGTGAAACATACTGATCAGACTTTGTTAGTCAGGGTCAGGTGAAACATTCTGGTCAGACTATGTTAGTCAGGGTCAGGTGAAACATACTGGTCAGACTATGTTAGTCAGGGTCAGGTGAAACATATTGGTCAGACTATGTTAGTCAGGGTCAGGTGAACCATACTGGTCAGACTATGTTAGTCAGGGTCAGGGGAAACAAACTGATCAGACTATGTTAGTCAGGGTCAGGTGAAACATACTGATCAGACTATGTTAGTCAGGGTCAAGTGAAACATACTGATCAGACTATGTTAGTCAGGGTCAGGTGAAACATACTGGTCAGACTATGTTAGTCAGGGTCAGTTGAAACATACTGGTCAGACTATGTTAGTCAGGGTCAGGTGAAACATACTGGTCAGACTATGTTAGTCAGGATCTGGTGAACCATACTGGTCAGACATGTTAGTCAGGGTCAGGTGAAACATACTGCTCAGACTATGTTAGTCAGGATCAGGTAAACCATACTGGTCAGACATGTTAGTCAGGGTCAGGTGAAACAAACTGATCAGACTATGTTAGCCAGGGCCAGGTGAAACATACTGATCAAGACTCCCTTTAACTTCCAAGCAGTTCTCCCTGGAAACAGGCTATTTCATGGCAGTCTGGCTAACAGGCTAAGAATTGGCACTGTGATACACATAGTGGCGAGTTCACTGAGAAGTCTCACATTGCACTACAGCCAGAAGGACCCATGTGCTCCCTATTAAGTACGCCTTGGGATGTGAGGATAGTCACCATAATCTGCCACCAAAGAAAGTATGAGTGGCAATAGCAGCAACAACAACAACCTAACTTTAAAATGGTACCTGACACAGTTCGGACAGACCAGGCAACAAGGAAGGAAACTGGTCACCCCTCCTCAGAACAATCTGAGACCTAGTAACACTTCATCCCTGACTATACCTCTGCTATTGAACTATCTTTACTTCTTTATCCTCCAGAAACCATCTCTGCTTTTATACAAGAATCTTGTTGAATAGAACAACTTCGGTGCTGTCCTTATTCTTCAGATGGAACAAAATATCTTAGGAGAGCATACCCACCAAAAACATGGATACACATATGTACAGATGGCTCATCTAACAAAGCCACCCACATCCAATGGAGGTGGAGGGGTCTATTACAGACTAAGGAATGGAGAAGAAAAAACTTGAGTATTAACAACGGGAACATATTCCAATAATTTCCATGCAGAAGCAGAGGCACTGAGCTTGTAATCCAAGATAAAGATATCGTCCAAGAAAACATAGTATTCTTGACTGATGCCGCATCAGTATTAGCAGCGCTAAAACAACACAAAGATGAAGATCTCGAGCAATGCATGTTCTCCCTGACACAACTCTCAGCAGAACACCCAAGGTTGGTCATACAGTGGATACCAACCCACTGCAATATTGAAGGCAATGAAGCTGCAGACAAACTAGCAAATTGTGGAGGAGCATCCCCACAAACAGACCTGAGTATCACATATAATGAGGCCAAGGCCATTATTAAGGCCAACTTCAGGGTAAAATGGGCTGATCAACATCCCGACTTCCGAAAAGAAGACAGCTACTTTAATTTAACTAGAGATCTTATCAATAGGCCGGACGACAGCCCTAGCTTCTATTCCAGAACATGGCATACCACCTCCACTCCAGACTTGGCCTTCTCCATGGGAGATATTCACCACAAAATATATCGTCAGGTGCTCGACCAATTGGCAGGTAGCGACCACAGGCCAATTAGACTAGATATTGATATGGAAGTAGGCCCCCAGGAAATAAAACCGCTGCCACATTGGAACTACAGACGAGCCGACTGGGACAGATTTGCAATACTGACAGATGGACTGTGTGAAACTATCAACACACGAAATAACAATATGAAACCGATGGTGGAAAGCTTAAGCAAAGCAATAATGCAAGTAGCCACCGAAACCATCCCAAGAGAGGCAAGGAAAAACTACAAGCCAAATTGAAATCATGAACTGCAGAAAGCGGAGGACGCGGAGGACGAAGTCTCAAATGCTAGGAACATGGCAGAGAGAGAGCAATCTATGGAGGCAAATATCGCCCTCAAGGCGAAATACAAAAGAACACTGAGCCAAATAACAAGAGACAGTTGAAAAAAAAAACAGAAAGCCTCAATTTAGATAAAGAAGGGGACAAACTATGGAAGTTAGAGCCATGAATGACGAAACACCATCAAATAAACAAATTACCATCAAACAGGGTGACAACATGCTTTCTGGAAAAAAAGCAGCAAACGCTTTTATAGAACATTATGCCAGAGCAAACCACATTGATGTCCCTACAGACAGGCATACAGACATAAGTGAAGAACAAAAGAGCCACGACAACATCAAGACGGCACCAGAGGAGCACATGATGGCAAAACTAACAATGAATGAAATGAATGAGGCCATGAGAACTTTAAAGAAAAAGAAATCGCCCGGAAAAGATGGGATAACAAATGAAATGCTGATGGGGCTGGGCCAAACAGCAAAGAGTTACTATCAGTCCTGAACCAAAGCTGGAAAAGGGGAATTGTACCGTAGGCATGGAAAGACGCTGTACTTATACCAGTACCAAAGAAAGCAAAATATAGAACAGATCCAGTCTACTGAGCTGGGTAGGCAAACTGATGTAGCGTATGATAAACACCAGACTGATGTGGCACCTGGAAGCAAAACACATATTAATTCCACAGCAAGCAGGGTTTAGACAACACAGATCCACTGAGGACCAGATCACTCTCATAGCCCAGGAAATAGAGGATGCTTACCAAGAGAAAAAGCATACAGTAGCGGTTTGGGTGGATTTAGAGAAGGCATTTGACAAGATGTGGAAAGAGGAACTTAAAGTCAAGCTACGAAGAAGTGAAGTTTGTGGGAAAATGTACAGATGGATCAGCCACTACCTCGAAAACAGAACAGCCAGAGTTCAAGTAAAAGGGCAGATGAGCAAAAAGGTGACACTTGAGCAGGGAGTACCCCAAGGGGGAGTACTGTCACCCACACTTTTTCTGGTGTTTATAAACAACATCATAGAGAATATACCAAGAAGAGTCCACAGCTCCATGTTTGCAGACGATCTGGCTATGTGGACCTCTGAAAAAAATCTCACCGTAGCAAAAAATCGGACGCAGCAGGCCCTAACATCGTTGGAGGAGTGCGCGAAATCATGGCTGGTCAAAATAAATGAAGAAAAAACAACATGTACGATTATCTCGCTTTCAAATAAACCACAGAACACCAAAAGAAGTCTTAACGGCAAATATCTGCGGCCAAACGACAACCCAAACTACTTGGGTGTCACATTTGATCGGCGCATGACATGGAAATGTCAGATCGGGAGAAACCGAATGAGAGCCAGACAAAGAATGGCAATCATGAGGAAACTTGATGGCACAAGCTGGGGAGCAGATGAAACAATACTCAAGAAACTGTACACTGGAAGAGTGGGACCAGTTCTCGAGTATGGCATTGCGGCATGGACAACAGCAGCAAAGGCGAACTTTGATAAAGTTAGCAAACTCCAAAACCAAGCCATGAGAGTTATAACAGGAGGCATGAAGTCAACGCCAATTGTAGAACTTGAAAAGATTACAAAACTGCATTCCATGACCGATAGAAGAGACTGCAGAGCCCAGCTGCAATTAGAGAAACTCAGAAGACTGACTGACCATCCAATGCACCAGAGACTAAACAATTTCGGAAATGGGAAACTAAAGCGGAGAAACTTTGCAGAAATAGCCAAAGCAAAGATGAGCGAAGACCCTATGAACACCGTAACAATACCAAAGCTCATCCCTACTGTATGCAAACCTACCTAGAAGCAGCATATCATTCCTGAGGTGGTAGAAAATGTACCAGGTATTGGAAAAAAAAAACTGCCAGACTGAAAAAGAAAGGAGAGATACTACCCTAAGCTTTATATCGAAAAACTACCCAAGCATTGAATGGACCCATGCATACACCGACGGTTCTGTAACAAACACTACACAGAACGGAGGGGCAGGAGCATTCCTGAACCTACCAAATGGCAGAAAAATAACACTGTCATTCGCTACTGGTAAGTACACAAGCAATTTCAGAGCGGAGGCAGAGGCACTGAGGGCGGCAGTGGAAGAAATGGTGACACACAAAGAAAATGAAAGCCATATTGTCCTGCTTACAGATGCTCTCGCCGTAGTCACAGCGCTAAAAAGCCAGAAAAACACTGAGCTTAATGACTTAAGAGCAGCACTCTGCAAACTGTGCCAGCAGTCCGCACCAAAAAGGGTAGTGGTACAGTGGGTCCCATCACACTGCAACATCCAAGGCAACGAGGAGGCAGACAGACTGGCAAAAGAAGGTGCAAGACTACCACAAACAGATACTAGTATGACGTACGAAGAGTCAAAACGGCTTATCAAAGCCAGATACATGACCAAATGGGAAACCGAACATACTGGTTACACTAAAAACGATGCCTATTACCAGCTGAACAGAAGAGAGCAGGTCGTTGTCTTCAGACTTCGCACTGGCCACAATAGACTGAGGTACCACCTATTCAACAAATTGAAGATAGGTGGTACCGACGAATGCCCGTGTGGTACCGGTAAAATGACTGCTGAACATCTGCTGCAGAACTGCCCGACATACGAGGATCAGAGAGAGCAGATGTGGCTATCATCAGTGGAACTGCAAGACAAGCTCTATGGCAGTGTCGACAGCCTCAGGATGACCGCCGCTTTTTTCGAAAAAATAATGGTTACTGTCTGACTGCGTACGAAGAAGAAGAAGATCTATGCTACACAGATTTGTCTATATGGAGTTAGGTCTATGCTACATAAATTTGTCTATATGGAGTTAGATCTATGCTACTTAGTTGTCTGGATGGAGTTAGGTCTATGCTACATAGTTGTCTGGATGGAGTTAGGTCTATGCTACATAGTTGTCTGGATGGAGTTAGGTCTATGCTACATAGTTGTCTGGATGGAGTTAGGTCTATGCTACATAGTTGTCTGGATGGAGTTAGGTCTATCCTACATAGTTGTCTGGATGGAGCTAGGTCTATGCTACACAGATTTGTCTACATGGAGTTAGATCTATGCTACATCGTTGTCTGGATGGTTTAAAGTCTATTCTTAACTACGAAAGAGTGAACAGCTCGGCTGAGCTTGCTAATTAACAACATCAATGATGCCTAACAATATGATTGGACAGATGAGATGACTGTCATCGTAACTTTATGTATCGCTCCAGCAGAAGTATGAGCTCAATCACTGCAGCTTGCAGACAGTCTGACCCAACACATTTATTTGATCCCATAGCTGTTGTATTCACAGAACTGTGTTTGACATTATGAGGTTACCAGTCTCACACACCAAGTAGAAGATAGTCATTCCCAACATGTTTGGTAGGAAGCAGAAGGCCTTTTCTTTCTTGCCATTTTATTGGTCCAGGGATTGAAATGGGGGTCTGGGATTCAAATGCGGGTCTGGGATCTAAAAGGGGGTCTGAAATTCAAATGGGGATCTCAGCCTCAGGATGACCGCTGCTTTTTTCTAAAAGACAAAGGTTGTCTGACAGCGTACGAAGAAGAAGAAATGGGGATCTGGATTTATATGGGGACCTGGATTTAAATGGGGATCTGGTCAGGTCAGGTCATCCCATAACCGGTGAGGTCATTGGGGCACACATGAAGACATCCTCACAATCTCAAGCGACCCTTCTCTGTCAGCTGCCGGTGCCTGTGCCTCTTCTGGTCAAAGATTGGTCCATTCTTTTATTTTGTCCGCCCACCTCTTTTTGGAGCGGCTCTTCGTCGTCTGCCTTACATTTTTCCGTGCAGGATCGTGTTTGCAAGACCATTTGATCTCAATATGTGACCGTACCAAGCGAGTTTCCTTCTTTTGACAGTTGCCAACCAGTCTTCAAAAGGCCCTATTGCTGTTGTAATTCTATCTCGTATTTCCTCATAGAGGAATATTGACAGGACCAGTGTACACATTAATCTGATTTTCGTGCGTAGTGCTAACCGTTTATCTTGCCAGATTTTGTTAAGCCGTGAAAGTGCCGCTATTGTCTGTGCTATTCTGGCCAATACTTCACATTTTTATCCTTCATCACTGACAATCAAACCCAGATATTTAAAACGGTCAACCACTTCGAGTTCCTGACTGTTAGCTTTTATCCTACTGTTGAAGCCCTTGGCGATGTTGGTCATTAATTTTGTATTTCCAGCGTTTATCTCCATACCATAGTCAAGAGCTGTTTCATCGAGCCTTCTGACCCATTCCTGTAGTCGTGCTTCTGAACCTGCCAACCCGTCGATGTCATCTGCAAAACGAAGGTTGGTAATCGTTCGGCCCCCTTTCTTGACAGTACCAACGTGACCTCCAAGTGCCTCACTCATAATTCCCTCAAGGAATATATTGAAAAGAGTTGGAGAGAGTGTACAACCCTGTCTCACACCAACTGATGTGTGAAACCAGTCCGCTCGCCTCCCATTCATAAGAACTGCGCTGGACGCCTTGTCATACAGGTGTTCAAGGACCTTTATAATATTTCCGTTGATTTTATACGTCCTCATGGTTGCTCATAGCACTTTATGCCATACCCCATCAAACGGCGTTCTTGAAATCAACAAACACATGATATAGTGTTTGCTGCTGTTATAGGTATTTTTCGCTTAGCAGCCTTAAATTAAATATCTGTTCCGTAATGTTTCTTCCCTGTCTGAACCCTGCTTGCTCCTCAGCAATGATGTTTTCTGCTTAGGGTTTCAATCGGCCGAGGATTAATCTAAGCATGACATTGCTAGGATGGCTAATGAGGCTTATTGTTCTGTAATTTTTGCGCAGTTTTAGGTTTCCAGACTTATGTAACGGTATAACCATTGATTTTGTCCATAAGTCCGGCCAGTTGCCTGTCACTCATATTTTGTTGCAGATGTGTGTCAGGCCTTCCACCACTACCTCGCCACCTGCCTATAGTAGCTCTGCTGGTATATTGTCCACGCCGGCCGCCTTCCCTCTTCTCAATGTCTTTACCGCTGCAGCTACCTCTTCCTTCGTTGTCAGTTGGTTATCCTCTATAGTTGTTGGAGGGATTGTTTTCTCAGGTTCGTGCCGTCCCTCATAGTTGTATAACTCAGAACAGTACTCTGTCCATCGTGCCAGTACGTCATTGTCCTCAATAAGGTACTTGCCGCTTTTATCCTGGATCATAAATTTTGTGCCTTGTCTTGGTGTTACCAGTTTTTTTACCACCTTGTATGCTCCTTTAGCGTCATTTCTGTTTAATCTCTCTTCGATCTGGGATTCAAATATTGGTCTGGGATTCAAATGGAGATCTGGGATTCAAATGGAGATCTGGAATTCAAATGGGGGCCTCGGGGATGGCATGGGCTAGTGGTTAAGTGACATGGCTCACACGCCGAAGGTGCTGGGTGCTCGGCGGGCGGTGTTTGGGGAGAAAAGAGAAATA
Source organism: Ariolimax columbianus (assembly GCA_036924085.1). Taxonomy (NCBI): domain Eukaryota; kingdom Metazoa; phylum Mollusca; class Gastropoda; order Stylommatophora; family Arionidae; genus Ariolimax; species Ariolimax columbianus. Next base: position 4,457,684 of record JAVGWX010000011.1, on the reverse strand, counting down.
GGTTAAGGTGACGGATTTCTCTGATGATCTGACGTTATAATTCTGTGTGTAGTTTCTTAACATTAGATTTGGGGGTCTAGGACAGACTTAATTTCAGTACAATTAATCTCAGAGGAATTAATGTGAGAGGAATTAATGTGAGTCAATGAGGAATGCAATGTAAGATAAAGGAATTCATGAATTGGAGGAATTAATGAGAAAAAGAGAAATTAATGAGAGATAAGGGAATTAATGTGAGTTTGAGGAATTCTTGTGATTTATATAAATTAATGAGAGATAGGGGAATTAATGTGAGTTTGAGGAATTCTTGTGATTTATATAAATTAATGAGAGATAGGGGAATTAATGTGAGTTTGAGGAATTCTTGTGATTTATATAAATTAATGAGAGATAGGGGAATTAATGTGAGTTTGAGGAATTCTTGTGATTTATATAAATTAATGAGAGATAGGGGAATTAATGTGAGTTTGAGGAATTCTTGTGATTTATATAAATTAATGAGAGATAGGGGAATTAATGTGAGTTTGAGGAATTCTTGTGATTTATATAAATTAATGAGAGATAGGGGAATTAATGTGAGTTTGAGGAATTCTTGTGATTTATATAAATTAATGAGATAAAGGGATTAATGTGACATAAGAGGATTAAAGTAAGATAGTGGAATTACTGAGTTTAGAAATTAATGACATTAGATAGAGGTTTAAGTACCAGCCTTCTAACCAAGAAGACATAAGTTCAAAACCCCAGTAAAGCACAGGTTCTTTTCAATTGGGGTCAAATATAATTCAATCCTGTGGACTGCAACGGCTAGCTGCCTTTATATCTCCCCTCTATAGTCCTTCCTGTAGACTCCAGCAACAAGAAAAAGCAACGTAATGATATTTAAAACAATTTAGATAAATTAATGACATAGAAAATAATAATGCGTATGAGTAATTATTATGTGAGGAATTAATGGGAGATGACATAGTCCAAAATATGTTCTGTGTCATGGGGGATTAGAGAGGACAGTCCAAAATATGGTCTGTGTCATGGGGGATTAGAGAGGACAGTCCAAAATATGGTCTGTCAAATAGGGATTAGAGATAATATAGTCCAAAATATGTTGTGTCAAGGGGGATTCAATGAGAGGACAGTCCAAAATATGTTCAGTGTCAAGGGAAGTTTGAGAGGACAGTCCAAAATATGTCCAGTGTCAAGGTGGATTCAACGAGAGGACAGTCCAAGATACGTTCAGTGTCAAGGTGGATTCAACGAGGGGACAGTCCAAAATATGTTCAGTGTCAAGATGGATTCAACGAGAGTACAGTCCAAAATATGTTCAGTGTCAAGTGGAATTCAATGAGAGGACAGTCCAAAATATGTAAAAAATCTACTCAGTGTCATTGATGTGACATCAAATCCCTATATTACAATTTCGAGGAGGAGAGAATCGTTGATGGTTTCTTTTGACATAACAAAGATTAATGATATTATTGGCAGAGATGTTACGGAAACGACAACGACCATGTGTATCCATAACAATTGAGCATAAATCAATATTGTCTTACATCAAATACATGATATTTTTTTTACTGTTTGTTAAATTTGCATGCAAAATTCAGCCTCGGTAATTTGTACATATAGTGCCATGACGAACGATTGAATAAAGTGACATAACACGCCCATGCTATAGTTAAATCTACAACAACAGGTCAAATCGAACATTTGATGCTATAATGTAGCATGAGATGTGTGCTATAAGAGAACATGAAGTAGAACAAACACATGCTCTAACAGAACATAGAATAGAACAAAATATGCTCTAACAGAACATGAAATTGAACAAAATACGCTACAATGGAATATGAAACAGAACATAACATGCTATAACAAAACATTAAATAGAAGAAAACATGCTATATAAGAGAACATAAAATATAACATATGCTATAACATAACATTAAAAATAACACAATATACTATCACAAAACATGAAATAGAACAAAATATGCTATATAACAGAACATCAAATGCTATATAACAGAACATCAAACAGTAGAAACATGCTTTTAAAACAGAACAAAACGTACTATATAACAGAACAAAACATGCTATATAACAGAACATCAAACAGAACATAATATGCTACAACAGAACATGAAATATAACCAAAAATTCTACAACAGAACATGAAATATAACCAAAAATGCTCTAAGAGAACGTGAATGACTAAATACTGTCATTGAGGGGAATTAAGAATGGGCTTTCAATTCTATAAAAGTGTTCCTAAGCGGCCACAATGCTGTCTCTGGCAGTGCCAGCTCAGTTTATGGCCGACTTGTGACGGTATGGTTTGTGCTAACAAGAGAAGTGGTGAGGTTCGAAACTCTCGAACCCTAAAACCAGAAGGCTCTGGTTGAATGAATCCTGTAGGCTACTAGTTGCAATTCAAATGAGCAAAGAAAAAAACTGACCAAATCACCTGTTGGCTTCCAAGTAGTCCACTGACAGGCATAAGCAAGAGAGACTGTCCAAATAAAATGAATTGTAGAAAGCAGATATGCCAAGTCATAAAGCAGAGATGCCAAGTCATAAAGCAGAGATGCCAAGTCATAAAGCAGAGATATCAGTCCAACTGTAATATGTAGTACAACAAATATTATGCTAACAAACAAATACCAAACAGGCAAACGAAGAACCTGTGACACTTTCTTGGTGGTTTGAGGAGTCTGGTTTTAGGGTCAAATCTTGCAGACATGCCCGGTGTGGTGCTTAATAAAGAACTCTATGGTGAAAAACTGAGCTTCTAGCATTGACCTTGATGGATGGAAACTGGCCTTCCAGCATTGACCTTCACGGATGGAAGCTGACCTCTCTAGCATTGACATCCATGGATGGAAACTGACCTCTCTAGCAGTGTCATCCATGGATGAAAACTGACCTCTGGCATTGTCGTTCATGGGTGGAAACTGATCTCTCTAGCATTGACCTTGATGGATGGAAACTGACCTCTCTAGCATTGACCTTGATGGATGGAAACTGACCTCTCTAGCATTGACCTTGATGGATGGAAACTGACCTCTCTGGCATTGACCTTGATGGATGGAAACTGACCTCTCTAGCATTGACCTTGATGGATGGAAACTGACCTCTCTAGCATTCTTGATGAATGGAAACTGACCTCTCTAGCATTGACCTTGATAATTTGTCTTTGAGAAGTATGACAAGGTTGATATGTACAAGTAATTTTCCATGGCAGCCTCTTGTACAAGTTCTGTGTTGACCAAATCGTACAGAGATGCAACTGAAGTCTGACAGTTCTCAAGACAGCGTTTGCTGCTACCTTGAGGATGTGCCAGCCTTCAATCAAAGCTGACCAAGAGTCTATACCGCCTCCAAGTGGTGCTCTGGAAACAGACTGCAACCATGCAGACTGCCTAAGAGATTAGGGATCAAAGAAGGAAAGCCAACCTAGTTCCAAGAATGCAGTGTGGAAATTGTATGTGTCGGGTCAAAAGATCCGATGGGATGAAGATGTTGAGCAGTGCATGAGCTGCAGCGATCAGCGAACCAAGGCTGACTGCTAATGTCAGGGCCAGCGAACCAGAGCCGACAAGACCCTTTTCCACATCCACAAGGTGATCCTCGATAACGGGCTGCAGTAGAGACGACTGGCTAAGGAGAAGGGATCGAAGAGAGAACGCTAATACAGTTCCCAAAAATGCCTGCTGAAGTCGGATGTATCGGACCGAAAGGCGCAAATATAGCTACGACACAACACATTTCACTCTCCGGACTACATCCTGCTACTTGCAAAGTCCTTTTCAGAGCTTGGTAGCAGGAGTTTGAGAACGAACGAAGAAGAAAAGACACGATTTTTGTAGCATCTCTGTAAACTATGACACAAATGTCCTTTTCAGGACAAATGCTAAAGAAGAACCCAGCATCTTTGCTGTGAGAGGCAAGAGCTCTACCCCTCCTTATCAAATAATAAAACATATACCATTTTGTAGAGAACCTTCAATATACCTGGGGATAATAATAATGACAACTATGAATACAAAATACAGGAGAGGGTGGCCAAACAGTTAGGATACAATTCTTCAAATCTGAAGGAGGCGACTTCAAACTCTGGAGAGGACTTCATTTTGACTAAGTTCTGCCTCATCATGGCGATTAGGGAGTCCTAATTCTTTTTCTCGTGGCTTAGTTTCTACAAGATGGGGTAGCAGACTCCACATTTAACACTTAACCGCCTTTTACAACATGCCTTGCAGGTTACAGAGTTGCAATTCTCTGCTCCCCTTTTAGACCCAGTGACGCACAGGTGAGTATAATAATAGCTTGAAAAAATGAACAGACGCAGAAGCCCCCCAGAGGAAGAACTAGCTGATCTCGGTTATGTAAAGTAATCGAACATCGAAAAATCAAAACGATCATGCAGTTTATAAACTCATTTGATTAGTCATTTCTGACTAGCTATTTGTGAGGTGTTGTTGATGGCCGAGTGGTCGAAGATGGATACGGTAACAATCTTTACTCAAACAGGTGGATTATTTGCAGTTAGTTAATAACTGTTGTCAGGGATGGAGTGTTAAGAACTCTATTGTTCCAGGTCTGTTTTTTTTTATGAGTTGGTGTGACTAGTTTGCTTTCTTGCTGTCTTAACTTTTCTTCCTAGCAGTGAGTCAGGTAGCAATTTACAGCTGGGTAGACTACTGGTGCCTTTCTGCTCAAAAACAAGTGATCTAAATATCTGGCAGCTCATAACATTCATCGAACGCACATCATACAATTAATTACGTGGATTATATCGGTGTTTAAGATAAACAAAGTACAAAGAGAATACCATGGTTTCTGAATGTACAAAGAGAATACAATGGTTTCTGAATGTACAAAGAGAATACCATGGTTTCTGATTGTACAAAGAGAATACCATGGTTTCTGATTGTACAAAGAGAATACCATGATTTCTGAATGTACAAAGAGAATACCATGGTTTCTGAATGTACAAAGAGAATACCATGATTTCTGAATGTACAAAGAGAATACCATGGTTTCTGAATGTACAAAGAGAATACCATGATTTCTGAATGTACAAAGAGAATACCATGATTTCTGAACGCACAAAGAGAATACTATGTACAAAGAGTATGCCATGTACAGAGTATACCATAATTTCTGAATGTACTTCTATTCGTTGTCTGCTTTTGGCTCCATACTAAGCATAGGGTGACCACTGAGGCTAGCCTTCTTACAGAAAGCCTGTATCAAGGCACTGCTGCACCCTCTACAGTGTCCGTTTCGGTAGCATAATGAGGTTGTTAGCCGACTTTTACGACAAGCTGTGAGGGTTAGCTGTGCTATTATTTCCTCTCTGGGTACCAAGGCAAAGGCAAAGGCCGGTGTCCATCGTAGACGATGATGGCATAATTAATTTTGCTAGCGCTATTTTTAGTAAGGATTAACTGCGATACTTTTTATCCTCACTCTCTCGGCTCGAGCCGCCCGACCCTAGTGGCAAGTCAAGGACAAGACAACTAAGGGGCGACTAAGAGATGCAGGTGACTCCGCATCAAGCACCCGTGAAAAAGACGGCGGAGTCCGGAGTCAAACCCACACCACCTGATCACGAGGCCGACGGCTTAACCACTTCGCCACGGAAACCCCTGGGTACCACTATGTTTCTAATCCACCTTTTTGTGTGAAATGTTCTTATAATTTTATAATTAGGAAAATCTCATTGTTGAGTAAATGTTTGTAGCTGTATCCATTTTCTGATAAACAGCCTCATATTTCATAAGTACGTCCACATAGCACAATGCTGCACTGTACTTAACATAAAACCGTAGCCAGAAAATATTCACTCGTTAGTAACATTAACTACAGCTGTCTCCTCGCACAATTATACTAAGTATTATCCCACTTACTGTCAACTCTGTTTAAAGACAACGAGAATGTCTAATACAATTACTGATCAAGCCGACAACCTCACTTCCAAGCAGCTCTTCCTGGAAACAGGTTGACTAGCGAAGTGGGGATGGGCACTATGATCCCCATAGTGATGAGTTTACAGAGGAGCCTTGTATTGCACAACAGTCATGAGGAAACCTGGCCCATTTCAAGTGCGCCTCATGATGTGAGAAGAGCCCATGTAACCCGCCACCAAAGAAAGTCATCAAGAATACCTCAACATTATCTCATTTACTGTCAATTCTGGTTAAAAACAACGAGAATGTCTAACAGAAAACTGTTTCCCTTAAAACAAAAACAAAAAATGAACGAAAAATAATGAAGTAACAACACAAAAGGCTAAAACAGAAAATAGTTCTAGAATCTGTACCTGCTGCATGTCCGGAGATACTCGCTGTTGGTTACAGAAATAGGTAAAAGGTCAACAATCCGGAACAAACCAGTAATGATGCATTTCAGTGGTTCTCAAACATTTTAGCCTCAGAAGAGAAGCCATTTGATTGATCAACTGACTGATTCAAACATTTTGTTCCAAGTGAAGCTTAGCGCAATCACCCCAGCTGGTCCTTTCCAAGGAAGGCTGTATCATCCGAGCATTTATGTGGTCACTCAACAGCAATGATTCTACATGAGATCGCTAGCCCCATGCATAACCTTCTTTAGTTGCCTTTAACAACATGCATGGAAAGTCTCCATTTCTTATTAACCAGAGTACCACAATTTTTTAATTCATACAAAACAACAATAATAAACTTATTAAATTTAGCATTAAAATAACTATATTGTTAAGAACAATGACTATATTGTCTAAAACGATAATAAAATAATGAAGAAGAGTAGCATTACTTAACATTTTTGAGGAAAATGTCTTAGTATTAATATGAAAACTGTTTTGACTATTGGGACACCCAGGGACCAGCAAACTACATTTTGAGAACCACTGATATATATATATATATATATATATATATATATAATTATTTATGTGTGTGTATGTACACACATATGCACACAAGGGCAAGTCAGTAAATAGGTCACAAATGGTTATTAAAAAAAACCAAAAACTAAATGAGATATGAACTGGAAAACTGATTATTATTGCACTTACATTGTCTCTTAGAGCAGCATAGATGGCATCTAACAGGCTGCGGGTCTACTTTGCTTTAGTGTTTGAGTCTATTAAAATGAACTCGCAAATAACCACCTAACGTAGCGGAGTATTAAGCTGCTCAAGCAGGAAATCCTTCTCCCAGCTGTACCCAGCTCATATCAGAGCTGGGACCTGCACAGGGGCATGTCCCTGTAGAAGTATAGGTCGACTAAGAACTAAGAACATTGTCTCTTATTTCCAACTTATTTTCCACCAACATTGATACATTTATTCCATCACTTTATCAGTGCACCAAAACCTGCATTATAAAAGTCCGTGATCTGCTGTCTCAGCTGCATTTGCAGCTTAATCGAGCGTTTGTGGTCTGGCATTGTCATGATGGAGTAGTACTCCTCTAGTCAGCAGGCCTGGAAATACTCTTCCAATTACATACCGAAACATCAACAGAACTTCACAGAAGCATTTCTTTAAGAATATTCTTTGCAGAAAGTTATTCTGCCATATAAAAATGCAAAACAGCATGTTGTTCTTTGATTATAGTCTGTGAGCCCAGGTGTCCTTTTGTATCTGAGCTGTGCATGCGGACACCTAACGTCTGCTACCTAAAGTAATCACAAAACAGCATGTTGTTCTTTGATTATAGTCTGTGAGCCCAGGTGTCCTTTTGTATCTGAGCTGTGCATGCGGACACCTAACGTCTGCTACCTAAAGTAATCACAAAACAGCATGTTGTTCTTTGATTATAGTCTGTGAGCCCAGGTGTCCTTTTGTATCTGAGCTGTGCATGCGGACACCTAACGTCTGCTACCTAAAGTAATCACAAAACAGCATGTTGTTCTTTGATTATAGTCTGTGAGCCCAGGTGTCCTTTTGTATCTGAGCTGTGCATGCGGACACTTAACGTCTGCTACCTAAAGTACAACTGGATGGTCCTGCAGTCTAATGATATCTTTAGAAACTTTCAACTTCATTTTTCAGCTGGGGAAGAAGACTAACATCTGGTCATGTAAAATATACTGATCAGACATGTTAGGGTCATACAAAATATACTGATCAGACATGTTAGGGTCATACAAAATATACTGATCAGACATGTTAGGGTCATACAAAATATACTGATCAGACATGTTAGGGTCATACAAAATATACTGATCAGACATGTTAGGGTCATACAAAATATACTGATCAGGCATGTTAGTTAGGGTCTGGCAAAATATACAGGGGACGGCGTGGCCTAGTGGTTAAGTAGCACGGCTCACAACCGGAAGGCGCTGGGTTCGATCCCCATCACAGCACCGGCCGTTACCCCGGGGAAGCAAACCCTTAGAAAATGCAGGAGGAAGCAGACCCTTACATAAAATGCACGCTGAAGTCGGATGCACTGGGCCGACAGGTGCAAAATAAAAACCACAGTGTAACGCACACACGCCTTGGGGAATAGATAAATAAGGCGAACGCAAATAAAATTTAAAAAATACAAAATATACTGATCAGGCATGTTAATTAGGGTCTGGCAAAATATACTGATCAGACATGTCAGGGTCAGGCAAAATTTACTGGCCAAGACCCTCACAGTAGCTTCCTTGTAGCCCTCCCTAGAAACGGGCTGTTTTCATGGCGGCTTGGCTAACAGGCTGATGGATCAACTCAATCCCTGTAGTAGTGAGCGACACTTAGATGAACTCAAGGATAGCACAACCGCCTGGAGGACCCGGTCCACGTTGATCAGCACGCTCAGGATATGAAGAAAGCTACTGCAACCCGCCACATAACATCGTCCTTTTCAGGGCACACAAAAAAAGTAAACCTGCTCATTGTGGACATTCAAAACAACAACATTTACCAGCTACTCCTTACCAGTTTGTGACCTACTTACTGACTTACCACTTGATATGAAAATGTTTTTGACCTCTTGGACACCAAGCAGTCAACAAACTACTTTGAGATTCACCGACCTACATATATAATTGCATGTATGCGTGTATATATATAAAAACACGGCCAAATATTTTATTTTCAAACACCCATCACACCCGCACTAATAATGATGGTAATGCTATTGATATAAAGCGTAAGAACACCGACATGCGGTGAGATCCTATATGAAGTGCAGATACACAGACATTGAGAGGTTATCGCAAAAAATATAATCATGTCTTTGTGGTACAATGAATATTCCAAATCCAACCCACAACCTGTTTAATTCTCTAGCAAAACAAAATGTAAAATGTCAGACTAACATGCAAGAACGGCTATGCTGAGATAAACAGGTCCAAACTAAACTCCTTGCTCCCAAAGTTGCAGCAAATCTTAATGCACAAGGCATAGCTAAATAAAACTCAGTGAACCAGGCCCATCATGAAACAGTCTAACGTATTTATTACGCCAACAAAACAACTAGAATCTGGTAATGGAAATAAATGACCATGACCTCCTAACCCTTGACCTTACTTACGAAACAGGAGTCTCAAAGTAGGCCGACACAGGCAGGCTTAGGACACAATATGAATAACCAGATTATCAGCCTATTTCGATAACAGCAAAAACATTTTGTGATAACTACTAAAACATTTTACATTATTTCACTGCTTGCTGATTTCTGCATTTTTGTTATTCCTGTCTCTTTTTGGGCATCTCATCTCAAATGTGATTTCCTATTGCGAAGTTGTGCATATTCTTCTTCTTCTTTGTTCGCCATCATCAATCGTGGTGACTTAATACAGGTTTATAAGATGATCAGGGGAATCGATAAATTAGACTATAACAAGTTTTTTAAAATACAGCCACCTACAATAACACGAGGGCATAGCTACAAGCTGACTAAAGAGAGGTCCAGGTTAGATATTAGGAAATATTTTTTTAGTCAGAGAGTGGTGTCTGCTTGGAATGCATTGCCAGGGGAGGTAGTGGAGGCAGGGACAGTTAATGCATTTAAGAATAAACTGGATGCGCATAGATTTTAGAGCAAGGTGATGTAAATGTAACTGGTTGTATACAGACTCTGCAGGGTCTTCTAAACCAGTATAAAGACGTTAAGTTAAGTTAAGTTATCACACCATTAGGAGGCTGTGGTAATGCAGTGGTTAGTGCACTTGCTTCCCAATCAAGCGATTGGGGTTCAATTCCCAGTTGGTACGGGATTTGTTTCCAGTTGCAAGCCAGCCCCAGTGGTCGACTCAGCCACAGAAATTGGGTACCAGAAAAATCTGAGAAGTAAAGGCAGCCAGCGTGATGCTGACCACATCATCCACTATATGTCGTGGGTCACCAAATAATATGGGCCTAACACCATATTTCCTACTAGTCTTGGTTCTCATCAGACATCCACACCATTAGCTCCAATAAAGTCTTGGTTCCCATCAGACATCCACACCATTAGCTCCAATAAAGTCTTGGTTCTCATCAGACATCCACACCATTAGCTCCAATAAAGTCTTGGTTCTCATCAGACATCCACACCATTAGCTCCAATAAAGTCTTGGTTCTCATCAGACATCCACACCATTAGCTCCAATAAAGTCTTGGTTCCCATCAGAAATCCACACCATTAGCTCCAATAAAGTCTTGGTTCTCATCAGACATCCACACCATTAGCTCCAATAAAGTCTTGGTTCTCATCAGACATCCACACCATTAGCTCCAATAAAGTCTTGGTTCTCATCAGACATCCACACCATTAGCTCCAATAAAGTCTTGGTTCTCATCAGACATCCACACCATTAGCTCCAATAAAGTCTTGGTTCTCATCAGACATCCACACCATTAGCTCCAATAAAGTCTTGGTTCTCATCAGACATCCACACCATTAGCTCCAATAAAGTCTTGGTTCTCATCAGACATCCACACTATTAGCTCCAATAAAGTCTTGGTTTTCATCAGACATCCACATCAACAACTCCTCCTTTTGTCTACTGCTCTTGCCTTACAACGTCAGATAGGAGACATGCGTAGATTTCTGGTTTGTGTGCTTGGTTGGAATCTTCGAGTTTAAACTTATGCGCTAAATGGTGGAAAAAAAAGTGAAAATTTTCCGCAGGGCACTGTTGTGAATTTTGTCTTTCCTGCTACCCTTCATGCACACCGCATCTGGCATGTCTCGATCTTACATTTGTGCATATCTAATAGGGTCCATGTTTGACACTGATAACATAAAGTAGGGATGATCAACGTGTTTATCAGCGTCTGTTTAGTGGTCATAGCAACACTTGGATGTTTCAGTTTTGGTGCTAGCTAGTGTGCATCTTGTTTGCCTTTTGAATTCTATTTTCCATCTCTCCGTTCAATCTGCCGTCGTCAGTGAAGACACTTCACAGGAACGTCAACTCCTGTACCTGTTTCAGGCTTTTCCGCCAGCGTGGAAACTGCGCTGTGTCGGTTGACAATTGATTTTCAGTTTCCTTCTATTCACCACAAAAACCTATTAGTGACATATAGAGGTGCAGGGTTCTGTTATTCATTTTTTTCAGCAGCAAAGGGGTGAAATCTATCGAAATTCATCAAAAATTGAAGGTTCAGTACAATGACACATCTTTGCCACTCCAGCAAGTATACAAGTTAAGTAGCATGGTCCAAAATGGTGCAAAATCTATGACAGATTATTATTGGTCTGATCCTAAATGGTGCGAGTTCTAAGACAGACTGTTATTGGTCCTATCCTAAATGGTGCGAGTTCTTTGACTGACTGTTATTGGTCCAATCCTAAATGGTGCGAGTTCTTTGACTGACTGTTATTGGTCCAATCCTAAATGGTGCGAGTTCTTTGACTGACTGTTATTGGTCCAATCAGACACACAGAGTAGTGACACCAGAGTCGATTGCAGCATTTGGATGTATCGTAACGTAACATCGCTGAGAGAATATATATGAAATTGCTGCAGTTCTAGACATCAGTCAAGGTTCAGCACCATTTCATCATCATCCATGACGTGCTCCAGTTTCACAAATGTCTGCAAGGCAGCGGACTCCAGGATTGAAATGATGTGGGGTACGAGTGGCTACACGTGCTGTGAAAAAGTTTTGTTTAAAGAGGAATCCATGCACTAGGTGGGCACTGGGCAACTTGTAAAAATGGAGACTACATACAAAAATTATACAGTTGTGTAGCACTTTTTCTGAATACATTCATTTTGAAGAAAAAGATGTTTTCAGTTTTTCATTTAAAGCACTCTCCCAACAACAACTTCTTCTTCTTCATCATCATTCAACTGATGCTGTGTTTCCAGTCCGAAAAGGTTCTCAAAGGAGGCTGCATTTCAGGTCTTTGCTGGTTCCCCACAGCTATTTAAGCATGGCCAGACTGCCTCTCTTTGGTCTGAATAAGTGAGGCAGTCCTGCAGGATATGGTCTGCTATTTGCTTGGGTGCTCCACAATCACACATTGCGGTGTCTCATTCTGTGGAGTGAGCCTTCAGCCTGCAATGTCCCATTCTGATGATATTTATCAACCCATCCCCACCAAGTTTGTCATATGCTATCATTTTCTGGCTTGCATTTTGTGTGCTGGTCTCTTCAATGCATCTTCATGGGCCGTTTGATGAGTGTCATGCTTGTTTACAGTTATGATCATGTCGTGAGGGATAGTGAGGTGAGGGATCGACGTGATCCCCATAGTAGTGAACGACAGAGCCACATGGCAAGTCTGTGTGCTGCCACTTCCTACTTTTGCTAACTCTTCTGACTTCTCGCTTTTGCAACAGTAATGTATGCTGCAGGAAAATGATATCAAATAACCACAAATTTTTGTTCTTTTTCTTTCCTGTAAATGATCAAGTTGGAACTTCACATTTCACTGTCATAATGAAGAAATTGTTTCCTCTTTGTCTGTCCATCACTAGTGTTTTTTAAAATCAGAGTACTTCTCATCCATTTCTAACAGTATTCTTCCTTTCTTTCTCTTTCCTGAAATTGTTTCTTTGAGTATAACAGCTCATTTGATCTTGGTACATGTACCATTAGAGGACGGGGAGGAATACTAACTCTGGTCAGGCAAAATATACTAATCAGACATGTTAGCCAGGGTCAGGCAAAATATACTAGCCAAGACCCTCACCTTGGCTTCCTAGAAGCCCTCCCTGGAAACGGGCTGTTTTCATGGCAGTCTGGCTAATGAGATGAGGGATCGACAAGATGCCTGTAGTAGTGAGCGACATGCAGATGAAGCCAGGCATAGCACAACCGCTTGGGGGACCCCTGTCCACCTTCATCAGCATGCTCGGGATGTGAGGAAAGCTACTGTAACCCATCACTTAACATCGTTTTCAGGGCGCTCAAAAGAGCAAACCTACTCATAGTAGGCATTCAACAACAACAACAACCATTAGAGGATGCATGTTTTTACAACTGTCAGTAGATCTTCACTAGGTCCTGTAATAGGATGGATTGTATGTCATATGTTGAAATAGGATATATGGTTATTGTATGTCATCCAACACTAGACAAGCTCTATGGTAGTGTCAACAGCCTCAGGATTACCGCCGCTTTCTTCTAACAAATTCAAGTTGACGTCTGACAGCGTACGAAGAAGAAGAAGATGTCATCCTAGGATCTTTATGAAGCAACTCATTTCTATTATCTGGATTTTTTGGTTCCAATTCAAAATTTATTGTCCATGTTTCACAATCAAACTAAATGAAAACAATCCACATCACAATTTTGCTGAAGACCTGCGTCTTATCAATTTACATTTTCAATGCACAATCCCCAACAAAAAAGGAAAAATTCTAAACTAAATAACTTGGCAGGTGTGAGATTCTGATTTGTGCATGAATAAAAACCAAGAAAATATCAAAAAGACATTGACACTTTGAAACAAAACTGTTTACCTGTAAATTGAATTACTAAAACGTATAAAAAAAATGTTTACAAGTTTGTTTAATTACTAAAACTTGTATTAACAAAAAAAAAACAAAAAAAACTTTATCTGTGAATTTAGTTGCTAAAATTTGTGCACAAATAAAATATTTACCTGTGAATTAAATTACTGAAATTTGTGCACATTAAAAATGTTTACTTGTGAAATTAATTACTGAACTGTCTGTTCAAAAAATATTTACCTGTGAATTTAATGACTAAAACATGTGTTTATTAAAATGTAATAACATGAGCAGAAAAGACAAGAAAAAATGAATGTAGTGCTAGGGTAAACCATATTTAGTTATGGTGGAGAAAACCTCCATCTGCACTGTAGATTGACAAAGTATATATCACACCAAGGGCATACAACTGGACAGGCGTTTAGGAATAAATACATAATCATCTGTTGATAAACAAACCAATCCTGTGAGGTATTAAACTAACCAATCCTGTGAGGTATTAAACTAACCAATCCTGTGAGGTATTAAACTAACCAATTCTGTGTAATTTAACCAACCAATCGTTTGAGAATAAACTAACCAATCAGTTTTGAGAGATAAAACCAATAAATCATGTAAGAATGAATGAAGTAGTCATGTGAGATTAAATGTGTTAGAAAAAAATTATAAATCATGTAAGAGATCAATGACCAATCAAAGGAGGAAATAAACTAACCAATCATGAGACAGAATAAACTAACCAATCATGAGTGAGAATAAACTAACATATCATGTGACAATAACATATCCAATAATGTAAGAAGAGAGCATCCACTCACATATGAGAATAAACTAACCAGCCAGTTTTGAGAGAATGAACCATCCAAAAATGTGACAAAATAAGCTATGCAAGAATATAACAATAAACTAGTCAACCATGTAGGAATAAACTAACCAACCAGGTCAGAATAAATTTGAGCAAAAAAGGTGAATGAAATGTCAGAATAAATTAACTACTCATGGAATAATAAGCTAACCAATTATGTAAGAATAACCTAACAAATTATGTGAAAATAAACTACCAATTTATGTAAAAGTAAACTAACCGATCATATGGGAATAAGCTAACCAATCAGCATTGAGAGAATAAACCAACCAACAATGTTAGAGCAAAGCAACCAATCATATCTGAGCAAACAAATTAATCAATTTTGAAAGATTAATACACATTCCAAGTTGTTATAATAGCATTGTTAATAGAAAAATAACATACCAAAATTCTTGTTTCCAAATCACAAAACTTGTAAACTACAAATACATTATTTTAAAGCACCTTTCAGCTTTTTCTTGTCAGAAATGTAGGCAGATACAAATGTATCTTAAAATATTTTCCATATTTATAGCTTTTTTTCTTCAAATCTCAAAAATTATAAATTTATCTGTAAAGAAATCTTCAAAGTTATCATGTTTGGAAATGCTTGCAAGTCTAGAAATCTTCCCGTTTATCGTGTCTAGAAAGAAGTATCTACATTTATAATTTATCTGAACTATATAAACCTATTTAAAATAAATCATTATCACGATCAGAAACCTTTACAAAACAATATTTAACTTCAAATGTTCAGAATTGTCTGAATGTATCAACAATAATAAATTTAGTGAACAAAAATGTTCCTGTTCCAAAGTATCTACAACTATAAATAAATCTGCAAATATAAATTTATGTGGAATAACTATTCTATCTTTAGCATGATGACAAACTTCTGCAATTAAAATCTGGAATAAATTCTTACATTTATTATATTCAGAAACTTGGATAATTATATAGCTTTCTAAAAACATTTTCAGAAACCTAAATCTATTTGGTATAATTCTTTGTTTGTTATATTCATGAATGTCTACAAATATAAATTCACATTTACTTAGAAACAAATATTCATTTTTGAAATCATCTACAATTATAAATCTTTAAATTCCTCTTCATGTTTATAATAACCAAAATCATCTACAAATGTATATTAAAATAAATATCAATTTATCTGGAATTAATCTTTTTTATGTCTATCAATTTAAGGAATATCTACACTAATAAATCTATTTGGATTAAAAACAAATCTTTCTGAAATATATATAAATTTATCTGGAATAGACATAAATAGCACAAATGGTACAAATCTATGAAGACTAAATCTTTGTTTCTATAAACACTATATTTGAAATTAACTTTGATGTTCTTAAATTCTACAAGAATAAATTTCAAATCTACAGAGTACACCATTTTAAAATATGTTTGCCATTTAAAATATCATATATGAAAGTGCCTTTCTTGTTCAAAAATTAGTGATATTTGTCAATCACATTGGAAAACATTGTGCACCTAAAAGAAGTTTACAACCAATGCTTCTAGCCCACACTCAAGGCATCCGCAATCAACACAATAAAACCAGTGCAACTGTTAAGCAGATGACCTATTTTGACATGGAATAAGCCAAGCAGGTGAGAGATCCCGCCGCGAAACCGAGCAGTTCAATAACAAACGTGTGCCAGAATGAGACAAACAGATGCGGAAATGAAAACAAGGTGAGGTTATTTACCTGAAATCATCCGTCTCTGTAGACAACTCTTGCTCAATTTGAAGTAAAACTTGAACCTGTAGGGGTAAATGTAGTACATGTCAACTTTCTGAGACAACTCAAACACCAGACCAAATGACAAGTGGTCCGCTGGGGTGTTTGTGTATGATAAAGACAGGAATAGCGCCACTGCCCCACAGAGAGCCGACTAACTGTGTGACATGGAATAACACCGGCCATGGTTAGGTGGTTTGTTAAGAGCAGCATAGATGGCGCATAACAGGCTGTGGATCTATTTTGCTCTAGTGTTTGAGTCTATTAAGATAGACTCGCACTTCAGTTAACCACCCTTCATGGCACTAATACCAACACAGCGGAGTAATTAGCTTCTCGAGCCTAGCCCGCTAAGAAGGTAATACTCCTTCCGGCTATATCCAGCTCATGACAGAGTTGGAATGTGCACAGGGACGTCTGCCCATCTAGAACAGGACGACTAAGGCAAGTGGGTAATAACCATTTATATGAGCCAATGTAACATGTCTCTTTCTATCTTTCTTTGGTTGTTTGTATGAGATGGAATGTATTGTGTTCTATTGTATTGTGTTCTATTGTATTGTATTGTGTTCTATTGTATTGTATTATGTTCTATTGTATTGTATTGTGTTCTATTGTATTGTGTTCTATTGTATTCTATTGTATTGTATTGTGTTCTATTGTATTCTATTGTATTGTGTTCTATTGTGTTCTATTGTATTGTATTGTGTTCTATTGTATTGTATTCTATTGTATTGTATTCTATTGTATTGTATTGTGTTCTATTGTATTCTATTGTATTCTATTGTATTGTGTTCTATTGTATTGTATTGTGTTCTATTGTATTGTATTGTGTTCTATTGTATTGTATTGTGTTCTATTGTGTTCTATTGTATTCTATTGTATTGTATTGTGTTCTATTGTATTGTATTGTGTTCTATTGTGTTCTATTGTATTGTATTGTGTTCTATTGTATTGTATTGTATTCTATTGTGTTCTATTGTATTGTATTGTGTTCTATTCTATTGTGTTCTGCCTCTGGGGATCCAGAACATCCATCTTCAGCATGTATTTCCTTGGGAATCGCTTCACTAATCTTTGTCTATCCTCTGCCTAAATGGAGAGCAACAGATGTGTTGTTGTGATAGTTGTCTATCCTAGGAAAACTGTCTGACTAAACTATCAAGCAGCAGATGTGATAGTTGGCTGTCCTAGGAAAACTGTCTGACTAAACTATCAAGCAGCAGATGTGATAGTTGGCTGTCCTAGGAGAAACTGTCTGACTAAACTATCAAGCATATATACTTCTTCTTCTTCATCGTACGCAGTCAGACAGTAACCATTATTTTTTCTAAAAAAGCGGCGGTCATCCTGAGGCTGTCGACACTGCCATAGAGCTTGTCTTGTGGTTCCACTGGTGATGGCCACATCTGCTCTCTCTGATCCTCGTATGTCGGGCAGTTCTGCAGCAGATGCTCAGCGGTCATTTTCCCGGTACCACACGGGCATTCGTCGGTACCACCTATCTTCAATTTGTTGAATAGGTGGTACCTCAGTCTATTGTGGCCAGTGCGAAGTCTGAAGACAACGACCTGCTCTCTTCTGTTCAACTGGTAATAGGCATCGTTTTTGGTGTAGCCGGTATGTTCAGTTTCCCATTTGGTCATGTATCTGGCTTTAATAAGCCGTTTTGACTCTTCGTACGTCATACGAGCATATATACAATTTCCTGGACTTAAGTCCGGCAAGTGTGCCATATGCGAGAGAATCAACAATGTCCTGTATGCAGTCCAATTCTTTGCCGTGTCGTACCATTTCGTACCTAGGTCTCTCAAAAGACCATCTCGCCATCGTTCGGGTTGGTGGCCACGTCTGATTGTATAATCACGTGACCACCAAAAAGTCATTCTGAGTGTCCATCTGCTATCTGGCATGCGCACGCACCACGAGGTCAGCCCAGTGGCAATTGGTGAGACAACGCGGCCTCCACAACGTCTCGAAATATAGTGCGTTCTCTATCAAGCATTGTGAGTTAACTGATACACATTACCTGTTATATTATTTGAGCAATATGAGTAGACTCACAATTTATAATTAATTATTTCAGAATTGTTGTTGTTTCGTTTGCCTATAATGAGTAGGTTTACTCTTTTGTGCGCCCTGAGAAGGACGTTGAGTGGCAGGTTGAAGTAGCTCTCCTCACATTCCAAGCATGCTGATGAAGGTGGACAGGGGTCCTCCAGGCGGTTGTGCTATGCTTAGCTTCATCTGTGTTTTGATCACTACTACGGGGATCACATCAATCCCTCACCCCAAAAGCCAGGCTGCCATCAAAACAGCCTGTTCCAGAGAGGGATACTAAGAAGCCGAGGTGAGGGTCTTAGTCAGTATATTTGGCCTGACCCTGACTAACATTTCTGATCAGTATGTTGTGCCTGACCAGACATTAGTCTTCCTCCCCATTATTTCAGAATAAATGGCAAGATGTTTGGTGTTTATTCTTTGAAAACTTTCAGGATGGACAAGTATCCCTCCCCTGAAACGGCCACTGTCTCAATGAGTGAGCGTTGTAGTCCAGCAGGGTTTAAGTTCTTTCCATTCAGGTGAATGTCGTTGCATGCAGAGCTGGATAAGTGAGTGAGTGAGTGAAGTAAAGTGAGTGAATGAGTGAGTGAAGTAAAGTGAGTGAGTGAGTGAGTCATGAAAGGCAGCAATCATGATCAGTTACCATTTCTGTGATGATGGTTGGCCACAGCGACGTCAGATGTTGTGGAGACATGCGCAGGATGAGCACTCGAAAACACAGGAACACAGAGGACATCACATTGGCCACCTGAGGAAGTCTCAGGCATTCTGCTAATCTCTCTGTAAATAATCACAGACATGTGGACATGTAACTGTATACCACACATTTCAAAATAAAGACGTCATTGTCTGGTAATAGTTGACATTTAAAAACTTATCATCTGAAAATGTCAACAAAATAAATAAACATTTTAAAGTTATTTTGAACATTTTAATATATTAAAATGAAGCTTGCTCAAATGAAACTGGACCTAGCTACACCAAGTGAACATATGTACGATGTGCATGATGACGTCACTTCAGGTGTAAACAGCACATACCAACCGTCAAGTTTGCTAATTTCATTATCCTCCGACTCTCTAGTGTCCTCAGCAGACGAATGAAAACATGGCAGGTGTGATATGGAATCCGTCCAGTCTATCAGTGAGCGATGATTCGGTTTCTAACAGTTGAAGGATGTCGACCAGTTGACATTCATTGCAGAGTGCAGGCAGTGTATCAATTTTGGTGATGGCATCTTCTGAAGCAACAAAATGAGCCTAAACTGGTCTCGGAAGATTTTTTGTTAATTCACGTCCTTCTTTAAATATCGTTGTCGAGTTCTTCACTGTTGTTCTTCACAAGGGCAGGTGCTGGGGATTGATGCTGTTCAAGTGACTATTGACTTTGGTGTTTCTGTTCAGAACTGAAAGATAAGACTTTGATCTCTTCTGTGTAGTTTATTTATGTCATCATTAGTTTTTGGCTGTGACATTTCGCTAAATACACTGTGACCTGTTGTTATCTTCGCATAGATGTTCAACCAGATCTCCCTGGTATTATACTTAATAATGTGTCTTACTGTGTGGTTACTGTAGGGTCTATCCAATTGTTGATAGCATGGCCCTTTGCAATTCATTAGGGGGTCTCCGTGGCAAAGTGGTCAAGCCGTTTGCCATGTGTTCAGACTGTCGGGGTTCGAGTTGCGGCGGTCGATTCATGATGACAGTTTTTTCCAGAGATCTCTGGGTTCATCGCTGGAGCTACATAGTTTGTGTTTTGTGCGAGACTTTCAGCAGGCGGCATATTGTACTGTGGAGAGATACCAGGCCATATGGGAAAACCGATGGAGATATAGGCGAGCCCTAATTCATTTGAGGGATTTTTGTTTGTTTTTGCGTTCGTCTTATTTCTCTATTCCCCAAGGCGGTGTGCGCTGCACTGTGGTTTTTATTTTGCGCCTGTCAGCCCAGTGCATCCGACTTCAGCATGCATTTTATGTAAGGGTCTGCTTCCTCCTGCATTTTTTAAGGGTTTGCTTCCCCGGGGTAACGGCTGGTGCTGTGATGGGGACAGAACCCAGCACCTTCGGTTTGTGAGCCGTGCCACTTAACCACTAGGCCACGCATTCCCCCTATTTGAGGGATAAATTGTATGTTGACAAGAGAGTTCTGAGACAGACCAAGTTTATGATTGAAGTAGATGTGGTTATTTGAGAGATAAACTGTATGTTATTGACAGAAGCGTCAGACATACCACTACGATAATAAACGATAACACCCTCGTGTGTGTTACTCACCCTGGACCTCAGGCATAGCTCTCTGGTACTGGTCCGTCTCACTACAAAAAATCGTGAAGGCCAATCTCTTGATCATCTGTGACCGCAGCTCGTATTCCTGTTCTTTACTACTGAACAGGTTGAGGGAGCCAGTCTGTGTGATCGTCACACGACCTGCGGACAAGAATGGAGGAGACAATATCTCATCTGCCCCAGAACAAAACCATTGACATACACACGGTTATACAGCTAGACTAGCAGCTCTTTATCTTTGGTCAACGGAACAAATCTAGATCTTTAACATGTTATATTTGTGCTTTGTCATAAAGGTCAGACTAATGTGCTAACTGGTTCTTTCCATTTTCCTCTACTCTTGCGAAATATGGACCAACATAGCAGACCTCCAGAGAAGAATTCCTCTACTCTTGCGAAACATGGACCACTACAGCAGACCTCCAGAGAAGAATTCCTCTACTCTTGCGAAACATGGACCACTACAGCAGACCTCCAGAGAAGAATTCCTCTACTCTTGCGAAATATGGACCACTACAGCAGACCTCCAGAGAAGAATTCCTCTACTCTTGCGAAACATGGACCAACATAGCAGACCTCCAGAGAAGAATTCCTCTACTCTTGCGAAACATGGACCAACATAGCAGACCTCCAGAGAAGAATTCCTCTACTCTTGCGAAACATGGACCACTACAGCAGACCTCCAGAGAAGAATCTAGACTTCTAAATCTCCTCTACAAAAGATTAAATCCCAAATTATGAAGTATGTAGAAGTTCCGAGAATGCAAGTGGACTTTACGACGACCTTCCAACGATCACAAGATAAAGGTTAACTTGGTATGGCACCGTCTCGTGGTACAAGGACCTTGCACATGTGATACTACAGGACACAGTACAATGCAAGCAAAGGTCGGGACATCCAAGACAACGATGGGAAGATAACATCCATGATTGGACTAACCTACGACCCGAGGAGGAACAAAACCGCAGACAGACAGGGATGGTGCAAGTTTGTGGAGGTGTGCCACAACAATCTCAAGAGGTCAGGGGATGAACTAAAATGTGTACTTTTAATTTCATCTCATGGGACGGGGAAGAGTATTGAAGTCACGTTGACTTATCACAGCCATTATTTTCTAATTGTGTGGTATGTCTTTTGGAGACAGTAACACAGAGAGCAGATCATAAGAGTTGAGTAACAGTGATAACAGGTCGTAAGAGTTGAGTAACAGTGAGAGCAGGTTGTAACAGTTGAGTAACACTGAGAGCAGGTCATTAGAGTTTAGTAACATCGATAGAAGGTCATAAGAGTTTAGTAACAGTGATAACAGGTCATAAGAGTTTAGTAACAGTGATAACAGGTCGTAAGAGTTGAGTAACAGTGATAACAGGTCGTAAGAGTTGAGTAACAGTGATAACAGGTCGTAAGAGTTGAGTAACAGTGATTACAGGTCGTAAGAGTTGAGTAACAGTGATTACAGGTCGTAAGAGTTGAGTAACAGTGAGAGCAGGTTGTAAGAGTTGAGTAACACTGAGAGCAGGTCATTAGAGTTTAGTAACAGCGATAGCAGGTCATTAGAGTTTAGTAACAGCGATAGCAGGTCATTAGAGTTTAGTAACAGCGATAGCAGGTCATTAGAGTTTAGTAACAACGATAGCAGGTCATTAGAGTTTAGTAACAACGATAGCAGGTCATAAGAGTTGAGTAACAGTGAGAGCAGGTCATAAGAGTTGAGTAACAGTGAGAGCAGGTCATAAGAGTTGAGTAACAGTGAGAGCAGGTCATTAGAGTTTAGTAACAGCGATAGCAGGTCGTAAGAGTTTAGTAACAGTGAGAGCAGGTTGTAAGAGTTTAGTAACACATTGCACACACCTATTACAAAAAGATGCTTCAGAGCAAGAAGAAGATATAGAAAAAGATGCACCAATGGTGTAACAGAGTCACTATAGTGGCATGGATGAAAGTAACAATGGAAGCAGATAGCACCCTCCTTAACAAATGTCTGCCGCTTAGCAGACGATAAACTGACATCCATAACTTTTGTAACCTTCTTCCTTTACACCACAATTATATTGTGACAATAACCTCAAAGAGGCTGAACCAATGGACAGATGGGTCTACTGAGCGTGCCGTGTAACCTCAAAGAGGAATGGCTGAGCCAATGTACAGATGGGTCTACTGAGCATGCTGTGTAACCTGAAAGAGGAATGGCTGAACCAATGTACAGATGGGTCTACTGAGCATGCTGTGTAACCTCAAAGAGGCTGAGCCAATGTACAGATGGGTCTACTGAGCGTGCCGTGTAACCTCAAAGAGGAATGGCTGAGCCAATGTACAGATGGGTCTACTGAGCATGCTGTGTAACCTGAAAGAGGAATGGCTGAACCAATGTACAGATGGGTCTACTGAGCGTGCCGTGTAACCTCAAAGAGGAATGGCTGAACAAATGGGTCTACTGAGCGTGCTGTGTAACCTGAAAGAGGAATGGCCGAGCCAATTGACAGATGGGTCTACTGAGCGTGACGTATATACAAAAATAACACCGAAACAAAAATAACCAACAAACTGAGAACATACACAATCTTTCAACTTACGACAGAACACATCAGACTTAGCAAATGGGATCAAAATGCTGAGCAGTGCATGAGCTGTGGCTGCATAGAGCTACAAAGCTGACTGCTAGCATCAAGGCCAGCGACCAAGAACTGCCAAGACCCTATTCAATCTCCACGTGGTGATCCTGGATAACAGGCTGCAATAGGGCAGACTGGCTAAGGCGACGGGATCAAAGAGGGAAGGCTAACCCAGCACTAAAAAATGCCATGTAGAAGTTAGATGTGTCAGACCGAAGCTGCAAATATCGCAGTCAAGCTGTAAACTACGACACTATTAATTCCGCTCTCTGGACAACATCCTGCTACTTGCAAAGCCCTTTTCATGGTTTGGTAGCGGGAGTTTGAGGATGAAGGAAGAAGACTTAACAAATTCATAAACAAGTTAGATCCTACACACAAACCTAACTGCAGCAACTGTACCCAACCATATGAGACAGTGAAACATGTGCTGCTCGTTTGCCCAGGACAGAGCAAAGTTATTGTGGGCACCCCAACAATGACTAACACTTTAAAAGACTCCACTCACCAACTACGAGACACCTGTATATTCTTCAACTTAGCATTGCCCGTGAAAGAGAGAACAGCTCTGCAGACCTAGTTAACTAAATTACACAACCAGTTGTACATAAATAAGACTGACCCATCAAGTCCTTGAAAGTAGTTTTGTCGTGAGTCATAAGATTGTCAATTATGACTTGCCAGGACGCGATGCTGCGGATATCCATTTGAAAGAATGAGGACTCCATGAACATTTCAAAGGCTTCTTTTCTCCAGGCCCGACGAGTGTACTGGTATCCTGAAATGCTAGCCAACATCTGACTACAGGCTCGGTAGCTTGGCAGATTGTGTGAGCTGGTGTAAGGTGACAAAAGAAATAACATTAACATATAAGAACACATTCCGTTCTCTGCACTACATCCTGCAATTTGTAAAGCCCTGTTCAGGGCTTGGTAGCGGGAGATTGAGAACGAACGAAGAAGAGGAGGAGCACAGAAGGAAGTTTGCATTTAACTCTAAATCTCTAAATCTCTAAATCCTGGTATTTTTTTTTTGTTTTGTTTTGGCGTTCGCCTTATTTCTCTAATCCCCAAGGCGGTGTGCGTTGCACTGTGGTTTTTATTTTGCGCCTGTCGGCCCAATGCATCCGACTTCAGCATGCATTTTATGTAAGGGTCTGCTTCCTCCTGCATTTTCTAAGGGTTTGCTTCCCCGGGGTAACGGCCGGTGCTGTGATGGGGATCGAACCCAGCACCTTCGGATTGTGAGCCGTGCCACTTATCCATTAGGCCACGCCGTCCCCAAATCCTGGTATTCAATGAGGGACATGTGTCTGCTGTAAAATAGCCAAATGTTGAGTAAACTCAATTTGCTCTTTTGCCTGGGGTACCATGTTTGACCCAAGTCCTCCTACAGACCATTTATCTTAACCTCAGGCGCCCGCGATATTGATAAAGTTGTAGGGTCACCAGGACGTCACTCTACATGTCCATCAGTTATCCGGTTTGAACACGACATGGCCGGACATCTTTATTTCCGTTACAGTGCGACATCTATGATGTCAGTGAAGTAAGTTGAATTGACATCTGCATTTAACTTTAACATTAAATATAGTCTTATCTTAAGTTTGATGTCTGCATTTAACTTTAACATTAAATATAGTCTTATCTTAAGTTTGATGTCTGCATTTAACTTTAACATTACATATAGTCTTATCTTAAGTTTGATGTCTGCATTTAACTTTAACATTAAATATAGTCTTATCTTAAGTTTGATGTCTGCATTTAACTTTAACATTACATATAGTCTTATCTTAAGTTTGATGTCTGCATTTAACTTTAACATTAAATATAGTCTTATCTTAAGTTTGATGTCTGCATTTAACTTTAACATTACATATAGTCTTATCTTAAGTTTGATGTCTGCATTTAACTTTAACATTACATATAGTCTTATCTTAAGTTTGATGTCTGCATTTAACTTTAACATTACATATAGTCTTATCTTAAGTTTGATGTCTGCATTTAACTTTAACATTAAATATAGTCTTATCTTAAGTTTGATGTCTGCATTTAACTTTAACATTACATATAGTCTTATCTTAAGTTTGATGTCTGCATTTAACTTTAACATTAAATATAGTCTTATCTTAAGTTTGATGTCTGCATTTAACTTTAACATTACATATAGTCTTATCTTAAGTTTGATGTCTGCATTTAACTTTAACATTACATATAGTCTTATCTTAAGTTTGATGTCTGCATTTAACTTTAACATTACATATAGTCTTATCTTAAGTTTGATGTCTGCATTTAACTTTAACATTACATATAGTCTTATCTTAAGTTTGATGTCTGCATTTAACTTTAACATTACATATAGTCTTATCTTAAGTTTGATGTCTGCATTTAACTTTAACATTACATATAGTCTTATCTTAAGTTTGATGTCTGCATTTAACTTTAACATTAAATATAGTCTTATCTTACTTATAATTTCTGTTGTAAAACCATACTTGTTACTGTTTATATACTTTGACCTCACTTTGACGAGGTGCAACCTATCAATCACAAACTAAGTCCTTTTGGTTAAATTCTGGAGTATTTTAATAAGGTGGCAGTTGGGCTTGGATTAGCTCCAATAAAGGCTTGGATTAGCTCCAATAAAGGCTTGTAGCTTCAATAAAGACTTGGATTAGCTCCAATAAAGGCTTGTAGCTCCAATAAAGACTTGGATTAGCTCCAATAAAGGCTTGGATTAGCTCCAATAAGGACTTGGATTAGCTGCAATAAAGGCTTGGATTAGCTCCAATAAAGGCTTGGATTAGCTCCAATAAAGGCTTGGATTAGCTCCGATAAAGACTTGGATTAGCTCCGATAAGG
Organism: Ariolimax columbianus; assembly: GCA_036924085.1. Taxonomy (NCBI): domain Eukaryota; kingdom Metazoa; phylum Mollusca; class Gastropoda; order Stylommatophora; family Arionidae; genus Ariolimax; species Ariolimax columbianus. Next base: position 4,431,372 of record JAVGWX010000011.1, on the reverse strand, counting down.
ACTTGGATTAGCTCCGATAAGGACTTGGATTAGCTCCGATAAGTACTTGGATTAGCTCCGATAAAGACTTGGATTAGCTTCGATAAGGACTTGGATTAGCTCCAATAGACTTGGATTAGCATCGATGACTTGGATTAGCTCCAATAAAGACTTGGATTAGCTCCGATAAGGACATGGATTAGCTCCAATAAGGACTTGGATTAGCTCCAATAAAGACTTGGATTAGCTCCAATAAAGACATGGATTAGCTCCAATAAGGACTTGGATTAGCTCCAATAAAGACTTGGATTAGCTCCAATAAAGACATGGATTAGCTCCAATAAGGACTTGGATTAGCTCCAATAAAGACATGGATTAGCTCCAATAAAGACATGGATTAGCTCCAATAAAGACTTTGATTAGCTCCAATAAAGACTTGGATTAGCTCCAATAAAGACTTGGATTAGCTCCAATAAAGACTTGGATTAGCTCCAATAAAGACTTGGATTAGCTCCAATAAAGACTTGGATTAGCTCCAATAAAGACATGGATTAGCTCCAATAAGGACTTGGATTAGCTCCAATAAAGACCTGGATTAGCTCCAATAAAGACTTGGATTAGCTCCAATAAAGACTTGGATTAGCTCCAATAAAGACTTGGATTAGCTCAAATAAAAGCTGGAATTAGCTCTGATAAGGGTTTGGATTAGATCGGATTAGGACTTAGATTAGCTTTGATAAGAGATTAGATTAGCTCTGATAAGAGATTAGATTAACTCTGATAAGAGATTAGATTAGCTCTGCTAAGAGCTGTGATTAGCTCTGATAAGGACTGAATAATTTTGTATGATAATGTAGAAAAAAAACCAACAATAATTTTAGCAGTCCATGAAATCCAAACAAAGGAGTGTAGGTAAAGGATCCGAATAGCAGCGCATTAAGACCAATGAGTTACATGAAATGGAATTTCACAGAGGACCTTAAAGTGGAGTGGTATATGGCACCTCTTCAGCTCAGCTTCATTGTCAGGTCTGTTGTCATCAGCAACAAACCTTATGAAAGGAGAAAAGTCTTGAGGATTCTCAAAGAAGCAAATTCTGGAGACTGCCCTTAATTTTTACTAGACCCTTGACAACAAATCTCGAGCGGGGAATTGTCTCTGTGCACTAACTGATGTATTCATTGCTCATTGGTTTTACTATAAAGACGGCTGAATCAAAAACAAGACCACTTCCGCCCACCCCGATAGCAATACAATAGCTAGTTTTACATAAAACAATTTTTAAACAATTTTTTTCTGTTTCACATGGATTTTGAAGGTTATTTCATTATTGAAGATGATGGAAGTTAAGTTGCTGCTACATATTTTTCTGAGGTAGATCTGTTTAGTTTGTTTATGTAGATGTTATAAATATATTTCTAGTGAAAACTAACAGATATGCCTTTCTGGTTAGGAACCCTTTCAGTGCTTTGTAGCAATTTCATGGATTTAAAAGGCAATTGGAGTGAAAAATCTGACAAAGATGGCGCCATAACTGGCTGCGAGTCTACATTTCTCTACTGTTTTGGATCATTATGGATGCTGCCAGACCACGGATTTGCCTGGAATTCACACTAGTCAACGACTTACACTTGTGTTCACGGAAATGCGGTGTTGTTTTCCGTCTGGACTTGTTATTTCGTTCTTTTTTTGTGATTTCTTCCATCCATTTATCCTGGCCTGGACGCCGGCTGAATGGCACTACGCTTATACCTGTGTCGTATTTCACGGGTTAGTTATGCCGGTTCACCTTCACGAATTTGCCGTGTTGAAATTTTAGATGCTACTATGAGGAGCTGAATACAGCTGGGGAGAGATGCCAGACTCACTCACACGCTGAGTGTTGTCCATATGACCTCTTGTGGTTATCGAAAAGGCACGACAAACTGCGTTAGATGCCTTCCCACCTTTCTACCCTGCGGGTTACATGTTTACGGAAAGGCTTCGGTGGTAACCCTGAGGCAAAATCTGCATCCTATGCTATCTCCAGTCGTCTCGATGAATATCTTGCCACTGGCAAAAGGTAGCTTAGGCTCTGTGAGCGAGGTTGACAAAAGGCGCAGTTTCTTCCTAACTTTAATCCAAATCTCTGCGCAAGTCACCCATTTCAGCGAACACAGCAAGAGATACGACTGTCCACACGGCTGAACAAAGAGTGGTCTTCATCACTTGTGATGGACAACTATTATTGGTGTACCCAAAAATGGGTAAGTCTAAATGTTTGTGATGTAATAAAAAAAATGTGAAAACTAGAAAGATAAATCACACAGATAATTTGTTATTTTCTTGAAATGATATTGGGGATCAAGATGCTGAGCAGCGCATGAGCTGCAGCGGTCAGCGACACAGAGCTGACTGCTAATGTTATAGCCTGTGAACCAGAGCTGAGGAGTGAACGAGCTGCAGTGGTCAGCAACACAGAGCTGACTGCTAATGTTATAGCCTGTGAACCCGAGCTGAGCAGCACATGAGCTGCAGCGGTCAGCGACACAGAGCTGACTGCTAATGTTATAGCCTGTGAACCAGAGCTGAGCAGTGCACGAGCTGCAGCGGTCAGCGACACAGAGCTGACTGCTAATGTCGCAGTCTGTGAACCAGAGCTATCAAGATCTTTCTACACCTTCATGCGGTGATCCTGGATACCAGGCTGCAACAGAGCAAACTGGCTAAGTAGAAGAAATCGAAGAGGGAAGGTAATCTGGTACCCAAAAATGCCAGCTCTAGTCGGATGTGTCAGATTGAAAGGTACAAATATCGCAGTCAAGCTGTAAACTATGACACAAGGCATTCCATTCTCTGGACATATCCTGCTACCTGCAAAGTCCCTTTCAAAGCTTGCTAGCGGGAGATTGAGAACAAACAAAGAAGAAGAATAAATGATATTGAAAGTATTTAAGAAGAAGATTCTAGAACCATGAGGTGTTCTTGAAATAAAAGAACATTCTAGAACCAAGACGTGTTCTTACCTGTGGTGTCTGAGGTAAGGGAAGACATTATAAAGCAGCGTTGTGAGGAATGGGGCCACTTTGTCCTTCTCATCGCTGGTGTATATCACATCTAGTATCGGGGCCGTCAGCTGAGGAGGTTAAGTATTCAGTGACAATCAATGATTTCAATAGCTTCATTTGGTCAAACAAATATTGGCACATGTTCCATTCAGTCAAACAATCAAATATTGGCACATGTTCCATTCATTCAAACAATCAAATATTGGCACATGTTCCATTCAGTCAAACAATCAAATATTGGCACATGTTCCATTCAGTCAAACCATCAAATATTGGCACATGTTCCATTCATTCAAACAATCAAATATTGGCACATGTTCCATTCATTCAAACAATCAAAGATGGAGACATGTTCCATTCAGCCAAACAATCAAAGATGGAGACATGTTTCGTTCAGCCAAACAATCAAAGATGGAGACATGTTTCTTTCAGCCAAACAATCAAAGATGGAGACATGTTTCATTCAGCCAAACAATCAAAGATGGAGACATGTTTCATTCAGCCAAACAATCAAAGATGGAGACATGTTTCATTCAGCCAAACAATCAGTTGGCCAAGATCTTCAGGCTGGACATGATCCTCTAAGATAAATGATACTGTATGAGACATGATACTCTAAGATGGATATTACTAAGAGTTATAAAACTAAGAAGAAGAATGATACTCCAAGAGATATGAAATTCTAAGAAGATTGATACTTTAAGAGATAACACTACGATAAAAAATACTCTGAAAGATGATATTCCAATATGAACAATACTCTAATATGTGATACTTTAAGAGATATGATACTCTAATAGATGTGATACTTTAAGAGATATAATACTCTAAGAGAAATATGTTGGTCCATCTGAGAGACCGCTTATCCTAAGTTAAAAGACCAACAGGTAGCCCAATAGCAGACACAGCTGCCAGGGATAAAGTGTTAGAGACTCCCCTGTACTGGGTATTTCCTTTTCATGATGGGGTGTGGTTCCTTTCCTCATTGCCTTTCTTGTCCTACCAGCATGCCAGGTATCCATCTGGAGCATGTTGAATACAGGGATTGTATCCAACAAATGGTCTTGAAAATACGATCCTGCACAGAAAGGCGCAAGACGGACGAAGAGGTCGTTCCAAACAGAAGTGGGAGGACAACATAAAAGAATGGACCAATCTCCGAACAGAGGAAGCACATGCAGTGGCAGCTGACAGAGACGGGTGGCGTGGGGTTACCTTCATGTGTGCCCCAATGACCTCGCCAGTTACGGGATGACCTGACCTGACCCTTGCTATGAGAAGTGAACGCTCTACAACTCTTCTACTCAAACACTGAATGTTCAACTCTTGTTGTTATTGTTATTCCATAGCTACTGGGATCCCCTGCTCGTGGCAGCCCAATGCCATTCTTATATAGATACAGGTCTTCTTCAGTTGTTTCACTGCTCCGTACAGTGTGTTGGCAATTGTCGGCAGTGCTTGTAAGAATCTTTTCCTCATGTCCGCAAGAGCATTGCACTCAATGAGTAGGAGTCGAACTGTTTCGTCAGGATGAGAGCAATGTCTGCACAGGAGCAGGTGCTGGGGATTGATGCGGTTCAACTGGTTACTGACTCTGGTATGAACTGTTCAGAACTGAAAGATGAGACTTAGATCTTTTCTATATAGTTTATTTATGTCATCGTTACCTTTCGGCTTTGACATTTCACTAAATACACTGTGACCCGTTGTCCACTTGTTCATCCAGATTTCCCGAGTATTATTCTTAATAATTCATTTTACTGTGTCGACAAAACTAATGGACCAGTCTCCGACCAGAAGAGTCACAGGCAGCGGCTTCTGACAGAGAGGGATGGCGTGGAGTTGTGAGGATGTCTTCATGTGTGCCCCAACGACCTTACCGGTTACAGGATGACCTGACCTGACCTGACTGTGTAGTAACTGCATGGTCTATCCAATTGTTGTTTGGAGGCTCCTGTTTTTGTCATATCTGTCGGCTATCTCATTTCCTGGTAGCCTACTATGTCCAGGGATCCATTGCAAGGGGACATTAATCCCGTGGGCAGTGATAATGTTGTTGATCCCCACCAAAAGTGATCTCCATTTTGTTGTATGTGGAATGTTCAGAAATGCTTTGATAAAATAGTTTAGTGAGAACAGACACACTACAGACTGTATCGACAAGGTCTGTGGCAAAACCACTCGCACTAACAGAACATGCTGTCTTGAAGTTGACAAAGTTTGGTACCAATACTCACCTCAGCTAGGAGAACGAGAGCCTGGACACTGTACTTTGAGTCGGACACTTGACTTCTTTGTATCTGAGTCTTAACTGCGGTGACTTCCTTCTTCATTTCTGATTAGCCCAAGGCAGACGGGCAGTGGAACGACAGATGAGAAAGATGAACATTTCATGAGATTATTTGAAAACTTATGAAACCCAAGGCTAATAAATCGTAAATTATCAAGTGAACCAATCACACCACTGCCAGATCACATGTAATGTTTCCTGGATGTCTTTGGCACTTGAATGCCTGTCTGAGCCAGATTTGTATGTCAGGATGTCATTTGTAAATGTTAATCTTGGACAATATCGGCCAGTTTTATTGAACAGTACAGAATATCGACCAGTTTTATTGAACAGTACAGAATATTGGACAGTTTTATTGAGCAGCACAGAATATCGGCCAGTTTTATTGAACAGTACAGAATATTAGCCAGTTTTATTGAACAGTACAGAATATCGGCCAGTTTTATTGAACAGTACATAATATTGGCCAGTTTTATTGAACAGTACAGAATATTGGCCAGTTTTATTGAACAGTACAGAATATTGGCCAGTTTTATTGAACAGTACATAATATTGGCCAGTTTTATTGAACAGTACAGAATATCGGCCAGTTTTATTGAACAGTACAGAATATCGACCAGTTTTATTGAACAGTACAGAATATTGGCCAGTTTTATTGAACAGTACAGAATATCGGCCAGTTTTATTGAACAGTACAGAATATCGACCAGTTTTATTGAACAGTACAGAATATTGGACAGTTTTATTGAGCAGCACAGAATATCGGCCAGTTTTATTGAACAGTACAGAATATTGGCCAGTTTTATTGAACAGTACAGAATATCGGCCAGTTTTATTGAACAGTACATAATATTGGCCAGTTTTATTGAACAGTACATAATATTGGCCAGTTTTATTGAACAGTACAGAATATTGGCCAGTTTTATTGAACAGTACATAATATTGGCCAGTTTTATTGAACAGTACAGAATATCGGCCAGTTTTATTGAACAGTACATAATATTGGCCAGTTTTATTGAACAGTACAGAATATTGGCCAGTTTTATTGAACAGTACAGAATATCGGCCAGTTTTATTGAACAGTACAGAATATCGGCCAGTTTTATTGAACAGTACAGGTGAGAGTGAAAACTTTAGAGCAGTCAAGAACGTATTCACATCGGTTCGGATGTCCAAGATCTCAAGTATAGTGGAAGTGTTCTCTCCACCAGGACAGCTGCCATGGGTTGATTCATGTCTTGTCCACTTGTGTCGTGAGGTGTTGTGGGGAGCTGTAGTTTTCTATCCAGGTCAGGTGTGTCGCTGAAGTAGTTGCCACCCCATGCTGAATACCCGCAACAATTCCTATCCATCTAGTTCTCGGTATGCCACAGTTGCGAAAACCCTATCGTGGTGCGTTATAGGCGCACAGGGGTAGTTGGTCAAATTGCATTCTCATAGGTGGCTAAACCACTTGATTCTCTCTACATCAATATATTCAGTGGAGGTCTCTCTTCAACGTTGTTTCACATCTCTTCATTGTGCATTCTGTCTCCCCTAGTTTAGTTCATTATAGATGCCGCCAGACCATGGATTTGCCGGGACTTCACACTAGTCTACGGCTTACACTTGTGTTCACCGAAACGTGTTGTTGTTTTCTATATAGACTGGTTAATTCGTTCGTTGTGGGTGTTTTCTTCCATCCGATTGTCCTGGAATCGACATCGGTTATATGAATAGAACTACACTTAAACATGTGTCATATTTCACGGTCTAGTTCACCCGGCTGAACTTCATGAGATTGGCGCCCTGTGCCCTAGCTGCATACAGTGTCAGCTTTGTTGTATGAAATTTTTTGACACAACTTTAATGAACTGCCAATTGGAGAGAGATGAGCTCCGTCAGGTGTGTAGTGGCCCAAGACACGCCGTTGTTGTATGGCGGGAGCTGGTACTACAAACTGCAATAACAGTATCTCAACGACCCACTAGGTTATGAGACTAATGATGATCTCTATACACAAACAAATCATATCTATAGACTATCAAATAAAACAAGATACATTCTCTCAATGTCAACAACCTACCTAGAAAAACGTGAAGCCCTGACAAATAATTCAGTGGCAGGAGAAAGGAAATTGGTCCTTTTGTTATTGAATGTGGTAAAGGTTTCTTCTTCTTCTTCCTCATTCATCTTCAGACCTTGACTTCAATGACTCTAACAAAGGCAGCGGTAGACTCAAGGCTCTGTACGCTCCGTACAGCTTCTCGTGGAAGGACACTGGCTGTTGTTAAATGCCACTTCTTTTGTCGGTATACAGCGGACAGGACTGCAACATATGTTCTACCTTCATGGGGAGCTGTGCTGCAGGCACAAAGATCTGTAGTGCCAATCTTGAACTTGCTGTACAGATGGCATCTAAGTCTGTTGTGACCTGTGCGTAGCCTGAGAATTATCACCTGGTCTCACCTGGAGAGTTGATCGTAGGCATCGTTTTCTATGTGGCCAGGGTGGTCTTCTTTCTATTTTGCACTGGATGTTGCCCTGATGAATGCTTTTGTCTCATTGTATGTGATCTGTATCACTCTGCTGCAGCATTCCTCCCTCTCTGGCGAGTCTGTCTGCCCTCCTCGTTGCCTGGAATGTTGCAGTGAGCTGGTATCCACTGGACTGTGCTTTTTTTTGAAGCACTGGGACAGGTGTTCGAGCGAGTCTGCCAGAGCACAGAGTTCCTTTTCTGTGCTGGTTCTTGAGCGCCATTAACACTGCGAGGGTGTCTGTGAAAACGACCACTTGCTTTTCTGCCTGCTCCTTATAGTCTAAAAGGGTTTCAGCTGCTTGTCTTAGGGCACTGGCTTCGGCCCTGAAGTTGCTGCAGCGTCTCCCAGTGACAAATGCTGCTGAGCATACTTTGCTTTTTAGTTTTATAGTGATGCCTCCTCCCCCGTTTCCAATGGCATCTTTGGCTGAGCCATCCGTGTAGGCGTGCGTCCAGGCTGTTGGTGGAAATCTTTGGTTGATGTAATTTGTAACTATGTCTTTCTTCTGTTCCTCTGTTTGTGTCTTTTTGCCTTCAATGTTGGGGATGTTGCAAATAATATCAGGGAAGGATTTTCCTTTCCAGAGGCAGCGGATGGAGCATGCTGGTATTGGTTGGTAAAGGTTTAAACCAAGTCTTACCAAGATCATCGTGGGTCTCTCCATCTTCTGCTTCATTCTGGGGGCCAGGTTTGACTGCAAAATTTTTCCTCAGCCAGGTTGTCTGCTCTAAAGAGGACCCAGCTATGGCACTAATGGCCTCCAGGACCTTCTGGCAGATGTCCTGTAGATCTTTTTGGTTCTTCTTCTCTTCCATTGCTGGCGTCTTCTGGACGAACTCATTCAGGATTCTAAGAAAGGAGGTATAAATCAGTTACTATATTTCAACCTGTCTCAGGCTGTGGTACATATAGTAGTGGACCATCCCAAGTGAAGGTGCGGCACACACATACAAGAAAAAAGAAAGCTTTGTCACGAGGTTATCATTTATCTCTCCAGGATATCTCACCAACATTTATCAGTTTCATTTATCTCTCAATCTTTTGAGCTATTATATCTCATTTATATCATCTTTTGATTTTTTTAATCTCAATTTTAGAATTTATCATATCTCATTTATATCCCTGTATTTAGAATTTATCATATCTCATCCCCTTTAAAATTTATATCTCATTTATCGCTTCATATTTAGAATTTATCATACCTCATCCCCTTTAATATTTATATCTCATTTATCGCTTCATATTTAGAATTTATCATATCTATTTCCTGATCTTTTTATCAATGATTTTCTCATTTATTTCCTCACTTTTTGTAATTATCCTCATGAAATTAATCTCATCTTTAGGATTGATTATGATTTAATTTATTTCCTCATCTTTTAATTTATCATTATCCCTTTTTATCTACCACTCATTTGAATTTTTCATCTCATTTATCTTCCCATTTTTATATGATTTTATCCTTTATCGTTTCATCTTTTGAATTTATCATCTCATTTTTCTCATCTTTCAAATTTATCATCATCTTATTTATCTCATCTTTTGGATTTATCGTAATTTTATTTATCTCACAGTCTTTTGATTTATTATCTGATTTATCTCCACAACTTTAGAATTGATCATTATTTTCATCTTTTGATTTATCATCTGATTTATTTATCTCCACAACTATGGAATTGATGATTATTTTATTTATCTCCACATCTTTTGGATTTATCATCTTATTTATCCCCCCCATGTTTTGATTTATCATCATCTCATTCATCTCCTATCTTTATTACACTCTAGCTGAAATGTATTACTAAAGATACAGATACTAAGCAAACAATTCAATGATAACTACTTATTCTAGATTTCCTAACTGTAACTGAGGAAGATTCACCATCTTCAACCCAATAACTTAAATAAACCAACAATTAAAATTTCCCAGACCATTAATGACAAAAATTAATATTAACAAAATCTTTTGATTCTGCTGTTAGGAGGTACACTCACAATGTGAGAAGACAAAGTACTGCATTTGTTATCAAAAGTCGGTGTGATGCACATGCCTCGGCAACATTTAGTTAAAAATACAAGCTTATCCTTAACTGTTTTCTGTCCAGTACTGTGTGTGTTTTTGACATGCAAAACATAGAATTTAAGACAGTTTGCGTGGAAATCAGTATTAACACACTAGCCGAGGCCAATGTTACATAGCACTGAACTCTCGTTGGTGTGGTGGCCTGATTTATAACCAGACGTTCTGTACCTGTGTAGTCTTAGTGTTCAGGCCTCGACTCTAACGAAGGCAACAGTCGACCTGAATCTCCGTAAACTTCTATACAGCTTCTCGTGGAAGGACACAGGTTGTAGCCAAATGCTACTTCTTTTATCTGTATACGATGGGCAGGACTGCAAAATGAGTTCAGCTGTCAGTGGGGGGCGGCGCCCACGAACAAGCCACAGGCACAAAGATCCGTAGTGCCTAATCTTGAACTTATTGTACAGATGACATCTCAATCCTGTTGTGATCTGTGCATAGCCAGAGAATGATCACCTGGTCTCGTCTGGAGAGTTGGTGGGAGACAGCATTTTCTATGTGACCTTGATGGCTGCTTTAGTCTCATTGTCTGTGATTTCTGTATCACTCTGTTGCAGCATTCCTCCCTCTCTGGTGAGTCTGTCCACCGCCTAGTTGCCTGGAATGTTGCAGTATGCTGGTATCCACAGGACTATACCTTTTTTAAGCACTGGGAAAGGCGTTTGAGTGAGTCTGCCAGAGCGCTAAGTTCAGTTTTGTAGTTTAATGTATAATTTGCGACATTCCTTCAATGTTTACATGCGTTTTGAATGTGTCAATGTCAACATTCCCATCCAATAAAATTTGGATGCTAAGATAAGGGAAATGATGTATTATTTGATCGACCAATGATCACGCACCGGGATATCACATGGTAATTCAACACACATCAGACTTTGACAGGAATACACAAGAAAGGGACTTTAGTAATGTTTTTGAGGAATTTGAAGCAGAAATACACCTGCCGTAATGAGTACCAACAATTTGAAGCAGAAATACACCTGCCGTAATGAGTACCAACAATTTGATTTGCCCCTCAAATTAATGACATTTAACGCTTCATACTAATATATATACAATCTTTACTATGAATACTTCATGTCATAGATGGTTTAATTATGTATCTTACGATATTTAGATCATAATTTAAACTCAATTTGTTTAAGATTATTTTATTTTGAATAAAACTATTTGACTAATGGACTGGCAGCACTTGTCTGGGACCAAAAGATACAAATTGGCAAATTTTCCAGGACCGGAAAGGGTTAACCTTACTCCCAACAACATTTAGAACCAATAACAAATTGGAAATCAAGATAAAAAAATGTGTATATATATATATATATATATATAATACAGTACTTGTACGACGTGGAGTTGAACAGTACTTGTACGACGTGGAGTTGAACAGTACTCGTATAAGGTGAAGTCAAACAGTACTGGGGTGGGGGGGGGGCCCGCGGTGTGACCTAGTGATTAAGTGACATGGCTCACAATCCGAAGGCGCTGGGTTCGCTCCCCAATCACAGCACCAGTCGCTACCCTGGGGAAGCAAACACTTAGAAAATGCAGGAGGAAGCAGACCCTTAGATAAAATGGATGCCGACAGATGCAAAATAAAAACATAGTGCAACGCACATCGCCTTAGGGAATCGAGAAATAAGGCAAACGCAAAAACATAAAAGTTTCAAAATCTGTGCATTTTATAATGGACATTGTTCGCCTTCTGAATTCTATGTGCAATCTCTCTGTCCACTCTGCCATCATCAATGAGCATACTACCCAGGTATTTGAACTCCCGTACTTGCTTGATACCAATGTCACTACAATAAGGTAGCAGTGAAAAAGGCAAATGCAATGTTAGGTATGATAAAAATAAATATTAAACATAGGAGCAAGGAAGTGATTGTCAAACTGTATAAAGCATTAGTTAGACCTAGATTGGAGTACTGTGTACAGGTGTGGAGTCCTTATCATAGAAAGAATACAAAAAAGAGCGACAAAGCTGATAGTGGGATTCCAGAATTACAGTTATGAGGAAAGACTCAGAAAAACCGGCCTACGGTGTCTAGAAAAGAGAAGAATTCGTGGTGACTTAATACAGGTTTATAAGATGATCAGAGGAATGGATAAATTAGACTATAACAAGTTTTTTAAAATACAGCCACCCACAATAACAAGAGGGCATAGCTACAAGTTGACTAAAGAGAGGTCTAGATTAGATATTAGGAAATATTTTTTTAGTCAGAGAGTGGTGTCTGCTTGGAATGCATTGCCAGGGGAGGTAGTGGAGGCAGGGACAGTTAATGCATTTAAGAATAAATTAGATGCCCATAGTTTTTAGAGCTGGGAGATCAAAAGTCAAGGACGCAGACCCCGAGAACGTCCCAAAGTACGTTGGGAAGACAACATACGACAGTCCCTAAGTGATAGAGGGCTGGATTGGAAAGAGGCCAGGAAAAAGACGGCGGATAGAGCAGTGTGGCGTTCTCTTTGGCAAACCTCTACACCTCACGGTAGAAGAGGAGCGACTAAGTAAGTAAGTAAGCTTTTAGAGCAAGGTGATGTAAATGAAACTGGTTGTATACAGACTCTGCAGAGTCTTCTAAACCAGTTTACAGACGTTAAGGTAAATAAAAATGCTGAAAGTGCCAACGACAAAACACAAAATCTGTAGCTTCTGTTGCAGTTCCAAAATTATCCACTGACTTTGTCAGGTACCCATTTACAGCTTGGTCAACTGGTTGTTGTTGAATGCCCTCAACGAGTAGGATTACTCTTTTTGTGTGCCCTGAAAGTGACAGGTTGCTGTAGCTTACCTCACATCCACAGCGTATTGATAAAGGTGGACCGGGTCCTCCAGGCGGTTGTGCTATGCTTGGCATAATTTGCATGTCGCTCACTACTATGAGGATCACGTCGATCCACCACCTCGTTAGCCTGGCCTGCCATGAAAACAGCCGTTTTCAAGGAAGACGACTTGAGGGTATTGGCCAGTATATTTTGCCTGACTTTGACTAACAAGTCAGATCAGTATGTTGTGTCTGACCAGACTTCCTCCCCTGGTCACCAGGAAGAATTGGTCATACTATGAAAAAACTCTGACATGCCTGGTCTGTCAAACCAAGTACAACAGGATTCAAACCTGGTTGGGATTATGAGCGGCTGATTAGAATAGTGGTAGATCACTCGCTATTCATGGCAAAGGTATGGGGTTTAACTTCAGCTACCGTCAGCTTGTGTTGACCCAGCTGTAAATGGACAATTGACTGATGGCTAAAGAAGGAAAAAGGCAGCGATGAAGAGAATTGGCCACCTCACCTCACAAAGCTATGGCTTAGTACAATGAAGGCTCTAACACTTCACCCCAGAAGGCAGTGTCTTCTATGTCTATCTTTATATAAACATTTTTATAAACATTAGGTTAGAATAGTAAACCAACCTCCCATCCCATAGTGCACTGAATCTCCTATTATTTTTTATAATAATTTGTATTTAATAGTTAATTTCATAATAATTTTTGTATAACAGTTAATTTCATAATAATTGTAATATGTTAATTTTATAATAATTTTTATATAATAGTTAATTTTATATTGGTTGTTCCATCGGGGACTGTCACAAGTCTGTGGACCACCATTTGAGTAGCATAGCCATTGAGAGGAAGCTAATTTCTAAAGATACAAAACCCTGTCAACCTACTGTAGGAGCAGGAATAAGGCTGGTGGACTTAGGTTCATCTGCAGACATTCCTTCAGAAGACTCAGCAAAGATGGCCACGAGTCTAGGAGCTGAGTGCTGCTTGTGGTGTGATGCACGTATGCAAAGAAAAACTGAAGAAGGTTCACTTCTAGAGGCAGTCCCTTTTGCTGGAAAAAAAAAAAAAAAAATCAAAATTAATTGGATTGAAAACTAAAAATACATGTGTGTGTACTTATTCACTTATCATATAACCTTCAGTGTAGAGTATTCTACCTATTTAATTAGTTGTTCCTCTTCTACCCTAGGGTGTAGTCTTCTAAGTTATGTACTTAGCCAGTCCTCTTCTATCCTGGAGTGTAAAGTCTTCTACCTTATGTACTTAGTCAGTCCTCTTCTACCCTGGAGTGTAAAGTCTTCTACCTTATGTACTTAGCCAGTCCTCTTCTACCCTGGAGTGTAAAGTCTTCTATCTTATGTACTTAGCCAGTCCTCTTCTACCCTGGAGTGTAAAGTCTTCTATCTTATGTACTTAGCCAGTCCTCCTCTACCCTGGAGTGTAAAGTCTTCTATCTTATGTACTTAGCCAGTCCTCTTCTACCCTGGAGTGTAAAGTCTTCTATCTTATGTATTTAGCCAGTCCTCCTCTACCCTGGAGTGTTAAGTCTTCTATCTTATGTACTTAGCCAGTCCTCTTCTACCCTGGAGTGTAAAGTCTTCTATCTTATGTACTTAGCCAGTCCTCTTCTACCCTGGAGTGTAAAGTCTTCTATCTTATGTACTTAGCCAGTCCTCTTCTACCCTGGAGTGTAAAGTCTTCTACCTTATGTACTTAGCCAGTCCTCTTCTACCCTGGAGTGTAAAGTCTTCTACCTTATGTACTTAGCCAGTCCTCTTCTACCCTGGAGTGTAAAGTCTTCTATCTTATGTACTTAGCCAGTCCTCTTCTACCCTGGAGTGTAAAGTCTTCTATCTTATGTACTTAGCCAGTCCTCCTCTACCCTGGAGTGTAAAGTCTTCTATCTTATGTACTTAGCCAGTCCTCTTCTACCCTGGAGTGTAAAGTCTTCTATCTTATGTACTTAGCCAGTCCTCTTCTACCCTGGAGTGTAAAGTCTTCTACCTTATGTACTTAGCCAGTCCTCTTCTACCCTGGAGTGTTAAGTCTTCTACCTTATGTACTTAGCCAGTCCTCTTCTACCCTGGAGTGTAAAGTCTTCTACCTTATGTACTTAGCCAGTCCTCTTCTACCCTGGAGTGTAAAGTCTTCTACCTTATGTACTTAGCCAGTCCTCTTCTACCTTGGAGTGTAAAGTCTTCTACCTTATGTACTTAGCCAGTCCTCTTCTACCCTGGAGTGTAAAGTCTTCTACCTTACTTAGTCACTTACTATAACTGCAGCGGTAGTGGATCTTCTTTCATTCTGCAGACGTGACCAAAACCACCAAAGATGAGATTATTATTCCGCTTGAGTCTGCAAGGACTGCGGTTCGAGATTGTGTCTGATTGTCTACCTTGTTTCCTCTAGTTATCTGGACCACTTTTCTAAGATCTCTCATTTCAGAGGCCAGGTGCTGCCTGTCCTGGGCCAGGATTCACAAGTCAAAACTGGTACATTGGAGGTTGTTGTTTGTTTCGAATGCCCACAATGAGTAGATTTACTCTTTTGTGCACCTTGAAAAGGATATTATGCCATGTGATCTTGGATCAGCTATTCATAAATTATTGATGCATGCGTATTATCAGCTGAACAAAATATAATATATATATATTTATATATAAATATATATTTTCCGATTTGAAGTCTTCTTTCGAACAAAAGTACAAGTTCTGTGTATTAATAAATATCTTGCAAGCACAAAAATAAGTGTCAAATGCTATTTTGCTTATGGAAGAATGAATGACTCACTGGCTCGACTTTGTTTGTTTCGAATGCCCACAATGAGTAGATTTACTCTTTTGTGTGGCCTGAAAAGAATGTTAAGTAGCGAGTCGCAGTAGCTTTCCTCACATCCCGAGCGTGCTAATGGAGGTTGACTGGGGTCCTCCAGACAGTTGTGCTATGCTTGGTTTCATCAGTGTGTCGGTCACTACTACAGAGATCATGTCGATCCCTCACCTCATTAGCCAGGCTGCCATGAAAATAGCCGAGGTGAGGGTGTTGGCAAGTATATTTTGCCTGACCATGACTAACATGTCTGATCAGTATATTGTGCCTGACCCTGACTAACATGTCTGATCAGTATGCTGTGTCTGACCCTGACTAACATGTCTGATCTGTATGTTGTGTCTGACCCTGTCTAACATGTCTGATCTGTATGTTTCCCCTACCCTGACTAACATGTCTGATCAGTATATTGTGCCTGGCCCTGACTAACATGTCTGATCAGTATGCTGTGTCTGACCCTGACTAACATGTCTGACCAGTATGTTGTGTCTGACCCTGACTAACATGTCTGACCAGTATGTTGTGTCTGACCCTGTCTAACATGTCTGATCTGTATGTTTCCCCTACCGTGACTAACATGTCTGATCAGTATATTGTGCCTGACCCTGACTAACATGTCTGCCCTGACTAACATGTCTGATCAGTATGTTGTGCCTGACCAGACGTTAGTCTTCCTCCCCTGGTACATAGGTAGAGTCATTTTATGAAGGCAGTGCTGCTGGTTCCAAATTGAATGCAGAGTTGAAGGCCAATCTGGCACTGTTTAACCTGATGCCTCTTCTGCGTTCATCCTGAAAAGGATGTTTTGTTATGTTGTGGTGTAGTTTACAACAAAGCTGCAATATCTGTGCCTTTCGTCCTGATACACCTGATTTCGTCAAGCCAATTTCGGGACTGGGTTTGCCTTCCCTCTCCGATCCTTAATCTCTGCATGGTTGCAGTATTTCCAGGACCGCCACTTGGAGGTGGAATAGGGTCTCGGTCTGTTATGGTTCCCTGACCCTGATACAAGCGGCAAAGAATCAGATATCTAGCTGCTGTCAGCTGATTCCCTGTTGCATCTTCAGCCGCTTCTCCTTCTGTGGTCGTTCTCAATCTCCCACTACTAAACTCTGAGGGCTCTGCAATTAGCAGGATGAAGTCAGGATAACGGAATGCGCCATGTCACTAGTTTACAGATTGACTGTGACAGTTGCACCATTCGGTCCGACACAATCGTCTTCGGCGGCGTCTTCAGGCCCACTTCACAATCTGATAGACTGTAAATAGATCTGTTTCTCCTGCCGAAGACGGATGTGTCAGACCGAAAGGTGCAAATATCGCAGCCAAGCTGTAAACTGGAGAGACAACACATTCCGTTCTCCGGACTACATCTTGCTACTTGCAAAGTCCTGTTCAGGGCTTGGTAGGCGGAGATTGAGAACGAACACAGAGGAAGAGGAGAGATCTGTTTCTATGGCAATGCAGGAAATACTCACCTTGTCGAGTATCTGATAGACTATAAATATATCTGTTTCTATGCTAATGCAGGAAATACTTACCTGGTCAAGCATGTGATAGACTATAAATATATCTGTTTCTATGCTAATGCAGGAAATACTTACCTGGTCAAGCATGTGATAGACTATAAATATATGTTTCTATGCTAATGCAGGAAATACTTACCTGGTCAAGCATGTGATAGACTATAAATATATGTTTCTATGCTAATGCAGGAAATACTTACCTGGTCAAGCATGCGATAGACTATAAATATATCTGTTTCTACGCCAATGCAGGAAATACTCACCTTGTCAAGCTCACTCTGTGGAGGCTGTTTGATGGCTTGCTTGACGTTCTGGATAAGTGTATCCATTGGCAACACCCTGATAGCACTGACCAGCTCTACAAGTAGCAACTGATCACCACAGGCAAGCAGATTGTTCTGACTCTGAAAATAATCACAAATCAATAAGGTCTCCCTTGACAAAATTCTGTGGACAAAACCAACAAACAATTTGAAAGTTTGAATTTTAGGATCTGATAATTGGAGCAAAATTCAATAACAACCTCTGTGATCACTTCAACGAACTTCTCGTTGCTGATGACCAAGCACAAATAGCAGCCTCAGAAATAACAACTGTAAGAACTTATCAACAATCTTAATGAGGTCTCTATGGATTACAGTCAGAAAATCAGCATAGAAAAAACTGAGGTACTGATAATTGCAAGAGAATTAATAGAAACAACAATATTTCTACATAGCCAACAGGTAAAACAGGTGAAAAATTTCACATGACTGGGTAATATAATCTCACAGATGACAAAGACGACACCGAAATCCAAAACAGATGCAATAAAGCAAGTCAAATTATTGGGAAAATGTCTCTAATATTACAATGTAAGCACGTGACAATGGATACAAAAGAACACTATACAACACGATATCTCTACCCACATTGTGTTATATGTGCCAGAATTGGGCTTTGACAAATAAAGATAAAAGAAACATTGTAGCAGCAGAGATTAAATGCCTAAATGGCTGCACAGATAGCTTGGAGTTATAAGAATGGATAGGATCACAAATGAAGATATTAGGAGACAAGTAGGTACAACACCAGTGCTAGACCTCATCAAAAGGTAACAAACCAAATGGTTCAGCCACGTGACATGTCAAACACCAGATAGTATTCCTCAGAAAGCAATGGATACAAGGCCAGAGGTTGATCACGAAAAAGATGGATAGCAGAAGTAACAGAAACACCAAAAGCGCCCCATGTACAAAGCACATTCCAGGGTGCGATCAAGAAACCTCTTCGTAAGCTGACGCTGAAAGACATAAGCAGGAGAAACAGCTAAAAGAAAGACAGAAGATTGAAGAACAACTTTGTCCTACTAAACATGTCTGCTTCTTTGCCATTTGCTCTCAAATAACCAGACCTATTTACCTCATATACTCGGCAGTCTGTCCCAGACTTCTCTCATAACCATCCAGTTGATCTCTCAAATATTAAAATCTATTTACCTCATATACTCGGCAGTCTGTGAATCAGATAAGATAGATCAGGAGAGTTCGCAACCAGCGAGTTATAAGAGCTATCAGCATTGTATACCCTCTCAGCAATTTCAGAGCGGAGGCAGAGGCACTGAGGGCGGCAGTAGAAGAAATGGTGACAGGCAAAAGAAATGAAAGCCAGATAGTCCTGTTTACAGATGCCCTGGTCGTAGTCACAGCACTAAAAAGCTAGATAAATACTGAACTTAAATGATTTAAGAGCAGTACTCTGTCAACTATGCCAGCAGTCCGCTCCAAATAGAGTAGTGGTACAGTGGGTTCCATCCCACTGTAATATCCAAGGCAACGAGGAGGCAGACAGACTGGCAAAAGAAGGTGCAAGACTACCACAACCAGACCCTAGTGTGACCTACGAAGAGTCCAAAAGGCTTATTAGGGCCAGATACATGACCAAATGGGAAACAGAACATACTGGCTACACAAAAAATTATGCTTATTACCAGTTGAACAAAAGAGAGCAGGTCGTGGTCTTCAGACTTTGCACAGGCCACAATAGACTGAGGTACCACCTATTCAACAAATTTAAGATAGGTGGCACTGACGAATGCTCGTGTGGTACCGGGAAAATGACCGCTGAACATTTGCTGCAAAACTGCCCGCATACGAGGATCAGAGAAAGCAGATGTGGCCATCACCAGTGGCAACACTAGACAAGCTCTATGGCAGTGTCGACAGCCTCAGGATGACCGCTGCTTTTTTAGAAAAAATACAGGTTGACGTTTAACAGCGTACGAAGAAGAAGAAGAAGAAGTATACCCTCTCACTGAAGACCCAAACCACATCCCTCTCACTCACTGGACCCAAACCACATCCCTCTCACTGAATGAAGACCAAACCACATCCCTCTCGCTGAAGACACAAACCACATCCCTCTCGCTGAAGACACAAACCACATCCCTCTCACTGAAGACCAAACCACATCCCTCTCACTGAATGAAGACACAAACCACATTCCTCTCACTGAATGAAGACCAAACCACATTCCTCTCACTGAATGAAGACCAAACCACATTCCTCTCACTGAAGACCAAACCACATCCCTCTCCCTGAAGACCAAACCACATCCCTCTCACTGAATGAAGACACAAACCACATTCCTCTCACTGAATGAAGACCAAACCACATTCCTCTCACTGAATGAAGACCAAACCACATTCCTCTCACTGAATGAAGACCAAACCACATTCCTCTCACTGAATGAAGACACAAACCACATTCCTCTCACTGAATGAAGACCAAACCACATTCCTCTCACTGAATGAAGACCAAACCACATTCCTCTCACTGAATGAAGACCAAACCACATTCCTCTCACTGAATGAAGACCAAATCACATCCCTCTCACTGAAGACACAAACCACATCCCTCTCACTGAATACCAAACCACATCCCTCTCACTGAAGACCAAACCACATCCCTCTCACTGAATGAAGACCAAACCACATTCCTCTCACTGAATGAAGACACAAACCATATCCCTCTCACTGAAGACCAAAACCATATTCCTCTCATTTAGACCAGAACCATATTCCTCTCATTTAGACCAGAACCATATTCCTCTCATTTAGACCAGAACCATATTCCTCTCATTTAGACCAGAACCATATTCCTCTCACTGAAGACCAAAACCATTGTCTTCATTTACATATCAGGTTCTGCCATCAACCACGACAAAGTTAAACTACGAAACATCTGACCTTGTTAGAACTTGTGACAGCTAATGACTTTGGTCTGCGGTCATTCCATGCAACAGCAAAGGCTGCCAGGAGATTGGTGCCATGCGGGAGAGAGATTGGGCTCAGCAGTTCCAGGATGTGATGTCGTACAGCCTAGTGAAGAAACATTCCAGATTAACACATTACATCGGTGTTCCCTAATCTGGCGGTCCTCAACAATTCTCACCAGACAAATCTAGATTTAACAAATTTTAATTTGTTTCCAACATAGTATAAAAATAAATTGGATCACTGAAGCACAAGAAAGATAATTTTGGTGATAACGGTGCTGCTGGAAGTGATCTACTAATGAAAAAAAGATACTTTCCTTTACCTTTACCGTGCCTTTGTCATTTTTATCCGACTGACAAAAATGTCAGCAAAGTCGCTCCAAAGCGACCTCAAATATAAACTGTTTTAATTATATATAAATCAGGCTACCAAAAAAAATGGCTGAAAATACTGCTATTTCGATTGTTGAGAGTTCCACATCCATCCTGTTCAGTTACACTTGGTGCTGGGTTCGATCCCTATCACATCACCGACCGTTACCCCGGGGAAGCAAACCCTTAGAAAATGCAGGAGGAAACAGACCCTTACATAAAATGCATGCCAAAGTCGGATGCACTGAGTTGACAGGCGCAAAATAAAAATCGCAGTGCAACACACACCACCTTGTGGAATGAATAGAGCATAGAATAGTTATGAAAACTAACAGATATGCCCATCTTGTAAACATTGATTATCCGTCCTCTGTGACACTGAAAAAATGTCATACACAGCATGGACATCGAAATCAGGTGAGTCCATGTTTGTGCTATTTTCAATATTATCTCCGTGTTCTTGTATCTCAGAAACTAACACACACACAACAAAAACAATAACCCTCAACAAGCTCTTTCTTAATTTATGTCTCTACACACACAAAAATCATATCTATAAATCATATCTATAGACCAACAAACAAAAAGGTTACAGGTTCTCAAGTTAACAGCCGTAGTAAAACGTGACATGTTAAAAATAATTCTGTCGCAGATGAAATTACGTTAAATTGTAAATGCAGTGAGAAAAACTTAATATGGTGTTTCTTGTTGGAGCCCACTGCAAGCATTTATACAGGTTAGGAAACCTGCCAAAGATGGATGTGTCAGACCGAAAGGTGCAAATATCGCAGTCCAGCTATAAACTAGGGACACAGTGCATTCTGTTCTCTGGACTACATCCTGCTACTTGCAAAGCCCTGTTCAGGACTTGGTAGAAGAAGATTGAGAATGAACGCAGAAGAAGAGGTTAGAAATAAAGGCCAATTGTCCCTGCAGACACCATGTAGTGTACAGGCTAGGTTTTTATTTTACACCTGACAGTAACAATTCTTATGCCTTACCTAACTGAAGTTTTGAGATTAAGTCCTCTCATCAGAGAATGTGTATACAAATTATTCGGCCACTCAATCCCTAAAAAATTATTCTTAAACATTGAAAATGAACTGCCTTCTACTAAGGAAGACACACTTGTTTAACTGTCTTGTGGGGTTGAAGATGCAGCTCAGTGAATGAGCTGACAGCAGCTTACAACTCATAGCTGGCTGTTTGCATCAGGGTCAGCAAACAAGAGCTGGCTGTTTGCATCAGGGTCAGCGAACCAGAGCTGGGTGCTTGCATCAGGGTCAGCGAACCAGAGCTGGCTGCTTGCATCAGGGTCAGCGAACCAGAGCTGGCTGCTTGCATCAGGGTCAGCGAACCAGAGCTGGCTGCTTGCATCAGGGTCAGCGAACCAGAGCTGGCTGCTTGCATCAGGGTCAGCGAACCAGAGCTGGCTGCTTGCATCAGAGTCAGGGAACCATAGCTGGCTGCTTGCATCAGGGTCAGCGAACCAGAGCTGGGTGCTTGCATCAGGGTCAGCGAATCAGAGCTGGGTGCTTGCATCAGGGTCAACGAACCAGAGCTGGCTGCTTGCATCAGGGTCAGCGAACCAGAGCTGGCTGCTTGCATCAGGGTCAGCGAATCAGAGCTGGGTGCTTGCATCAGGGTCAACGAACCAGAGCTGGCTGCTTGCATCAGGGTCAGCGAACCATAGCTGGCTGCTTGCATCAGGGTCAGCGAACCAGAGCTGGGTGCTTGCATCAGGGTCAGCGAACCAGAGCTGGCTGCTTGCATCAGGGTCAGCGAACCAGAGCTGACCAAGACCATATTACGCCTCCAAGCAGTTGCCATGGAAATAGACAGCCCCCATGCTAAGATAATAGTTATCAAAGAGCTGCCGAAGACGGATGTGTCGGACCAAAAGGTACAAATATCGCAGTCAAACTGTAAACTAGCAACAGAACACATTCTGTTCTCTTGACTGCATTCTGCTACTTGCAAAACCCTGTTCAGAGCTTGGTAGCGGGAATTTTGAGAACAAATGAAGAAGAATATCCCCAAAGAGAGAAGGCAAACCCACTCTAAAAAATCTCATGCTGGATGTATTGGAATAAACGTGTAGATATTGCAGCTTTGCTGTAAATTACAACACAACTTTTCAGAATGAATGCAGAACAATCAGACAAGTTTGTATATAATGCCAGGTTGTTGGTCAAAAGCTATCCTCCTGTTCCACGAATCCAACTGGTCAGTCTCTGGAGGGTGATGTCGTCTGTTTTCTATGGTTTGCCTTTCTAACTTTCCTCTGGGTAGTAGTAGTAAATATGTTTGTTGGTGGGGGTGTGAAGGTGTGGTTGGGGGGGGGGGGGAAGAGATCAGAGAGGCATGAGGAAGTTATCATTGCTTTTAGGGGGTCACAGACTGGACATTGCTGAAAACTTGCATTATTAGATAAATAAGGACAACCTCAGTCACTGAGCCTGCGCGGGGCAGGGGGGGGGGAGAGGGGTAGAGAAGAGAGAGCAAACAAGAGCGAAAGAAGATGGAGAGTGGGAGGATGGGAGAGAGAGTGAGAGACAGTGAGAGAGAGATAGAGTTGGAGAGAAAGAGAGTGGTAGTGTGAATGTGTGAGATAGAAAGAGTAAGAAAAAGAATGGGAGACAGAAAAAGAGAGACGGACAGAGAGTGGAAAAGAGAGAGAGAAAGAGATCATGGGAGAGAGAGTGAGAGAGAAAGAGAGTGGTAGTGTGAGTGTCTGAGATAGAAAGAGAATGGGAGACAGAAAGAGAGAATAGGAGACTATGGAAGAAAGAGAGAGAGAGACTAAGAAAGCATGAGAGAAAAAGAACAAGAAAACTGAAAGTCAAGACTTGAAATGAACTGATCTGGCCAGGACGTCATCTCTATCCTACCTGTTTTCTACAACAAGATCAGGTGGTGACCTCAGCAGTGAGCCTCCTTGCAAGAAGCCTGTGCAACAACATTTATGTGCTCTAGTACAGCCCACTGTAATGGCCTTCTACAATATGCATGGCATAGGTATAATATTCATGTTCGTTCCTTCCCTACAATAGGGACCTTGCATTTCCACAATAATGGTTAATATATGACACGCCCAAATGAAGAAAATCTGTCAGTACGTCAAGAGGCAGAGTTAAAAGAAGAAACTGCATGTCAGTAACAAAAACAAAAGGGAGAAGAAGCTGCACCTTAAAATCTCCGACTGCTGGATGACTAGTAACATAGGAGACGCCATCTTCCGTCGTCATGGCAACAGCTTTCCATAACGTTGCCATGCACGCCATGACGCGGGGGAGAATGCTCAGCAGACGGCTCCTGGCATCTAACACAGGAGAGACTGGTGGTGAATCTCTGGCGGGGCTAGGCTCCTGTGAAGCAAAGGCAATAGGCTAAATAACACTTGAAAACCTAAATTAGAACTGATCATGCATTGTTAAATTAGGAAGTGCCTATCTGTCATGCCTATTTCATACTGGTGGTGATGATGATGATGATATAATCCCATTAGCTGTGAGCTGGCAGCCCTGGGCACAAAGTTAGGAGGTGTTCGACTGACTCCTCGTAGTCATGGCAGAATCTGCAGTTTGGTTCACGTAGTATTTCATATCGGCAAAACTTCCCTTAGTCGTTGTAACAACAGTTTTTGTGGTTGACTCCTTGACGGCAGAATTTTTTCTCCTGTCATAAAACTCCCACACAATATTATTCACTTGAGACCAATTTAAGGTCAGTAATATTTAATTAACCTGTCACATATTTTATACTACTAGGACTGGCTACTACTAGGACTGGCTTCATAGCTATCTGTGCCCACTGCCTAAACCTGGTAAGGACTCCACGCTTCTCGGCAGCTATCGAATAATCAGCATACAAAAATGTATATGGCAAATTGCTCGAGAAGATAGTGGCCAGGAAAATAATGGCCTACCTTGAACGGGAGCAGATTCTACCCGATACGCTGGGCAGCTATAGAACAGCCAAGGAGACCTGGGCTAACGCTGGAACTTTCACGTATGATGTGTACGAGGGGTTTCAGTCAAAGCACGAAACAGTCGCGGTGTCACTCGACCTGGAAGACACATACAACCGTGTCGATTTTGGGATCTTAATGACCTGTCTGAAGCAGTGTGGTTTAAAGCCATGGCTGGTTAGTTTAAGATCAGCTGCTCTGATGGAAACAACAGTTGCGCTACGTGTGGGATCGTGGACATCAGAGCCGAGGCGAATATGTCCAGGACTGTCTCAAGGGTCTCCGCTCTCACCGGTGCTGTTCAACATTTACACAGTAAAAATGGCCAATATTCAACCCACAGGGACAGGGAGAACGTTGACATTTGCCGATGACATCCTAGCGTACAGAACTGGCTCAGGCAGGCAATAGTTGGTCAAAGACATCCAGGAAACCTTGCAAGGAATCTCACAGTGGTGCGGCGACTCAAGCTCCAAGATCAATCTGAACAAGGCCTGTATGATGTGGTGCTCTTTGAATAATTCCATAGTAAAGGCTGAACTCCCGGGCATCACTTTTGATGGTTGCACCATCGACAGGTGTGACAGGTTGAAATACCTCGGAGTGACATTTGATCGCAGTCTTTCCTATAACTGCCATGTTGACCAGATCGTACAAAGATGTAAGAGAGGGTTAGAAGCACTCAAGACCATGGCTGCTGCCGACTTGGAACAACGCCTCCTGTTCATCTTATTTCGTCAGGTCGTGTTGTCTGTCATCGATTACGGACTAGGCATCCTTACACTATCAAGAACTCAGTGTATAAGGTTGGACCGCATCCAGAATGAAGGTATGCGTCTGGTTCTGGGCTGCACTAGAGATACCCCGATTGTGATGATGCGGTACATGTTGGGATTGTTATCGGTGACATCCAGACATAAACTGGCACAAGTCAAAGCCTATATGCGTGTCACCATAGACACTCGACACCCTCTGCACAGTAGTATCTCAGATATCAAGAATCAAGAGAGGGTCATCATGGATGGCACAGGCTGAGACAACAATCGGACACGTCAGTCCAGCTGACACGATAGCCAAAGTGGAAGAATGGGTCCACACTGGTGATAGAATGATAG
Organism: Ariolimax columbianus; assembly: GCA_036924085.1. Taxonomy (NCBI): domain Eukaryota; kingdom Metazoa; phylum Mollusca; class Gastropoda; order Stylommatophora; family Arionidae; genus Ariolimax; species Ariolimax columbianus. The sequence continues at coordinate 4,405,590 of JAVGWX010000011.1, read as the reverse complement.
AGTACCAGAGAGTCATCATAACCTTAGGCAAGGAATGCAGAGAACGGAACAACGAGAGAGCAGAGCACGAGGTAAATCAGCTGATAACTGAGAACACACAGGAGAGTGGCGCTGTCATATACACCGATGGATCAGTCGTGCGCAGTCGGACATCATGCTGGGGTTTCTCGGCTAGAGTGAGAGGAGAGGTCGTTGCTGAGTGGGACATCAGGCTGGGGTTTCTCGGCTAGAGTGAGAGGAGAGGTCGTTGCTGAGTGGGACATCAGGCTGGGGTTTCTCGGCTAGAGTGAGAGGAGAGGTCGTTGCTGAGTGGGACATCAGGCTGGGGTTTCTCGGCTAGAGTGAGAGGAGAGGTCGTTGCTGAGCGCAGTAGGGCATACATGTCAACAACCTCCAGTATGAGAATGGAGACGGAAGCAGTGACCTCAGCACTGAAATCGATATCTGAGACTTCTATAACAAAGGCAGTCATCGCGACAGACGCGCAAGCCGTACTTCAGAAAGTACAGAAGGGATGGCTTAGGTACGAGTGGATAGCTGCTGTCGAGGCCTCAAACCTCCAGGTGCTGACCTGGATCTACTGTCCGGCTCATGCTGGGGTTCAGGGCAATGAAAGAGCTGACATCTTGGCTTCACGGGCTCCTATCATGGATACATTGGTGATGGACAGAAGTGACATTTTGAAATCAACCAATGACCGCCTGCTGGATGAGGACACCGCAATAGATGAAGCAGCAATCCACAGACTGCAAAGTTTCGACATTAAACGAGGTTCGAGCGGAGTAGGGCGCATGAGAGGGCGGTGCAGGAGCGTGTACAACCAGCGAGCTACAGGGACCATCAGCATCCATACCTTACGCCATTTGATGAGAGAGACTGAGCACCTATGGGTATGCCCGGAGTGCAGTGACGTTGATTCTTAGAAACAGAATATTATATACTAAACTATTCACACAACTGAATGATGAATAGAGTGGAACAAAACAAAAATTGTACAAGTGGGGATGCAGATTAGTGCTGTGGCATAGTTTAATTTTCAACCTCCTCCACACAAATTGTTTGCTCACAGCTCAATAATTCTGTTATTTAACCAAACCTGAACATGACAATCACTAACAATCAAAGATATTCCAAGTTGAAAGATGTTCCTAAAGTTTCTCCTTATTAGCTGTAATAGTTTTCTATCTTATCTATCTATCGTCAGTCCACTTTTAGTAGTCCCTGGATGGAATATGCAATCGCCTATTTTTGGGACTGGTGGTGGCGGAAGCGCAAATTAGAGCAAGGTTGACCCACAGCCTGTCAGGTGCCACCTATGACGCTCCGCTAACCACATAACCAAGACCTGATGTATAGTCACACAAGGTCCCTTTTTTGTGACATATTCTCTGTGGGACGAGAATACCTAGAATAATTTGAGTAGATTTTTAACTTTAATTTTGCCCAAGCAGCGGAGCGGTCGTTAACCAAAAAAATATACATTATGAATTTAGAGTGCTACATGGAAGAAGAGTTACAATATTCAATGTCAGTTTCGTGTTGGTGCTGTTGTATGGAGCCGAAACATGGAGAATGACCAAGGTCATTCAGCAAAGACATCAGTTCTTCTTTATCCTTTAGCACGCCACATTCTTTTTGAAAAAAATTTGACCTAATTAATTTTCTTAATTAGTCACTATGGTAGTCGTTTTTCAAAATTTTTAATTTTTATGTTTGTTTGTCAATAAATATGATTTTCTGGCGTGTAGACACACAATAGGATAACAAACATGTGGGTGTTATTGTTGTTGTTGTGTGTTTGTTAGTTTTTGAGATACAAAAAGATGAAGTTGAAAATTTATGAAAATCTCAGAAAAAATTTGGGCTCGACCACTAGGCCTAGTCGCCTCGATAGAAAACCATGGAAACCATAACAACGTATCGATACTGTGTTTACAATATCGACACAACTGTTAGTTTCCAATTCAAACGTAGTTCTTACATCTAAACAAACTACTCGATAAAGATCTTTCCCAACAACCTACTTCCCCTTTCGCAAAAAGTCGGCTTGCTCCAAACGGCGTATACAAAATTAAAACTGTTCAAAAGCCATTTGTAATCGAACATACGATACTTTAACCGGCAAAATATCGTGTATATATGGAGCATGTATTCAGCAGTAAAAAATGGCTGTTTGTAGAGGGACTCCGTACACCGTTTTTGTAGGCCTAGTGTGTCGGCTAGCACTCGACCATGGCGTGCTAAAGGTTAACAGGATGATTATAAAGATGATTGACCTAAAGTGGCAAGACATGATGAGGAATGAAGACCTAGGAAAAAGAAGTCAGTCAACAATAGCAGCTAGAACAACAAATTAAGTGAAGAAAATGGGACTGGATTGAGGAAAGCACTGTCAAATATATCCAGGCTAGCTCTCACATAGAATCCTCATGGGAAGAGAAAGAGAGGGAGACCTAAAAATACACGGAGAAGTGAACATGAGACGGAACTGCAGTTAAATAGTTACACCTGGAGAGAGGCAGACAGAGTAGTCTAGGTTTGTGGATGTTAGCGAGATGTGGTCAAAGTTGTTGCAACAGATTTTTATGAGATAGATTTGTTTAGTTTGTTTATGGAGATATGGATTGGCTTCGTTCATTCTCAATCTCCCTCTACCAAACCCTAAAAGGGCTTTAAGTAGCAGAATGTAGTCCAGAGAACGAAATGCGCTGTGTCGTAGTTTACAGCTTGGCTGCGATATTTGCACCTTTCAGTCCGACACATCCGACTTGAGCAAGCATTTTTTGAGTACCGGGTTAGCATTCCCTCTTCGATCCCTTCTCCTTAGCCAGTCTGCCCTGCTGCAGCCTGTTATCCAGGATCACCGCGTGGAGGTTTAGAAAGGTCTTGGTAGCTCTGGTTCGCTGGTCCTGACGCTAGCAGTCAGCTATGGGTCGCTGACTGCTGCAGCTCATGCGCTGCTCGGTGTCTTGATCTTTATGTAGATATAATAAATACCTTTGGAAACTAACAGATATGATATCTTGTTAAGAACACTATCAGAGCTTTGTGGCAATTTTATGGATTTTTTTAGGAGCGACGTTCCGTAATCGTGGAGTCTAAATATTTGTGCATTGTTTCATAAATTGCCACCATCTTCTTGTATCTCAGAACTTAACACACACATATCAAAAACCATAACACCAACACGTTCTTTATTAATTTATGTTTCTACACACAATAAAATAATATCTATAGACCGACAGATAAAAAGGTTACAGGCTAAAGTCAATAAACATAGTAAACGTGACGTGTTCAAAAATAATACAGCCGCAGATGAATTTTTGATGGAGTATGGCTGAAGTTAAGAAAAAAGAACAGAAGATTGACTTGACCCAATTATTGTTCTTATGGTGTACAGTTTCTACCGGAAGGGTTGTCGCTCACCATATTCAAACTTCTTAGTCTCACTTATGACATGCCTGGTAGGTTTCAGTATTTCCCTTTCAAGTCCCCCTAACACACAGGTGTGTAGAAACACTACCCTAAATAACTGAAAGGAAAACTCTTAAGACGTTATAATAGGCTGGGGGAGTTACCTTCCCACTAGTGACTGGGTTGAAAACATGGATAAGGTTCGTCAAGATCTGGCCTGCGCTGGCTGTCTCTGTCGAGATGTTAGTGCTTGTGGGAGCAGGTTGGCCTATCGACACGGGGTTGGTATTGTCTAGAAGGCAGTAGTGACACAGTGTTGTTAGACCTTCCAACATGCTAACTACATGGTCAGGTGGCACTTTCTGCATGCTGGATCTGTTGGGTAAAAACAATGGATTGTATGTTTGAAATTTGCTGGAGAGGACTGATGGATAATTACTGTAATAAGTTATGGAAGTATTAATTACTGTGACAAATTATGGAAAGTGAGTAATTACTGTAATAAGTTATGGAAGTATTAATTACTGTGACAAATTATGGAAAGTGAGTAATTACTGTGATAAGTTATGGAAGTATTAATTACTGTGACAAATTATGGAAAGTGAATAATTACTGTGATAAGTTATGGAAGTATTAATTACTGTGACAAATTATGGAAAGTGAATAATTACTGTGATAAGTTATGGAAGTATTAATTACTGTGACAAATTATGGAAAGTGAATAATTACTGTGATAAGTTATGGAAGTATTAATTACTGTGACAAATTATGGAAAGTGAATAATTACTGTGATAAGTTATGGAAGTATTAATTACTGTGACAAATTATGGAAAGTGAATAATTACTGTGATAAGTTATGGAAGTATTAATTACTGTGACAAATTATGGAAAGTGAATAATTACTGTGATAAGTTATGGAAGTATTAATTACTGTGACAAATTATGGAAAGTGAATAATTACTGTGATAAGTTATGGAAGTATTAATTACTTTGACAGATTATGGAAAGTTAATAATTACAGAACTGGATTATGCAAAGTGAATAAACATTGTGATAAATTATGGACAGTTGATAAGTAATGTGACAAATTATGGAAAGTGAATAATTGTTGTGACAAATGATTCTCAGTTATTAGTTGTTGTAATAAATTATTGAATGTGAATAGTGGATGTGACAAACTATAGTAAGTGAATTTTGACAAATTATGGAAAGTGAATAGTGGCTGTGATAAATTATGGGAAGCAAATTGCGACAATTTTTAAAAATTGTATCAATATTGAGTAGAATTATGCAAAGTGGATAAACACTGATAAATTAAGGACAGTTGATAATTAATGTGACAAATTATGGAGGAAATTATTAAAGTGCAAATTATTATCAGTTAATGATTGCTGTAACAAATTGTGGAAAACAAATTATGAAAAGTGAATTGTGACAAATTATGGAAAGTGAATAGTGGCTGTGATAAATTATGGAAAGTCAATTCAGACAAATTATGGAAATTGAATAATTGCTGTGACAAATTATGGAAAGTGAATAGTGGCTGTGACAAATTATGGAAAGTGAATAGTGGCTGACAAATTATGAAAATATTACGTTGTTTATATAAAGATAAAGGTCTCACTTTTTTTTGCTCAAATCTGTAGCAATAATCTCCAGATTCCGGCACAGTTGCAACACGACACACAGGACCGTGCGAGCCATAGCCTTGCCCATGTAGGGAAGAGCAGAGGTGACCAGTCCGATCCAGTGACGATGCAGGTGGCAGTGGTGGTGCTGTTTGAGAGCGCTCCAGACGGCGCTGAGGAACATCTCTTGTTGAATGATGGGAAGGTTTGGGTTGTAGTGGACATTAAGCAGTGATGACTGTGAACAGAAGTGTACATGTTATGCAGTTGTCCATTGCAAGCAATGATGCTGACAGCATCAGGATAGCAAAAAATGTGAGAACATCTTTTAAGGTCTGATAGTGTGGCTTGCGTTTTAATTAGATGTAAGTAAGGAAGATTTGCACTATCATTAACTGCACTCTCTCATCCTGAACTACCTTGGTCCAGTGGCAAGGCAAGGTAGAGACAATTGACTTTGCTTAAGGTTATTATACTGGTTTAGAAGATTCTATGGAGACTGTATACAACGAGTTTCTTTTACATTTCCTTGATCTAAAAACTATGCGCATACAATCTATTCTTGAATGTATTAATTGACCCTGCCTCCTCTATTTCCTGTGGCAATGCATTCCAAGCATTCACTACTCTCTGACTAAAAAAATATTTCCTAATATCTAATCTGAACCTTTCTTTAGTTAATTTGTAACTTTGCCCTCTTGTTCTTGTAGGTGGTTGTATTTTGACAACAACTTATGTCTAATTTATCCATTCCTTTGATTATCTTATAAACCTGTATTAAGTCAACTCGAATTCTTCTCTTTTCTAGACGCCGCATACTGGTTGGTCTGAATCTTTCCTCATAACTGTTATTCTAGAATCTCACTATCAGCTTTGTCGCTCGTCTTTGTATCCTTTCCAGCATGTTTATGTCTGCTCTACGATTTGGACTCCCCACCTGTTCCCAGTACTCCAATCTAGGCTTAGCCTTATACAGTTTGACTATCACTTCCTTTGCCATTTCACAGGTTGGCAGATTATTTTCTTTCTTCTCTGGTTTTCTCCAGGTCACGTGGCTTGGGAAGGAATTTAATTAATTTCTTAACACTTTTGACAAGACAATGGCCAACAGCCCGTTGTTTTGATTTTTAATTGTCAAGGTTTCTTTTACATGTACAGCATGCAAATGGGACATCCGAGTTTATTGTCCATATCTGACAGGACGAAGCATACAATCTCTCCTACACTGAGACCAGGGGGCTGCTTGAAACTTATGAGATTTAAACATCCTGTTTTGTGCTTTTGTTGGCTTCTTGAGAAACTTGTCTTTTCTCTCTAGTACAGCAATCCCCTTATATTATACAGAACATCATTATACCCCAGGTAGACTCATAGGTGCTCTGTTTTCTCTCTCTCTCAGCAAAGAGTATGGAGACTGTTGGTTCTTGTAGCTATCTGGCTGTAAATGTAACATATTTTATTTGATTAGTCGCTGGTCAGTTGTTCTACCATCGGGTGTAAAGTTTTCTACCATTGGGTATAGTCTTATAACATCGGGTGTAGAGTTGTCAACCATTGAGTGTAGAGTCTTCTACCATATATGTAATCTTTCTTTTCCATATAGCTTATACTTTCAACATTATGGGATAGCTGGCCCCAATCCCCAACCCTGCTTATTCACCTGACATGTTACAGTGTTACTAGCCCTGCTCCCAATTCCAGACCCCAATAACATGCAGGTGGATACTAACTTACTTTCTGTAGTTAATTTCATTTTGGGATCAAGATGCTGAGCAGCGCATGAGCTGCAGTGGTCAGCGACCCATAGCTGACTGCTAGCATCAGGGCCAGCGAACCATAGCCGCCAAGACCCTTCTACACCTCAATGCGGTAATCCTGGATAACAGGCTGCAGCAGGGCAGACTGGCTAAGGAGAAGGGATCGAAGAGGGAATGCTAACCCGGTACTCAAAAAATCCTTGCTGAAGTCGGATGTGTTGGACCGAAAGGTACAAATATCGCAGCCAAACTGTAAACTACAACACAACTCATTCCCTTCTCTGGACTACATTCTGCTACTTACCCTTTCAGAGTTTGGTATCAGGAGACAGAACGAACGAACGAAGAATAATTTCATTTTGATAACAACTCACAGTTAAATGTGTTCTCTCTCCTGCGGATGAGCTGCCATCAGACATGCCCTGCGCCAGCCGGATCTGATCCTCGAGCATGATCATCACCAGCATCAGTTGCAAGAGCTTCATCTGGAATGTGTCGTTCACACTTGGGTCAAGGCTGTTCTCATTGAAGTCTATAATCATTTCTGTCAGTTTGACCGCATCGGCTTTGTTGCTGCTGGTGGGAGCACTGCGGCCTTGGTTGTACACTGAAGCAAGAAGGCAGTGGAGCAGAGACTTCTGCAGCTTGCAACGAGACAAAAGATCCGAGATGTAGGACACAAAGTTCTTGCCACTTTCCTTCATGATTGACAGCAGCTCGGACACCATGAGGCTCAGAATCTCTATGCCCAAGATGTGAACCTAGACAAAGAAAGATCAACATTTTACATGTAAAAACGTAAACTAGCAAGCTAACCTATACGACACACCATTATAACAATTACGCAATTTCATAACATCTGCAGTGTTCTTTTAGTGTTACGTTTTTTTTCTAGGGTTGCTGAATTTGAAAGCCTGTAACATTTTTATTTGATGGTCTATCGAACTCTTCATCAACTCCTGCACCAGTAAAAAGGGTATTAGCAATGCTACTGTTGCTACTAGACCCGACCAACACCTCCTCATCGCAGTCACTATCAATATGGAATTCATCAAAAATGACTGATCGTTCTTTGTCATTGAAAAAATGAAAAATCGGCTTTGAAATCCTTTGTAAAATACTAAACGCTGTTCCCGGGCAAAATAAACTGGCAAAAGTTGCTTCCCAGCTCAATTACGCATGAGGTAGCCAATTACCATCCGTTTCCATTGAATTAACCCAAAAGTATAATTATACACATGATACTAGGTTCTTCTTCTTCTTCGTTCGCAGTCAGACATCAACCTTTATTTTTTCGAAAAAAGCAGCGGTCATCCTGAGGCTGTCGACACTGCCATAGAGCTTGTCTAGTGTTGCCACTGGTGATGGCCACATCTGCTCTATCTGATCCTCGTATGTCGGGCAGTTTTGCAGCAAATGCTCAGCGGTCATTTTACCGGTACCACACGGGCATTCATCAGTGCCACCTATCTTCAATTTGTTGAATAGGTGGTACCTCAGTCTATTGTGGCCAGTGCGAAGTCTGAAGACCACGACCTGCTTTCTTCTGTTCAACTGGTAATAGGCATCGTTTTTTGTGTAGCCAGTATGTTCTGTTTCCCATTTGGTCATGTATCTAGCTCTAATAAGCCGTTTTGACTCTTCGTAGGTCACACTAGTATCTGGTTGTGGTAGTCTTGCACCTTCTTTTGCCAGTCTGTCTGCCTCCTCATTGCCTTGGATGTTGCAGTGGGATGGAACCCACTGTACCACTACCCTTTTTGGTGCGGACAGTTGGCATAGTTGACAGAGTACTGCTCTTAAATCATTAAGTTCAGTATTTTTCTGGCTTTTTAGTGCTGATTATAGGTTCAATATCGATTGCGATCGATTGGAAAATCCTCGGCCTACAGGGGATTAGATAATTTATGATTTAGGCTTAGGAAAGCATCTTGCAAAGTGGTAAAGGTTAAGAAAAACATTATGGTGCCAAATGCTGTCGTAGCTGGGAGAAGAAACGTGAGGATAAACTCTGAACTAATTTAAATGCCCACCAAGATATTGCCCTTGTGGATTCCAGGTAACAGAGATTGATTAAATATAAAATTATACTTGTGGGCAAATATATGCATGCCCAAAATGATGCCCAAAGGTCGGGCGAAGATGCAACAGTGAATAAGCTGATAGCAGCCAGCGACTCATAGCTGAATGCTTGAATAAGGGTCAGTGAACCATATCTGACTGCTTGCATAAGGGTCAGTGAACCATATCTGACTGCTTGCATAAGGGTCAGTGAACTATATCTGACTGCTTGCATAAGGGTCAGTGAACTATATCTAACTGCTTGCATAAGGGTCAGTGAACTATAGCTGACTGCTTGCATAAGGGTCAGTGAACCATAGCTGACTGCTTACATAAGGGTCAGTGAACCATAGCTGACTGCTTGCATAAGGGTCAGTGAACCATAGTTGACCAAGATCAAAATCTGCCTCCATGTAGCGGCCATGGAAACATGTTGCACTTGTTACTTGTGTAGCCTGGTCAAGAGATGGCACTCAACGAAGCCAGCTGAAATCAGATGTGCCGAAAGGCACAGATATCGCAGCGACGCTGTAAACTGCGATACAACTTTCCTTTCAGGACGAACGAAGGAGAAGATACTTGAAGTTAAAATATGCATCATATCATACTCACCATCCTGTTTCCGAGCAGCTCCTCATTGGTCAGTTTGCTCATCATGAGGTTTGGGTAGTAGCCTCTCACAAAGTACAAACACAGCGAGATGACAATCTCAACAAACATGTTGCTACGGTAACTGGACATCACTTCTGGGGGCAGGTCTCCAAAGAAGTTCTTGCCAAACACTGACTTCCTGTGTCGACCTAATATAGACAAGAGCACTATGATATTAGTGAGCTTAGCGGTTGAACTTCATGCAAACACTGACTTCCTATGTGGACCTAATATAGACAAGAGACCAATAACGTGTGGGCTTAGTAGTTGAGTTTGAAGACTTGGGATCCTAACCAACCTGTTCTAATACCTCCTCTGTAACTGATCTTGAGAGAGAGAGAAAGAGAGAGATAGATAGAGAGAGAAGTTGGGACATGATGGGATATGATAGCAACAAGCATCAAAGGTATTCAGACAAATAGCTACACAAAAAAACGATGCTTATTACCAGTTGAACAGAAAAAGAGCAGGTGGTGGTCTTCAGACTCCACACAGGCCACAACAGACTGAGGTATCATCTATTCAATAAACTGAGTTGACGTCTGACAGTGTACGAAGAAGAAGAAGACAATAAACTGAATACTACTGACGAATGGACCTGTGGTACAGGGAAAATGACGCTGAACATCTGCTGCAAAATTGCCCGACATACGAGGACCAGAGAAAGCACATGTGGCCATCACCAGTGCCAACACTAGACAAGCTCTATGGCAGTGTCGACAGCCTCAGGATGACTGTGGCTTTCTTCGAACAAATTCAAGTTGACGTCTGACAGCGTACGAAGAAGAAGACAAATAGCTTTGGGTATCCCAAAAGGCCATAGTTTTAGAGTTAAAGCTGATTTCCTGAACTATCCAAGCAAGAGATGATACCAGTGCCCTTGACATTCCTCCTACCCTAATGGCCAGGTCTGCTCATGTATTCAGGCACTATGAGAGATGCAATAAGTGTGCTTCCCTATAGTGTAGTCAAAGTTAGCAAGTCCCACCAATGTAGTTCACAGTTATTGGACTAGCAGGCAATTCATTATTTGATCTCAAACATATACTTTATTAAGGGCAACGAGTGACACAATGATGGAGTAGTTCAAGTTATGGACTTGGGTAAAAATCTTTCTTTGATCTCAAACAAGGCCTTCAGAAGGTAATTTAGTGACAAATTATTTGACTTTACTTAATCTCCTCTCTTCTACCCTGGGATGTAGAATATTCTACCCTCTACCATTGAGTATAGTCTTCTGCCCTTGGATATAGAGTCATCTGCCCTTGGATATAGAGTCTTCTACCCGTGGATATAGAGTCTTCTACTCTTGGATATAGTCTTCTACTCTTGGATATAGTCTTCTACTCTTGGATATAGTCTTCTACTCTTGGATATAGTCTTCTACCCTTGGATATAGAGTCTTCTACCCTTGGATATAGAGTCTTCTACCCTTGGATATAGTCTTCTACCCTTGGATATAGAGTCTTCTACCCTTGAATATAGAGTCTTCTACCCTTGGATATAGAGTCTTCTACCCTTGGATGTAGATTCTACCCTTGGATATAGTCTTCTACCCTTGGATATAGAGTCTTCTACCCTTGAATATAGAGTCTTCTACCCTCTACCCTGGGGTGTAGAGTCTTCTATCATGGGATGTTGTGTCTCCTGCCATGGGATGTTTGACAGCCTGTTGATATATATATACACATGTGTCGAATGTGCATTTCTAATGATAGAATTTTGATTTCACGACCTGGAAAATGATTAATTATTTGACCAAACTAACAATAGTGACTCCGGATTGCACATGGATATTCAGCAGCAATCAGATTCAGACTTTGACACCAAAGGAAAATGGCTGTGGTATCGATATCGAGGGATTACGGAGAAATGCTCATGATGTTGGCAGTAGTAAAATAAAATTTGATTGTCGTATTATCTCCTTCTGCATTAATGACATTTAACACTTCATACTAACTTACGGTTAGGGAAGGAAAAGGCAGCGAGGAAGGGAACTGGACACTCTACCTCACATAAGCTGAGGCTTAGTGTACTGAAGTCTCTAACACTTTATTCCTGTCCAGAGGTTACGTCTGCTCAAAGACTTCCGTTACATTTTACTAATATATTTGTATTATGAATACTTCATGTCATAGATAATTTAATTATGTGTCTTACGGCATTTTAATTGCAATTTGTGGCCAAAAATTCAGCACAGTGCTGATATCAGCCAGTGACTCACAGCTAGCTGCTTGCATCTGGGTCAGCGAACCAGATCTGACCAAGACCCTATTCTGCCTCAAATCAGCAGCCCTAGAAACAGGCTGCACTAGTGTAGTCTGGGTAAGGATTAGGGAATGAGGTGGACAGGCAAACCCAGCACCCAAAAAGCAAATGGGATGTGTCCTGCCTAAAGGAGCAGATATCGCAGCATCGCTGCAATCTATGACACTGAATTTGTTTAACCTGTAGCACTCCAATGTCCGATCTCTTCTAACCAGCTCGGCCTGCAAAAACGGTGTGCGGAAAAATTTTTTTTTTTTTTTTTAACGGAGTCACTCCTGACAGCCATTTTTTACTGCCGAGTACGTCCTCCATATATACACGATATTTTGCCGGTTAAAGTATCGTATGTGCGATTACAAATGGCTTTTGAACAGTTTTAATTTTGTATACGCCGTTTGGAGCAAGCCGACTTTTTGCGAAAGGGGAAGTAGGTTGTTGAGAAAGATTTTTATCGCGTAGATCTGTTTGTTTAAATGAAAGAACTACGTTTGAATTGGAAACTAACAGTTGTGGCGATATTGTAAACACAGTATCGATACGTTGTTGTGGTTTCCATGGTTTTCTATCGAAGCGACTAGGCCTAGTGGTCGAGTCCAAATTTTTCCCGAGATTTTCATAAATTTTCAACTTCATCTTTTTAAATCTCAAAAACTAACAAACATACAACAAAAACAATAACACCCACATGTTCGTTATGCTATTGTGTATCTACACACGAGAAAAACATATTTATTGACAAACAAACATAAAAGTTACAAATTTTGAAAGACGACTACCACGGCGACTAATTAAGAAAATTAATTAGGTCAAATTTGTTTCATAAATTATGTAGCGTGCCTAAGGTTAATGCAATTATATTAATACGTTTTATTAGAGGTTGACCTACCTAGCAGAGATTGCAGCTTTGCCAAATGAGGTGGTCTCACAGAACTAATGCTGGTGGTGGCCATCGCTGTGACGACCAGACGCGGGCACGAATGAAGCATTGCTCGTAAGGTAGACAAGGCATACAGCGTGCGGCGATAGTCAAACTGCTGAGAGTACAGCAGCATATGCATGTGCAACTCGTGGATATCCGTGCTGGGGTCAAGGTCACGGGGGTCTATCGGACAATGAGAGGTCTGCTCCAAGTCCTGCATTGTGAGGCTGTCTGTGCTTCCATTCTTGTTGTTTGAGTTAGTTGTATGGTGGTATCGCAAGCTCTCACTGGCACTGGATGTATTCTTGCTGTCTCCACTCTCACTGCCAGATGTGGACTCAGCATCAATCTTTCTCAAGTCATCTAAGCTTGGGGAGATAAAGGACTGCTCCAAGCCAAGACCAGACTGGGTCTTCGTAGAAAAGTCACCTTCGCTCTCGCTAGGTGTTCCTACGTCAGATACTTCCATTATTGCTGAAGCTATTACACCATCTAAGATCCATCTAGCAACATCCTCTGGGGTGGTGCCATCATCCAGCATGGGTTCTTCCATGAATTCTATATCCTCTTCTTCAGGTTTTTCTTCATCAGAAGAGGGACCAGTGATTGTCACGCCCGTTGAAGCATCCTCCATAGAAAAGTGATCCTCCACCATCTCTGAACCATCAAAATATATGCCTTCCTTCTTACAGGTGTCAGTATTAAGCCTTTTCACCCCCTCCAGGTTCGGCATTGACGCAGACTGAGGAAAGTCATAGCCATCAAATATCAACTTGTCGAGGGAACTCTCTGAACCAAATGGATTTATTCTTAACTTTATTCTCTCCGGGTTGACCCGTTCGAAGGAAAGATCTGTGACGGAATGGGTACGGACAGGTGCCGTACTATGACCGCCCTTATTGTTCATCACAGACAAGGCATAAGATTTCAAATCCTCCGTCGATTTCTGGACCAGCTTCTTGCCCAGCTGTGGATGCTTGCCCTGGCTGACGTGGTAGATGACATTGCCTCCTTCGGAGCTGATGGCATAGATCTTAGCTTCAACATCTTCCTCCCCGACCTCGGATACGGCGACCTTCTTGGGCTTGTGAACACTGACATGTTGGATGGAGATCCTGGCAAGCAAACAGAAACATCTTATTTGACATTCATTTTAATGTGACAAGCAAACAGAAACATCTTATTTGACATTCATTTTAATGTGACAAGCAAACAGAAACATCTTATTTGACATTCATGTTTATGTGACAAGCAAACAGAAACATCTTATTTGACATTTATTATGATGTGACAAGCAAACAGAAACATCTTATTTGATATTTATTATGATGTGACAAGCAAACAGAAACATCTTATTTGGCATATATTACCATAGCCTCCACTTTGCTCGCTATGAATCATAGAACAACAACTACAGATGGTTCTTACAGTTAGCCTATAGAAAAACACTTTGTGTGTTCTTGCAGTTGTGGTTTCTGTGGTACATTAATAATAACACCATGAGGTTGCCAGTATACAACACTTGTTAGTCCCCTTTTATAACATGCCATAAGGTTGTAGTAGTTCTATTCCTTGCTCCCTTAGGATACACATGTGAGATTATTTGACTTACAATTCTGCATTGGTGCAGTTTTCAAAAGGACTTAGGACACTTTCGAAGCTGCTTAGGTCCGTGTCCCTGTGCAGCTTTAACTAACTTGTGAAGTAAAGTAACCCATAGCATTACTGCTATTGGGGTGTGAGGTGAAAGCGATCTCACGTTTCAAAGGCTCGACTATATGAGGGGGGTAGCCATCCTCTCTCCCTCGCCGCTTTAACTTCCCAGACTGAACCGGTACCCATTTAAGGCTGGGTCAACTCGGGAGCCGTTGCAGTTTGAAAAAAACATTTCTGCCTCAACTGGGAAATGCATTCAGGACCACTCAGATGTGAAGCCAGCTCGCTAAGCACTGCGCAGCTCCCTAACAAGCTATAAAGGACCAAAGACACTCATAAAACGATCCATGAGGACAGAATGGAGAGGCCAGCACAATTAATTCAAGGCAGAAAATGACAGCACAGACAAACTTGGGAACGTATCCTGCAGGACTGCACCACTTATGCAGAGCAAAGAAAGACAGTCTGGCCCGAGGGAGCAATCATGCCTGAAAAGCTGTGGGGGGTGTGGGGTCGACAAAGACCTGAAACGCACAGTCTCCTCCGTGAACCTCACAAAGCTAGAAAAATAGCATCAGTTTATCGAAGAAGAAGATATTTCCACCGACAGAAAGTTTTGTTGTCCCAGGCTTGAAGTGCCGATTTTGAGTCTGAGAATATATAAATTTCCTAAGGTTGTATAATGCCCCTTCCAAAATTGGAGATTATGCGGCACAAAACCATTTCTATCTGAGATTATCCGGCACAAAACCATTTCTATCTGAGATTATCCGGCACAAAACCATTTCTATCCGAGATTATCCGGCACAAAACCATTTCTATCTGATATTATCTGGCACAAAACCATTTCTATCTGAGATTATCCGGCACAAAACCATTTCTATCTGAGATTATCCGGCACAAAACCATTTCTATCTGAGATTATCCGGCACAAAACCATTTCTATCTGAGATTATCCGGCACAAAACCATTTCTATCCGAGATTATCCGGCACAAAACCATTTCTATCTGAGATTATCCGGCACAAAACCATTTCTATCTGAGATTATCCGACACAAAACTATTTCTATCTGAGATTATCCGGCACAAAACCATTTCTATCTGCGATTATCCGGCACAAAACCATTTCTATCTGAGATTATCCGGCACAAAACCATTTCTATCTGAGATTATCCGGCACAAAACCATTTCTATCCGAGATTATCCGGCACAAAACCATTTCTATCTGATATTATCTGGCACAAAACCATTTCTATCTGAGATTATCCGGCACAAAACCATTTCTATCTGAGATTATCCGGCACAAAACCATTTCTATCTGCGATTATCCGGCACAAAACCATTTCTATCTGAGATTATCCGGCACAAAACCATTTCTATCTGAGATTATCCGGCACAAAACCATTTCTATCTGAGATTATACGGCACAAAACCATTTCTATTAACTCTGCATTGTAGCTGGAACAGGTCTCCTCTAATGATCGTAGAAGCAAGGGTGGTCTTCTGGGAACAGTTTAGGGTAGTCTTTTAATCAGTGTATCATACCCAGCGTTGGTGGTAGCAGGTCCATCAGTGTATCATACCCAGCGTTGGTGGTAGCAGATCCATCAGTGTATCATACCCAGCGTTGGTGGTAGCAGGTCCATCAGTGTATCATACCCAGCGTTGGTGGTAGCAGATCCATCAGTGTATCATACCCAGCATTGGTGGTAGCAGATCCATCAGTGTATCATACCCAGCGTTGGTGGTAGCAGATCCATCAGTGTATCGTACCCAGCGTTGGTGGTAGCAGGTCCATCAGTGTATCATACCCAGCATTGGTGGTAGCAGATCCATCAGTGTATCGTACCCAGCGTTGGTGGTAGCAGATCCATCAGTGTATATATGGATTGGGACTGAAACCTCACCACTGCTACAGACATCAGCACTTACTTCAAGAGCACATGTGGTTGCTTTGTTACAGGCTTCCTGTAAGGGGAACAAGTTCAGTGGTCACCTTATGCTTCATATGGAGCCAACAGGAGACAAGAAAAATAATACCAGGGATAGAGAGAGATTGTTAAGAACACTTTCAGCATTGGCTAGCGTAGCAGCGGCTGATTAGCATATTGAGTGTCATGATTAGTGTAGTTGTAGTGCGCTCACTTTTCAAGGCAACTGTACCGGGTTCGATTCCCGTTATTGACCTGGCTGTAAATGGGAACTTGGCTTTTCGCAAGGGAAAGAAAGGCAGCGAGAAAGGAAACTGGCCACACACCCTCATAAGGCAGCTGTGGGAAAGGAGTGCCAACAGCAGCCAATGAAAAAACAAATTAAGAGAACAAAATGTGATTGGATAGGACAAATGCTGAGGCCAATACAGTTAGACAGGTTCTCACATGGAATACTCTAGGAAAGGGAAAGACAGACCAAAAAATACATGAAGTAGAAAACTACAAATATATTGTTACATCTGGAAAGAAACAGAAAAAGTAGTCCAGGACCACGTATGCTAGCGAGATGTGGCCAATGATATATTATGCTCTGAGAAAAGCCTGATTGATTGATTGAAGCAGAACTTACCTGGCAGTGTCAGGGTGTAACAACATGACAAGCAATGGTTGCAACACACGGCTCGTGTCACCTCTCTGTATGACATGCGTTAGCCAGGTCAAGGCCAGCATCTTGGTAATACCAGATTCTTCCTTCAGACTGTCCAGTACAACAAACATAGACCTGTCACAGATAAGCAAGAAACAGATTACTAACACTGGTGCAATTAGACCTGCAAAAGAAAGAAATACATTTCTAACATTGGTGCAATTAGACCTGCAAAAAAAAGAAATACATTTCTAACATCGATGCAATTAGACCTGCAAAAGAAAGAAATACATTTCTAACATCGATGCAATTAGACCTGCAAAAGAAAGAAATACATTTCTAACATTGATGCAATTAGACCTGCAAAAGAAAGAAATACATTTCTAACATTGATGCAATTAGACCTGCAAAAGAAAGAAATACATTTCTAACATTGATGCAATTAGACCTGCAAAAGAAAGAAATACATTTCTAACATTGATGCAATTAGACCTGCAAAAGAAAGAAATACATTTCTAACATTGATGCAATTAGACCTGCAAAAGAAATATATTTCTGATGCAATAAGACCTGTCACAGAAAAAGAAAATATATATTTCTAACACTGATGCAATTAGATCTGTCCCAGAAGAAGAAAGAAATAGATTTCTAACATTGATGCAATTAGACCTGCAAAAAAAAAATTTAAGTTAACTTTCTTGGGCCATTTATTTTGTGCCGGTTGGTTGTTGCAGGGTTTCAGTTATGCCATCTAACTATGTACCACATGGTCTTCTTCTTGCCTTGTAATTAAATCTGCTTGTGTTGCACGATTGTATTATCTTTGTAAGGTAGATCTATTTAGTTTGTTTATGTAGATGAAATAAATATGTTCGTAGTGGAAACTAACAGATATGCTGATCTTATAAAAGAATAGTATCAGTGCTTTGTGGTGATTTCAAAGGATTACATTGAGGAGCGACGTTCCCTAATCGGTGAGTATAAATGTTTGTACTTTATTTTATATATTTTCACCATCTTCTTGTATATCAGAAACTAACACACACAACAAAAATAATAACACCAACAAACTCTTTATTAATTTATCTCTCTACACACAACATAATCACATCTATAGACCAACAAATAAAAGGCTACAGAGTCTCAAAGTCAACAACCAAATGGCAAAATGTAACATGCTGAAAAATAGTGCATCTGTAGGAGAAATTACATCAATTTGTTGTGTCTGGTCTTGACAAGATTAACCCTACCAGACAGCTGTACCCATTTTTCGGTAATTTCCTTAACTGCCGCTAAACCGCTGTACCTAATTTTCGGTACTTTGGATAGTATGTCATAAAATGTGTCAGAATCTAAAAATAACCAACCAATCGTGGTCAATCCTCGTGATTAGTCATTGCAAATGGCTGCCCCCATGTTTGAATTGATTTTCTGGGGTTTAACGTGAACAAATTCGGAAAATTGACAATGAAACGAACAGCTGATAAACCAAGCACTTCAACAGGAAAGCAAAGTAAGTCTAGGCTTATGACAGTCCAACAGGTGATCAATAATTTGGTTGATTCACTCTGTTCAAGTGAAACAGACAGTGAGAGCTCGAGTGATGAGATGAAGGCTTTTCTTGGACTGAGGATCTATATGGAATACTCATGTATAAAGCCCAGCTATCAGGATTATTGGACAAATGAGGGCTCTTTGTTGTGTTTACTCCCGGATTTCGAAATGTTTTATGACTCAAGACAGATTCTTTGCCTTTTGCTGGGTGGATTGGCACACAAAGGTGGAATATTGACGCTAGATGAAAGGTAGACCTATTTTCTACAATGTCTCCAAGTTACATCTTATTCTAACCACTTGTTTGCATGTAACTAACATTTTTCTATATCATGTTGGTTTTTTTCTCTTTAATGCTCTGGAACCCAGGAATGGGGGACAGTTGGGTTCAGGGCCTTTCTTACATCTAGTTACAATTTATCTATCAAACCTTCCATCTTCTGTAAACAAAAAATACTTCCTTGGTGTTTGAACTCCTGGGCACTTGAGTTTGATATTATTTACATGTATGTTAAGCGGACCTATAATTCTGATAATCTTCATAGTTTGGTGTTAAGTTGACCTACAATTCTGATGATCTTCACGGTTTTATGTCTTCCATTAGTTAATTTTCATATTATAGTCTATCTTCTTCGTCGTGTGTTGTAATGTGACTTCTTTCTGTTGTTATTCTGTCCTTGTAAATATTGACCAGCAATGGTTAAACATTTTCATATTATAGTCTATCTTCGTCGTCGTGTGTTGTAATGTGACTTCTTTCTGTTGTTATTCTGTCCTTGTAAATATTGACCAGCAATGGTTAAACATTTTCATATTATAGTCTATCTTCGTCGTCGTGTGTTGTAATGTGACTTCTTTCTGTAGTTATTCTGTCCTTGTAAATATTGACCAGCAATGGTTAAACAGCCCTGCCCTACTTCTATAGTTATTTAAAAACCATCTGTGACTCCATTAATTGTTCTTGTTACATTTTTACTTACTTACTTAGTCGCTCCTCTTCTACAGTGAGGTGTAGGGCTTTTCCAGAGAGAAAACCCACACTGCTCTATCCGCTGTCTTTTTCCTGGCCTCTCTCCAATCCAGCCCTCGATCACTTAGGAACTTTCATATGTTGTCTTCCCAACGTACTTTGGGATGTCCTGGTGGTCTGCGTCCTTGACTTTTTATCTACCATGACCGCTTTGGTATCCGATCTTCTTCCATTCTACAGACATGGCCAAACCACTGTAGCTGGGACTGCTCCACTCGTGTCTGCAGGGGTTGAACTTCGAGATTGCTACGTATTGTATTACCTTTTTAACCATATGAAATGAGGAAATACAAGAAAGAATTACAGCAGCAATAGGGCCTTCTGAAGACCTCTCGGCAACATTGAAAAGACAGAAACTCACTTAGTACAGCCATATACCAGGATTAAATGGTCTTACAAATACGACCCTGTATGGCAGGGTGCAAGGCAGACGACAAAGAGGTCATCCAAAAGAGATGAGAGGACAAAATAAAAGAATGGACCAATCTCCAACCAGAGGTACCACAGGCAGCGGTCGCTGACAGACAATGGTGTGAGGGTTGTGGGTGTGTCTTTATGGGTGCCCCACCAACATCACCGGTTATGGGATGACTCTCACATTATCTAATATTTGTTCTTGTATTCCTCTAATATTATCCAAAGTTTATTCCTATCCACTGATCCAGAGCTTTCTCCTGATCTTTAAATGCTATCTTTAAATGCTTGTTGTACTCTATTGTTCATTTACTTAAGTACTTCCCATTTCCTTACAGAATCAAAATTCAGCTTTGCTCAGCTGAGGTTGTTTTTTTTTCGTTCGCCTTATTTTTCTAATCCCCAAGGCGGGTGTGCGTTGCACTGTGGTTTTTATTTTGCGCCTGTCAGCCCAGTGCATCCGACTTCATCATGCATTTTATGTAAGGGTCTGCTCCTCCTGCATTTTCTAAGGGTTTACCTATAGCCTGGGGTAACGGCCGGTGCTGTGATAGGGATTGAACCCAGAACCTTCTGGTTGTAAGACTAAATGCTTTTCATATGCGCTGCTTGCAAAGGCGAACTTCGATAAAATTAGATACTCCAAAACCAAGCCATGAGAGTTATAACAGGAGGCATGAAGTCAACGCCAATTATAGAACTCGAAAAGATTACAAAACTGCAATCTATGACCGACAGAAGAGACTGCAGAGCCCAGCAGCAAGCAGATAAACTCAGAAGACTGACTGACCATCCAATGCACCAGAGACTAAACAATTTTGGAAATGGGAAACTAAAGCAGAGAAACTTTGCAGAAATAGCCAAAGCAAAGATGCACAAAGACCCTATGAACGCACTAACAACACCAAAGCCCATCCCTACTGTACGAAAACCTACCTGGAGGCAGCATATATTTCCAGAGGTGGTAGAAAATATACCAGGTATTGGAAACAAAAACTGCCAGACTGAAAACGAACGAAGAGATACAATCGTGAGGTACATAACGAAAAACTACCCAAGCATGGACTGGACCCATGCATACACCGACGGTTCTGTAACAAACACAACACAGAACGGAGGGGCAGGGGTATTCCTGAGCCTACCAAATGGCAGGAAAATAACACTGTCAGTGGCAACTGGTAAATACACAAGCAATTTCAGAGCGGAGGCAGAGGCACTGAGGGCGGCAGTGGAAGAAATGGTGACAGGTAAAAGGAATGAAAACCATATAGTCCTGCTTACAGATGCCCTGGCCGTAGTCATAGCACTAAAAAGCCAGAAAAATACTGAACTTAATGATTTAAGAGCAGTACTCTGTCAACTATGCCAGCAGTCCGCACCAAAAAGAGTAGTGGTACAGTGGGTTCCATCCCACTGCAGCATCCAAGGCAACGAGGAGGCAGACAGACTGGCAAAAGAAGGTGCAAGACTACCACAACCAGATACTAGTATGACATAAGAAGAGTCAAAACGGCTTATTAGAGCTAGATACATGACCAAATGGGAAACAGAACATACTGGCTACACAAAAAACGATGCCTATTACCAGTTGAACAGAAGAGAGCAGGTCGTGGTCTCCAGACTTCGCACTGGCCACAATAGACTGAGGTAACACCTATTCAAGAAATTGAAGATAGGTGGCACTGACGAATGCTTGTGTGGTACCGGGAAAATGACCGCTGAGCATTTTCTGCAAAACTGCCCGACATACGAGGATCAGAGAAAGCAGATGTGGCCATCATCAGTGGCAACACTAGACAAGCTCTATGGCAGTGTTGACAGCCTCAGGATGACCGCTGCTTTTTTCGAAAAAATAAAGGTTGACGCCTGACAGCGTAGTAAGAAGAAGAAGAAGAAGAAGAAGAAGAATCCAGCACCTTTTGGTTGTGAGCCGTGTCACTTAACCACTAGCCCATGCCGTCCCCTAGCCGAGGTTCAACAATTGGTCTTATCCTTTGTTCTAGTATTTTGGCATTCATTTTTTTCTGTAGTACTTTGTATCAATATGCCTCTGTATGTATCCCCATTTCTTGTATTTATTCTTCCAGATTAGTATTATTGTCATTCATCAGGTACCTTATTTTCTTTCCATGCTCTTGTAAAGATTCTCTCTAGTCACTTCACTCCTGTCTTCCCACAAGCTTGAACTGCTCCAGTTGTTGCACTATCCATACCTGGTGACTTATTTCTAGGGTTATTTCTCTATAGCTCTCTTTCTTTTTCTTTAACCAATATATCAGGTTCCAGATGATCCTTGTGCTTTGGACTAAATATTGATTGTCCGTGAGTGCATGTAGGGATGACAACAATAGGTATTGCTGTCTTTCATGCTCATTTAACATTGGGAATCCATTTTTATCCTTAATGATTGAAGTAGGATTTAAGTTTTCAGCCAACCCACCTGTAAATGGGCACATTACGTATGAGTTGGGGAAGGTGTAAACAGCAAGGTAAAGACGGGAACTAGTCACCCCACCTCAAATAGGCTGCGGCTTAGTACGTGAAGAGTTATTTTCATCCTCGACGACAATTGTTGCCATGGGACTGACCTTTACCTTTACTGACCTTAACTCCCAGGTGATATAAAAGTAAAGCTATTTAATATCTTTAAAAAGCATGGTACAAATACTAGCCTGTCAAATGTCCTCGGACTCCGAGATGGGTTAGGTTCTGTTTTGATAGATCTGGTCAGGTGCCAAAGGACGCTGAACTTCTTGACAGCTGATATCCTGTCAACCTGGAATGCAGAAAGAAAAATACATATCTTCATCTCAAGTGTGAAATCAGTTCTATTGGTTGGCTCTCAAACATTGTCAATGAAAGAAAACCAGAAAGATATATATTTTTGGGTATACCTCTCTCTCTCTTCTCTTGAGATTCTATGTAAGAGCCTATCTGGCTATATTGAACTGAATTCCGCAGCGTATGTCCTATCCAGCCCCATTTTCTTTACTTAATTTGTTGTTCCAATGGATGTTGTTGCCTCCTTTCCTATAGGTCCTCATTCCTCGCCATGTCCTGCCACTTTATGCCTATTATCCTTCGTAGGCATCTGTTAACGAAGGACTGGAGTCTTTGTTGTATGGCTTTGGTCATTTTAACAGAATCCAACCTGTAAATTGTCACTTTGTGCTGTCTTTAACTTGTAGCACTCCAGATAATTTTTTACGAAAATTGGCGCACTTTTATATCTCGCTATCATCTGCTATGGTAGTCGACTTTCAAAATTTGTTACTCTTCTGTTTGTTTGTCAATAAATATGATTTTCTTGTGTGTAGAGACACAATTGAATAAAGAACTTGTGGGTGTTATTGTTTTTGTTGTGTGTTTGTTAGTTTCTGAGATTCAAAAAGATGAAGTTGAAAATTTATGGAAATCTTTGAAAAAAATTTTGGACTTGACGGCTGGCCTAGTCGCTCCGATAGAAATCCACGGAAACATATCAATACTGTGTTTACAATATCAACACAACTGTTAGTTTCTAATTCAAACGTAGTTCTTTCATCTAAACAAACAAAATAAACAGATCTACTCGATAAAGATCTTTTCCAACAACCTACTTTACCTTTCGCAAAAAGTCGGCTTGCCCCAATCGGCATATTAGAGGTGTTAGAAGAAAAATCGTTCAAAATCCATTTGTAATCTAACATACAATATTTTAATCTGCAAAATATCGTGTGTAGATGGTGACATATTCAGCATTTTTTAAAGAATGGCTTGGGGTAGGGTCTCTGAGAAAATGTAAAAATAATTTTTTTTTTAAATTCTGATTTTCTGGTCGAATGAGTCTTGAATGCAGAGCTGAAGGTTAGCCCTTCCAGACCGCTGTCCCCATTTTTAGGTAATTTCCTTAACTTCCGCTAAACCGCTGTACCTAATTTTCGGTACTTTTGATAGTACGTCATAAAATGCGTCAGAATCTTGAAATAACCAACCAATCGTGGTCAATCCTCGTGATTAGTCATTGCAAATGGCTGCCCCCATGTTTGAATTGATTTTCTGGGGTTTAACGTGAACAAATTCGGAAAATTGACAATGAAACGAACGGCTGATGAGCCAAGCACTTCAACAGGAAAGCAAAGTAAGTCTAGGCTTATGACAGTCCAACAGGTGATCAATAATTTGGTTGATTCAGACTCTGTTCAAGTGAAACAGACAGTGAGAGCTCGAGTGATGAGATGAAGGCTTTTCTTGGACTGAGGATCTATATGGAATACTCATGTATAAAGCCCAGCTATCAGGATTATTAGACATGAGGGCTCTTTGTTGTGTTTACTCCCGGATTTCGAAATGTTTTATGACTCGAGACAGATTCTTTGCCTTTTGCTGGGTGGATTGGCACACAAAGGTGGAATATTGACGCTAGATGAAAGGTAAGCCTATTTTCTACAATGTCTCCAAGTTACATCTTATTCTAACCACTTGTTTGCATGTAACTAACATTTTTCTATATCATGTTGGTTTTTTCTCTTTAATGCTCTGGAGCCCAGGAATGGGGGACAGTTGGGTTCAGGGCCTTAGGTCTGGTAGGAGAAAAAATATGGGGCATTACTTTCTGAGCAGTCCTCGAGTGTGATCCTGGCTGTCAGGACTTTCCTGCTTCTGTTGACACCACTAAGGTGACTCTGTCTGTCCTTTCCTTCATGACTTGAATATGTTTAATAAGTAAATTTTAAAAAAATACTACCTCTGATTCACTGATGAGGTCAAGGCCAATCACATCCTCACAGATGTTAGCACTTGGGGTGACCTGGTGGAGGGTGTGGAACAGTTCCACAGCTCGCTGATGCTGGGAGTTCAGTTTCTCGGACAAGTGTGCCCACAGCTCTGATGCTACAACCTGACAGAAATAAATCAGAAGTATGTATCTTATCTTCTTCAAAATGGGCAATCCTCCATATTTATTGGTTAGAAAAACAGACGTATTAGGAGACACAGAAATTGATGTTCCCTGAGGAATACCGAAGGCCAGAAGAGCTTTCTTCACATTAGGGACCTTATGGACCTTTTTTATAATTAAAACTACTACCAAAATAAAAATCTTTCAACTTCAATTTAAAGTCTGAGATCAAGATGCTGAGCAGCGCATGAGCTGCATGGATCAGCGGCCCAAAGCTGGATGCTAGCGTCAGGGCCAACGGGCCTAGAGCTGCCAAGACCCTTCTACACCTCCACGCGGTGATCCTGGATAACAGGCTGCAGCAGGGCAGACTGGCTAAGGAGAAGGGATCGAAGAGAGAATGCTAACCCGGTACTAAAAAAATGCTTGCTGAAGTTGAATGTGCTGGACCGAAAGGTGCAAATATCGCAGTCAAGCTGTAAACTGCGACACAACGCATCCCGTTCTCCGGACTACATCCTGCTACTTGCAAAGCCCTTTTCCTAGCTTGGTAGTGGTTCCCCTTCACGGGATGTATAAGACTTAGACATAAAGACTGCTTACCACGACAGTCACCACTCAGTGTGCGGGTTACATTTTTATTTCACATTTCTGATACAAAACATAAGACCAGCGTACACTACAGCTAGGTCTCTAGATT
Organism: Ariolimax columbianus; assembly: GCA_036924085.1. Taxonomy (NCBI): domain Eukaryota; kingdom Metazoa; phylum Mollusca; class Gastropoda; order Stylommatophora; family Arionidae; genus Ariolimax; species Ariolimax columbianus. The sequence goes on along the minus strand of JAVGWX010000011.1, from coordinate 4,380,079 downwards.
ATGAGATCGTTATCTTAGCTGCTCGACCACTTATTTCTGTATAAAATATGAACAATTAATTTATTTATAACATACCATACCTGGTAGAACCTGGTTTTCCCGTTAATGTAGACCAAGTGTGTTGGTAACAGGGCTGGTAGGATCACGACAGATACCCTGCCCTCACTGAACGACTGTCGACCGTGGTGACGTGTCTTGTTCTCGCTCTCTGTCTGCACAGACTGGGTCAGTATGATCAGGTCAAGTAGAGTGGATATAGAGGCGCTCTGAACCTCGAAACAGTCTACAAAGCAACTGCAGATTAGAAGATCTTGGAGCCAGTGCGGTAATTCGGAACTATTTTCTGAAAAATACACGGAGACAATAATTTTAATTAACCTTTCAGTTGACAAAAATGTAAATTAGAACAACTATATATTCTCCCTTACTTGCACTTTTGCACAATAACAATTTTATTTATGTATTTTTTTAGACACAAAATTTGTAGTACTGTATTTAACAGTGTTGGTTGGTTGGGGATTCTGTGGCGAAGTGGTTAAGCCATCAGCCTCGTGATCAGGTGGTGTGGGTTCGACTCTGGACTCCCCCATCTTTTTCACGGGTGCTTGATGCGGAGTCCCCTGCATCTCATAGTCGCCCCCTAGTCGTCTTGTCCTTGACTTGCCACTTGGGTCGGGTGGCACGAGACGAGAGAGTGAGGATAAAAACTAGCACAGTTAATCCTTACTAAAAATAGCGCTAGCAAAATAAATTATGCCATCATTGTCTTCGATGGACGGTGGCCTTTGCCTTTGGTTAGTTGGTCATTGATACAGCGGCCCATGAGCTCCTGTACAAGGTGTAACTTTTGTATATCTCGGAGGAAGAAGCTCTTTCCAGGAATACCCAAGTTAAGTTAAAAAACCGTTCATAAATTGGATGTTATAAGTTGAAAGGTTCTGATAGTTGTTGTGAAAGTTATTTTTTAGCACTGCTCAAGAGTTCAGGCAGGGATACCTGCTATTTTGTATGGCTCATGAGGCCTGACAACCTAAAAGACTGCCTGAGGTTGAAAGAAATATACCTTCTCCAAGAAATGGTTAGATCTGCAACAAAGAAAGGTAGAGATATCATAGTACCACTGTTGAATAGGCTTGGCTGATAAGATGAGCATATGGACATGGACACAATCATAAACTCTGGTATTTCATCGGCCACATCCTATAAAGAGACTGTGCTACAATCACCATGTGATGTCATGGACCCCAGAGGCTGTGCTACAATCACCATGTGATGTCATGGACCCCAGAGGCTGTGCTACAATCACCATGTGATGTCATGGACCCCAGAGGCTGTGCTACAATCACCATGTGATGTCATGGACCCCAGAGGCTGTGCTACAATCACCATGTGATGTCATGGACCCCAGAGGCTGTGCTACAATCACCATGTGATGTCATGGACCCCAGAGACTGTGCTACAATCATCATGTGATGTCATGTACCCCAGAGGCTGTGCTACAATCACCATGTGATGTCATGGACCCCAGAGGCTGTGCTACAATCACCATGTGATGTCATGGACCCCAGAGGCTGTGCTACAATCACCATGTGATGTCATGGACCCCAGAGGCTGTGCTACAATCACCATGTGATGTCATGGACCCCAGAGGCTGTGCTACAATCACCATGTGATGTCATGGACCCCAGAGGCTGTGCTACAATCACCATGTGATGTCATGGACCCCAGAGGCTGTGCTACAATCACCATGTGATGTCATGGACCCCAGAGGCTGTGCTACAATCACCATGTGATGTCATGGACCCCAGAGACTGTGCTACAATCACCATGTGATGTCATGGACCCCAGAGGCTGTGCTACAATTATCATGTGATGTCATGTACCCCAGAGACTGTCCTACAATCACCATGTGATGTCATGGACCCCAGAGACTGTGCTACAATCACCATGTGATGTCATGGACCCCAGAGACTGTGCTACAATTATCATGTGATGTCATGTACCCCAGAGACTGTCCTACAATCACCATGTGATGTCATGGACCCCAGAGACTGTGCTACAATCACCATGTGATGTCATGGACCCCAGAGACTGTGCTACAATCACCATGTGATGTCATGGACCCCAGAGACTGTGCTACAATCACCATGTGATGTCATGGACCCCAGAGACTGTCCTACAATCACCATGTGATGTCATGGACCCCAGAGGCTGTGCTACAATCACCATGTGATGTCATGGACCCCAGAGGCTGTGCTACAATCACCATGTGATGTCATGGACCCCAGAGACTGTGCTACAATCACCATGTGATGTCATGGACCCCAGAGACTGTGCTACAATCACCATGTGATGTCATGGACCCCAGAGACTGTGCTACAATCACCATGTGATGTCATGGACCCCAGAGGCTGTGCTACAATCACCATGTGATGTCATGGACCCCAGAGGCTGTGCTACAATCACCATGTGATGTCATGGACCCCAGAGGCTGTGCTACAATCACCATGTGATGTCATGGACCCCAGAGACTGTCCTACAATCACCATGTGATGTCATGGACCCCAGAGACTGTGCTACAATTATCATGTGATGTCATGTACCCCAGAGACTGTGCTACAATCACCATGTGATGTCATGGACCCCAGAGACTGTGCTTCAATCACCATGTGATGTCATGGACCCCAGAGGCTGTGCTACAATCACCATGTGATGTCATGGACCCCAGAGGCTGTGCTACAATCACCATGTGATGTCATGGACCCCAGAGGCTGTGCTACAATCACCATGTGATGTCATGGACCCCAGAGGCTGTGCTACAATCACCATGTGATGTCATGGACCCCAGAGACTGTCCTACAATCACCATGTGATGTCATGGACCCCAGAGACTGTGCTACAATTATCATGTGATGTCATGTACCCCAGAGACTGTGCTACAATCACCATGTGATGTCATGGACCCCAGAGACTGTGCTTCAATCATGGACCCCAGAGACTGTACTTCAATCGTGGATCCCAGAGACTGTGCTACAATCATGGACTCCAGAGAGAAAGCAAAAAAGAGGCTGACCTGACAACCTAACACAGAGGCCCTGTATGAAAGATGGTCACAGACTGGGTGAAGTAGAGGAAATGTGTTGCAGCCCTAGTTGTTCGAACCTACTAGTGCTGAGTTAACTTTTGATGTTTCTTGGTAGCAGGTTACAGTGGCTATTACATCCTGAGGCATACTTGAAAAGGTGGTCCAGGTTCTTTTTAGCTGTAATGCAATTCAAGGTTCATCAGTAAGCTCGCCCATATGGGGATTACAGTGTCAATCCCCACCTCGTTGACAGCCTGTTTCCAGAAACCAGCACGTGACGCAATGTCTTGACCAGTTTATTTCACCTGACCTTGATTCCTCTTCGCACCCGTTGCTGCTATTTAGAGACACCCCCAAGTATACTGGGAACTGTTTGTCATCATTGACCAAGGATTAACGAACGAGGGCTGTATTACACGGCTTCTCGCGGGAAATTGCATGATTTTTAGATCGGATGTGGGAATAAGATGCTGAGTAATGTATGAGCTGCAGCGGTTAGCGACCCATAGCTGATTGCTAGTGTCAGGGTCAGTGAACCAGAGCTGCCAAGACCCTTCTACACCTCCACGAGTGATCCTGAATAACAAAGCTGCAACAGAGCAGACTGGCTGATGAGAAGGGATCGAAGAAAAAAGGCTAACCCTGAACTAAAAAATGTCTGAAGTCGGATGTGTTGGACCGAAATGTGCAAATATCGCAGTCAAGCTGTAAACCATGGCATAAAGAATTCCGTTCTCTAGACTACATCCTGCTAAGCCCCTTTCAGGGCTTGGTAGTGGGAAATTGAGAACACACGAAAAAGATCAGGATGGAATTAGCGAACATCTTGCAACATATTCTTCTTCGTCGTTTTCAAACTCCCGCTTCCAAACCCTTAAAAGGGCGTTGCAAGTAGCAGGATATTACCCAGAGAACGGAATGCGTTTGTGTTGTAGTTTACAGCTTGACTGTGATATTTTCACCTTTCGGTCCAACACATCCAACTTCAGCATGGGATTTTTTGGTACCAGGTTAGCCTTCCATCTTCGATCCCTTCTCCTTAGCCAGTGTACCTTCTCATCCATGATCATCATGTGGAGGTGGAGAAGGGTTTGGCAGCTCTAGGTAGCTGGCCCTGACTGCGACAGCTCATGCATTGCTCAGCGTCTTGGTCCCATCAAAATTTTGAAAACAGTCATTTGATCAGCTGCCCACATCAGCAGACAGGTATCGAAACAATTCGGTCACTCTATTCTCCTCATTCTATCAGTAAACTGATAAATGATATAATTAAACACTGCTGTCTGAGATTTGTCACATCGTATCTCATTACCCGAGTTGGTCCGCCAGCGTCTTTGTGTATGACAAGGACAAGAATAGCACCAATGCCCCAGAGAGAGCATGTGTTGAGGTGACTAACTATGTAACACGGCATACACCACGCACGGTTAGGTGGTTTGTTAAAAGCAGCATAGATATGGCACCTAACAGGCTGCAGGTCTACTTTGATGTTGTTTGACTCGCACATCGATTAACCACCCTCAGCAGCACTTGTCACAACGCAACAGAGTAGTAAGCTGCTCGAGCCTATCCCGCTAAGCAGGAAATCCTCCTGCTGGCTCCATCCTGAGCAGAGACCTGCACAGGTGCATCTGCCATTGTAGAAATACAGGTTGACTACGACTGTCTTCTTCTTCTTTGCGTTCAGGATCTTTTGGTCATGCTATATCTGCAGGCCAGTCGCCATGATGGAGTCTGTAGTCTTCACCAGGTCGGAGCGGCTGCCCCACAGCTTTTGACTCAGCTCCGCACCCTCTGGTCAGGTCTGGCATCTCAGTTCCCTATAGATTGGGCATTCCTGTATAATATGCTCATGGTTCTGCCATCCTGTTCCACATGGGCACTCATCTGTGTGTGAGATCTTCAGTCGGTATAGATGTTCTAGTAGTCTGCAGTGTCCAGTTCTCAGACGAAATAAGGTAGTTTGTTGATTTCTTTTGAGTTGGTGAATTGGGTCTGGTGTACTGCTTATGTTTCTGTCTTCTCTCCATTGGTGTGTATACTGATTTCTGATGATGTTCTTGATTTGACTACGACTGTATCTCATGCAGGAGCAATTTGACGAAGCATTTTAGGCTATGAGGTCACTATTTTTCTAATATGCTGGTAAACTATATACAGATATATATATATGGGGAACTGAGACGCTCACGCAGCCAGGCACAACATACTGACCAGTATGTTGCGTCAGGGTCAGGCACAATATACTAACCAAGACCACTATCTCAAAGCGTTCCCTGGAAACAGGCTGTTTTAAAGGCAATTTGGTTGACGAGATGTAGATCCCCACAGTAGTGAGCGACACGCAGATGAAGCCAAGCATAATACAACCACCTGAAGCATCAGGGACCACCTTCATCAGGATATGAGGATAACTACTACAACCCACCACTTAACGCCATTCGCGGGGCCTACAAAAGAGTAAACTTACTCACTGTGGGCATTAACAAATAATAATTTTAAAAATTAAAAATCCCGTCACGCCATGCGGCGCATCAGAAATCTGGTGTTAGGCCCATACTATTTTGTAACCCACGGCACTTAGTGGATTAACCAATAATAAAACATACATACACACACACACATATAGAGAATTTAGCCTAGTCGACAGTGAGCTGGCTTGCTAAGATTGGGATTACAGCGTGCCAAGGTTCAAAATCACAGACAAACAGAAAACAAATCAGGGCGTGGTTCATTCCTGGTACAACCGCTCCTCTAGTCGACCCAGCTGTAAATGGGTACCTGATATATGAGTTGGTGAAGGTATAAACAGCAAGGAAGAGAATTGACCATCCCATATAGGCTGTGGCTTAGTTTATGAAGAGTTATCTTCATCCTTGACGGCAATTGTTGCCATGGGACTGACTTTTACCGTGATGGATTGATTGGCATCATGCCAGTCTCGAAAGACAAAGGATTTCACGCAAGCGAGGGGTCTTAGTCAGTTGTTGCCCTTGCTTTTGTCGCACATATTTGAAGTCTGCATCTTGACGCATCTGGTCGTCCCTAGCCTGCAGACCAACATACAAAGCCTGCCTCCAGCCGGGTATGTCTTTGGCAACTTCCCTCCAGTTGCAGGTGTTCATATCGGGTCACGCTTACAAACATCTTTGTAGCGGAGGAAGGGTCTGCCTTTGTTACCCTTACCCGTGGTCAACTCTCTGTATAGTATATCTTTTGTTATTCGCCCATCCTCCATTCTGCACACTTGACCCAGCCACCGCAAGTGGCTCTAGCGGAGGACTGTAACTAAACTGGCAATCTTTGCACGGTACAATACGTCGTCGTTTGTCACTCCATGAAATTCTAAGTGTGTGTCTGAAGCAGCGCATATGAAAAGCATTTAGCATTTTTTCTTGTGAAGCCTAGTCCATGTTTTGCTAGCATAGAGCAGGGTACTAAGCACACAGGATCTATACACATCAACCTTTATGGAGATGGTCTTTACCTTATTTTTATATATATAATCACGTGCTCATAATTTGTAAATGGAATGATAATATGACGTGAAATAGTTGCACTGATTGGCCACTGCGTGTTCTGTGACAATTTCAACTCTATACATCTTTCCATTCGCGAGTTATGGTGTCTTCAGACATACAAATTTAAATATGAGGCATGTTGAAATGAAACCAGACCAAACTGCAAGAAGTGAACATACGTACGATGCGCATGATGTCACTTCTGGTGTAAACAGCACATACCAACTTTCAAGTTTGCAAAATTTCATTATACTCCAACTCATAGTTTCCTCCGCAGATTGTTGAAAATATGGCGGGTGTGATGCAGATGTCGAGCAGTTGACATTCATCGCACAATGCAGGCAGTGTATGGTGACAAAAGTGTGTCGAAGACAAGCGTGAAGAACTGGACAATGATGTTTAAAGAAGGATGTGAGTTTACGCAACAATATGGGCCTGACCTGGTCTCGGAAGAACTTTCGTTAACTCACATCCTTCTTTAAACATCGTTGTCCAGTTCTTCACTGTTGTCTTCGACACACTTTTGTCACCATACACTGCCTGCATTCTGCGATGAATGTCAACTGCTCGACATCCGCATCACACCCGTCATGTTTTCAACACGCTGCTGAGGAAACTATGAGTCGGAGGATAATGAAATTTTGCAAACTTAATAGTTGGTATGTGCTGTTTACACCAGAAGTGACAAATTGTACATATGTTCACTTGTTGCAGTTTGGTTTGGTTTCATTTGAACACGCCTCGTAGATAAAAACTTTGAGAAATATAACATAAGAATCGCAGCTGAGAGAACAAACAAAATTGTAAGAACTCACCCTTGCTGCACATCTGCTCAATGATCATCTCATAGTCTGTACAGTATATGGGGAAACTAGCAAAGTCCACCAGCAGCCTACAGGCTTGTTTGTAGGCTTGAGTGACCTCTACCATCTGGTCCTCAAGCTGGTGCTTCTCTGGAAGTCCACTGCCAGCAGCCAAGTCATTGTCGTATGGCTGTGCTGTTGAAGTAGTCATGCTTGCCATACACCTGCCGCAGAATTCTGCAGACTTCAGTATCCTCAGCTGAGAGAACCGATGGAAAAACTGTTGGAAGCTTTGAACACATAGTTGCATGAGACTGAGGTGGCCTGACAGCAGCCTAGCATTATTGTAAGCAACAGAAGGGATGCCCGTGTTGTTGGTTGAGGAAGTCGTTCTGTGTACGTCTTGAGGATTTAGTATTTTCTGTGTGTGCTCTTCTGGGTTATTGCTGACATCTGGCTCATTAGATTCACCAGTGACAGTCGTTTCACCAACACTGCTTTCCGAAGTGACTGATATCCGAGCTAAAATGACATCTGAAGTGACAGGGGTCTGAGCTAAAGAGCTTTCTGAAGTCGCTGGGGTTGAATTTAAGGAGTCATCTGAAGACTCAACAATTTTGCTCTCAGGTGCATTAGTTATAGAACTGATCACAGCAGTCTCTGCCTCAATACTATTTCCAATCAACTCCGCTGATTGTGTAGCAGGTTGTTGTCCATCATTTGCTCCCTCAGCACTTTCAGCTTTACGCACAACTGCAGTTCCAATGCCATTGAATAAAATGTCTTTACCAACACTTTCCACTTTTAATGTAGCATGTTCATTTTGAGAGCTTGAAGAATCTAATTTTGAATCCGTCTCTAAGCTATTATTGCTTGGTTGCTGAAACTCAGTCTCTCCAATTTTGAAATCATTTTCATCATTAACCGTATCACTCAAAGAATGTTTTATGCCTTTTGCTGGAGTTTCTTCATCCTTTAGAAACAGAATATTGACCTGGTCTTTTGTCTTGCCTTTATTACTCTCCTTCTCAGGCAACTCTACACCTCCCTTGTGTTTGACTAAGTCGATATTGTGAGACAAATCAGAGTTACTGAATACACTAATGTTGTCTCCTGCATCTGCTGTATCCAATAAGTGGCCACGGTTGAGTCCCTGGCCTGCCATAGACGGCTGGACCCGGGACAAGAGCTTTGAGCAAAGTTTTAGAGTGACAGTCACCTCTGTCTCAGTGATGTCCTCGCATGCTAGAGTCAAGGAAGAGATCACCTGCCTCAGAAGGTCAGGAAGATGTTCCGTTGTTGTTTCTGGGTAAACATCCTGTTGGAGAAATTTGTTGGACAAAAGTTTTTCGATTTGAAACGTAAAACAAACTGAAATACTGCGTAATTTAGGGGCCTTATGTCTTCTGATTCTCAGGAAGATGAGTTACTCATATTATTTCTAGAGCTTTTCTTCAAACTAATAATGCTACTACACACTCAGCAGACTTTTGATGTGTGAATGGTGGTGTGTGCAATATCATGAGTTGGAGAGTACTCTAGATGGATTAACCAACCATGCTGCAACTGCTAGTTACAACATAATCTCAGCGTGGCAGTGGTTTTATTATCCCCCTTGTCACACCACACAGAGTCATCCTATAAACTATTCTTAGAAATTATTCTGGAATTTAAAACCCATTTTTATTATAAAATATGAGGATATAATTATCAACAATTACTTGTAATATTTTATGAAATTCTACAAGATCGTCATATTCGTACTGCACATTCATTTTCCTTCAATTTTAAATATATTACATTTTTGTATTCCATGTGAAATAATTTTAAAAAATTCACGTTTTATGAAGAAACTGCTTTTATAGAAAAAATAATTCTGCCAGAACTAGTTACAAAATTATGGCCTTTGAGAGTTAGCGCTTCAAATTAATATATAATCTTTATTATGAATACTTCATGCCATAGATAGTTTAGCCATAGATACTTTAACCATAGATAGTTTAGCCATACAGTTTAGCCATAGATAGCTTAGCCATATATAGTTTAACTATGTGCCTTATGATGCTTAGATTGTAATTTTAGCTCAATTGGTTCAATATTTATAAATATTGAATAGACTTTGATGCACAGAATGACAGTATTTTTCATGGATGGAAAGGCACAAATCTGCAAAATTAGCCGGAACTGTAAAGGGTAAACACTTGACATCCTCAGCTATGAAACAGGAAATATATATTTATTCAAACAGGAAGACGACTCTCTCCTTCTCATAAATAAATGCATTACTTTACAAACTATTTTTAGATTTTCAAAAACGGAAAGATTGCATCATGATTGAAAAATGATCATTGAAACCTAAAAACATAAATTGTGATTGTTAGGATGCAAAGAGTTAAGAACAAACTTAATGACGCAATGACCGTCTGGTCGATTTGTTTCTTAACCCTACCAGACCTAAGGCCCTGAACCTAACGTTGCCCCATTCCTGGGTTCCAGAGCATTAAAGAGAAAAAAACCAACATGATATAGAAAAATGTTAGTTACATGCAAACAAGTGGTTAGAATAAGATGTAACTTGGAGACATTGTAGAAAATAGGCTTACCTTTCATCTAGCGTCAATATTCCACCTTTGTGTGCCAATCCACCCAGCAAAAGGCCAAGAATCTGTCTCGAGTCATAAAACATTTCGAAATCCGGGAGTAAACACAACAAAGAGCCCTCATTTGTCCAATAATCCTGATAGCTGGGCTTTATACATGAGTATTCCATATAGATCCTCAGTCCAAAAGCCTTCATCTCATCACTCGAGCTCTCACTGTCTGTTTCACTTTAACAGAGTCTGAATCAACCAAATTATTGATCACCTGTTGGACTGTCATAAGCCTAGACTTACTTTGCTTTCCTGTTGAAGTGCTTGGTTCATCAGCCGTTCGTTTCATTGTCAATTTTCCGAATTTGTTCACGTTAAACCCCAGAAAATCAATTCAAACATGGGGGCAGCCATTTGCAATGACTAATCACGAGGATTGACCCCGATTGGTTGGTTATTTTTAGATTCTGACACATTTTATGACGTACTATCCAAAGTACCGAAAATTAGGTACAGCGGTTTAGCGGCAGTTAAGGAAATTACCTAAAAATGGGTACAGCGGTCTGGTAGGGTTAAGTCTCTTTTTCTTAAACCTCTAGTTTCCTAAATAAATAAATATATATCATTGTCATCATTGACTCTTTCCGTCTTGTCAGACGATAGTAATTGTGCTTTGAAAAAAGGGATGTACCTACAGTCCATGACGGTAACGAATGTGACCCGTAAGACCAATCCGAGCAGAGAAGCGTATTCCATAGTGCGTGAAAGGAAAGTCAAGACCGTTTGTAGCATCGCATGGCCTGTCTTCTCAAACGCTGAGTCCTTAGCATATCCCAATCAGTATCTCCTTTGCCTGTATTCCACGATTAATCCTGTCCCTCCATGTAACACGATACATGGCGTCTTGTACCCATGGTTCCATATCGATGCCTGCATCATTCATATCCCGCTTGCATACATCCTTGTACCAAAGTAGTGGCCGGCCCTGATACCTTTTCACCAACTATAATTCCCCATAGAGAAGATCTACTGGTATTCTATCATCATCATTCCTCCGAGTCTGTCTCAGTCATGGTGGATGATATATATATATATATATAGATAGATATACAAGCACACACACACACATATATACACATTTTCAATTTGTGAGATATTTGTTTGGATATTAACCATAGGAGTATGGTTAAATACAGTTTTGTTAATTCACATGAACTCAGAAATGAACAAATTTAATGATTATGGTACTATGAATTCTGATGTGATCTAATTTAATAATTATGAGACATTGAATGTGTGAACTTACTTAATGGCTTAAAAGATTAATTCTTCTCCTTCTTCTTCGTTCGTTCTCAATCTCCCACTACCAAACCCTGAAAGGATAAGTAGCAGAATGTAGTCCAGAGAACGGAATGCGTTGTAGTTTACAGCTTGGCTGCGATATTTGCACCTTTCGGTCCAACACATCCGACTTCAGCAAAGCAGTTTTTGAGTACCGGGTTAGCATTCCCTCTTCGATCCCTTCTCCTTAGCCAGTCTGCCCTGCTGCAGCCTGTTATCCAGGATCACCGCGTGGAGGTGTAGAAGGGTCTTGGCAGCTATGGTTCGCTGGCCCTGACGCTAGCAGTCAGCTATGGGTCGCTGACCACTGCATCTCATGCGCTGCCCAGCATCTTGATCCCAAAAGATTAATTCAAAAGTGAACTAATTGAATCGTTCAAAGACGGTGAATTCAGAAGTGAACTAATGTAATAATCATGAAACCATGATCTTACAGATGAACTAATTGAATGACTATGAATGACAAAATGGATGTAAACTCTGACAAATGTAATATCAGAATACGAACCAGTGCAATAACATCAAGAAGGAACTCGACCAGTTCACAAAGTTCAGATATAGAAACAGCCTCCATCTGTTGACTGAGCTTGGAGCCGCCTGGGTCCTGTGATCTCTGCTCACACGATGAACTGAACATACGGGCTATGAAGTCCCAGATAAAGTATGGCTCAAATGAGCCAAACAACAGATTAGCTGTCTTGTGCGTCTCAACTGGAAGGCAGCCTTCGGGAGCCATAGCACCAATTCCCTTTCCCCCATTACTATGAGAGTATTGATTTCCCTCTATCTTCAGCCGCCGGAACACTGACAGCAGCACGTTCTCTATGATCGCCGGCCCAATTTCTGGCTTGTCCAAGAGACTGATTAGGATTCGGAATGGTTTTAGAACTGACATCAGACTGTCTGTGGATGGCAGGGAATATATATCCTCTTCCACAAGTTTGGCTTTGAGGGCTGCAACCAGCAAGTCTTTGGAGTAATTCTGAGAACAAGAACACAGCAGAGACAATAAACTTTTGAGTTATTAACAAAGTGATAGTAATGATTTTTGGAACAAGAACACATCAGAGACAATAAACTTTTGAGTTATTAACAAAGTGACAGTAATGATTCTGGGAACAAGAACTCAGCAGAGACAATAAACTTTTGAGTTATTTACAAAGTGATAGTAATGATTCTGGGAACAAGAACACAGCAGAGACAATAAACTTTTGAGTTATTTACAAAGTGATAGTAATGATTCTGGGAACAAGAACACAGCAGAGACAATAAACTTTTGAGTTATTTACAAAGTGATAGTAATGATTCTGGGAACAAGAACACAGCAGAGACAATAAACTTTTGAGTTGTTAACAAAGTGACAGTAATGATTCTGGGAACAAGAACACAGCAGAGACAATAAACTTTTGAGTTATTTACAAAGTGATAGTAATGATTCTGGGAACAAGAACACAGCAGAGACAATAAACTTTTGAGTTATTTACAAAGTGATAGTAATGATTCTGGGAACAAGAACACAGCAGAGACAATAAACTTTTGAGTTGTTAACAAAGTGACAGTAATGATTCTGGGAACAAGAACTCAGCAGAGACAATAAACTTTTGAGTTATTTACAAAGTGATAGTAATGATTCTGGGAACAAGAACACAGCAGAGACAATAAACTTTTGAGTTATTTACAAAGTGATAGTAATGATTCTGGGAACAAGAACACAGCAGAGACAATAAACTTTTGAGTTATTTACAAAGTGATAGTAATGATTCTGGGAACAAGAACACAGCAGAGACAATAAACTTTTGAGTTGTTAACAAAGTGACAGTAATGATTCTGGGAACAAGAACTCAGCAGAGACAATAAACTTTTGAGTTATTTACAAAGTGATAGTAATGATTCTGGGAACAAGAACACAGCAGAGACAATAAACTTTTGAGTTATTTACAAAGTGATAGCAATGATTCTGGGAACAAGAACACAGCAGAGACAATAAACTTTTGAGTTATTTACAAAGTGATAGTAATGATTCTGGGAACAAGAACACAGCAGAGACAATAAACTTTTGAGTTGTTAACAAAGTGACAGTAATGATTCTGGGAACAAGAACACAGCAGAGACAATAAACTTTTGAGTTATTTACAAAGTGACAGTAATGATTCTGGGAACAAGAACACAGCAGAGACAATAAACTTTTGAGTTATTTAAAAAGTGACAGTAATGATTCTGGGAACAAGAACACAGCAGAGACAATAAACTTTTGAGCTATTAACAAAGTGACAGTAATGAGTGTAGCATCAATACACGTAGACTCAATAATAAACAAATGATGTTCTTGGTATTATGAATCTAGCAACGTTCAAGCTCTTGCCCTTCGTCCCAAGGCCATGTAATGGTATCTGCATGTGTCTGTTAGTTGATTTTTATTTCCATACAAAGTTTTTTTCCATTTATCAGCCCTTAGAGGAAGAAACATTTTCATAACATTTTAACATCATGAAGTGTTCTTACTTGTGGTGTCTAAGACAAAGAAAATAACACTCTGGAATCATGAAGTGTTCTTACTTGTCTGGTTCATTGCTTTATTGTATATAAACTCACTAGTTAATGTCATAGAAACGACTGAACATACTGTTCATTTGATTGTAAAGAGTTCCGACTTCCATTCTGTATGTTCATTAAAAACAATAGCAATTTTGAAATTTGTTTTAAACTTTTGGAAAGGATTTATGTTTTTCACTTGGATTTGAAGAGTCACGGCATTATTGAGAATGGAGAAGTTAAGTTCCTGCACAAATTTTTATGAGGTAGATCTATTTAGTTTGTTTATGTAGACACAATAATTACATTTGTAGTCGGAGCGACAGATATAGCCATTACGGTAAACATCGATAGTAGTAATAGTGTATTTTCGGAGATGTTTTTTTTCTAACCAAGATATGCAGATAGCGGGTGAGTGTATATGTTTGTGCTATTTATCACCACTATCATCTGCATCTTTTTGAATCTCAGAAACTAACACACACAATATAAAAATGTTTACACCAACAAGTTCTTTATTAATATATGTCTCTACTCAACAACAAAATCGTATATATAAAAAAAACAAAAAACAGAATTAGTTTCACAAAATCAACAACCACGTTGTGACGTGACATGCTAAAATATAAAGCAGTTGCAGGAAAAAGAAGTTATTTTTTTATCTTGTATGGTAAAAGTTAATAACATGCCTGAAAGTAGCTGGTATCCATTTCATTGGTTGTAGAAGTACTATCCGTTCTCTGGCGACTATAATGAGAGTCTGTTGTGGCTGTAGTGGTTGTTGTGGTTGTACCGAGCAACCAGGCATACAGTCGTCGGTTCAGAGACATGTCGCGACGAAGAACTACATTGACGCCAGCTTCCACGATCTTGGCCATGTCTGCTCTGGTCAGCTGGCCATTGTGCATGGGGAAGGCCAGCAGTAGAAAGTCCAGCATGCTTCGCTGTACCAACACGCTGGAGTCCTGCAAGCACGCACAGATGCTGTTGACCTGTGGGAGGAAGAACAGATTTAGTGGTGCTCACTTTCTGTCATGCATTAAAATCATCTACAGTTATCCCCCCCCCCCCCCCCCTTCCCAGGAAATCCCGACCGCCTATACATCTGTAGTTATAAAAGAGATCAGAAATCTCAATGACGGAATCTAGGGAAAACAACACCATCCCTCATACAACACGTGTATCCTAACCCTTCATACAACACGTGTATCCTATCCCTTCACAAGTGTATCATATCCCTTCATACAACATGTGTATCCTTTCCCTCCATACAACACGTGTATCCTATCCCTTCATACAACACATGTATCCTATCCCTTCATACAACACGTGTATCCTTTCCCTCCATACAACATGTGTATCATATCCCTTCATACAACACGTGTATCCTATCCCGTCATACAACACGTGTATCCTATCCCTTCACACGTGTATCCTATCTCCTTATACAACACATGTGCACTACACGTTCAACCTCTTCGCCGTTCGTGAAACATCTACCACCAAGATGGGATAATGTATTATGCCCCACCACCATGCAGATGTCTCTGTTACAAGCTGAACCGGACAACCAACAATTTGTTAGCATCCTTGAGAAAATTGATTGACCCAGTTATGCACTGCTCTATGTAGCACACTGCTCACCGTAAACAGGAAGCATTACCTTACGAATATCCTTTACAGAAAGTCATTTTGCCCCCCAAAAACGCACGCTATTCTTTGATCGCACACTCTGCGAGTACGGACATCATTTTGTAACTGAGCTGCACACATGGATGCAATGTCTAGGATCTGCTAGCTACAGTAATCACAAATCTGGTTGTTGTTGCCACCTAATGACACCAATCCTATTGAGACTTACTTACTGACTTACCCTTGTATATCTTGATAGCCATTATGTATACCCATGTTTATATGTTTTTTACTGTACTGTACTTTCTATCGTTATTTTGATGTGCTTTCCCTACTTACAAACAACAAGTTTGCTGAACCTTAATGAGTGGCATCAAACTTAATGTGTTGCTTTAGCGTAACAGCACTAGCTTTGCGTAATTTTCATCCAAAAATAAATTTCTACGAAGTTCATCAGTTTCCAAATGCAGCATAACGAGTTCAAGTAACCGCTGCAGCAAGAGGCAAAGAAGAAGTATTGATTTGGAAGTGAAATGATGATTCAGCTATGAATACTTCCGTCCTGCATTTAATTTTGTGTGTTTCGGTTGAGAAGTTGGTACAAACCATGAATTTAATCCTGCATAAACAATTCATGATAAAACAGATCCGGAAGCCTGCGCTGCAAAGCTGATATCATTTCATCAACTATCGTCTATGTCATCCTCACACGCCCTTCTGCCGATACAGCCGATTAGTTTGAACAACTGGTAACACCATTGATAAAATCTGCACCGCTGGCCTCATGTGTGACTTAAAGCTGAAAATATTCGAACTTATTGGGCCTAAAATTATCATGTTGTTCTTTGCCTATTCATGTATGAACTGCAGGATACTTCTTCTTCGTACGCAGTCAGACAGTAACCATTATTTTTTCGAAAAAAATGGCGGTCATCCTGAGGCTGTCCACACTGCCATAGATCTTCTCTTGTGGTTCCACTGGTGATGGCCACATCTGCTCTCTCTGATCCTCGTATGTCGGGCAGTTCTGCAGCAGATGCTCAGCGGTCATTTTCCCGGTACCACACGGGCATTCGTCGGTACCACCTATCTTCAATTTGTTGAATAGGTGGTACCTCAGTCTATTGTGGCCAGTGCGAAGTCTGAAGACAACGACCTGCTCTCTTCTGTTCAACTGGTAATAGGCATCGTTTTTGGTGTGAACTGCAGGATACAATTCAGCTGAATATGAATAATACACAAAATGCACTATTCAGCATTTAATCGAATATGATGTGCATCCTAAATTTATTTGGCTTAGAAATAAATGGAGCATGTGTTGCAGTTGCCATGCTGTGTGTGGGGTAGGTTTCAACCCTTTACAACTCAAAGCGGCCGTAATTGGCCCCCGAAACAACCAAATTGAATCTCTGAAACACGTGTTTGTGTTTCATAATTTAGTTTACCGGAATGTCATTTCTACACAATGTCCAATTGATGTTTACTTGTGCGATTATTTCCAGTATATCGACTTTGGCACGTCTTATGATTATTGAAAGTGAGCCCATTTATTGGAACACAAATTTGGGCTTCACGACCACAGCAATGATTTATTATTTGATCAATCCAATGATCACACATCTGGATTACTTGTGGATATTCAACACGCGCTCGATTTAAACTTTTACTGGGTCACATAACACCAATGGGTAAGAATTGGAATTGACGGAAAGGTAAGTATAGGAATTGACGGAAAGATAAGTATAGGAATTGATGGAAAGGTAAGTATAGGAATTGACGGAAAGGTAAGTATAGGAATTGACGGAAAGGTAAGTATAGGAATTGACGGAAAGGTAAGTATAGGAATTGACGGAAAGGTAAGTATAGGAATTGACAGATATATTGGCTCAACACGATACGTGGCAAGTACAAAATAAATTAGTCCAATTTCCACCTCTGCATTAATGTCACACTAATATATAATATTTATTATGAATACTTCATGTCATTGATAGTTTAATTATGTGTCTTACGATGTATAAATCGCAATTTTAGCTAAATTTGTTCAACAATAATGAAATTTATTTTTAACAAAACTTTCATATAAGGGATTCCGGCATTTTGGCACGGATGAAAAGAAACAAATCTGCAAAATTAGCTGGGACTGGAAAGAGTTAATTTCACCCAAACTATGTATGATAAGCGTTTCGAACCCATGCCCCTTTCCTGAAGCCTGCTATTCAAACTATTCTGCCACCTTCTTCTCTTCAACAAAACATCCATTTTAATATATTATGTTCCATGTGAAGTTCGGGAGAAAACAACAAAAAATGCTTGCAGTACAGAGCATCAAGCCTCAGAAACTACACACTTACCATCAGGTCTATGTCTAAGCCAATCATGTGTAGCTGGTCTTCCATACTCTGTCGTTTATTGAGGTGGTTCAGAAGGAATGTTGCCCCACAGAGACGCACGCTCGGACACGACAACATGCACTCCCAGATACCCGTATAAAAGAAAGGTGGCCCAACAGCGTTACAGAAGTCCTCAAGCAACATGTTTGTTCTGGAAACATGTCATAAACAGTTTGGTAAATATATTGTGAAATGTCTGATACAAAAGTGTTACACAGAAATATACCAGTAGAATCAGTCAAAGTGGCTATCTGAAAATGGTGCGCCTTACAGATTGTGACTTCTTCTTCTTTGTTCATTCTCAATCTCCCACTACCAAGCCCTAAATAAGGCTTTGCAAGTAGCAGGATGTAGTCCGGAGAACGGATTTGCGTTGTGTCGCTAGTTTACAGTTTGACTGCCACCTTTCGGTCCGACACATCCGTCTTCGGCAGGGAGATTGTGACTATCTGTGAGTAATGGTCTTACAAATTGTGACTACTTGAGAGTGATAGTCTTACAAATTGTGACTACTTGAGAGTGATAGTCTTACAAATTGTGACTACTTGATAGTGATAGTCTTACAAATTGTGACTACTTAACAGTGATAGTCTTACAAATTGTGACTACTTGAGAGTGATAGTCTTACAAATTGTGACTACTTGAGAGTGATAGTCTTACAAATTGTGACTACTTGACAGTGATAACCTTACAAATTGTGACTACTTGAGAGTGATAGCCTTACAAATTGTGACTACTTGAGAGTGATAACCTTACAAATTGTGACTACTTGAGAGTGATAGTCTTACAAATTGTGACTACCTGAGAGTGATAACCTTACAAATTGTGACTACTTGACAGTGATAGTCTTACAAATTGAGACTATCTGTGAGTGATAACCTTACAAATTGTGACTATCTGTGAGTGATAGTCTTACAAATTGAGACTACTTGAGAGTGATAACCTTACAAATTGTGACTACTTGAGAGTGATAGTCTTACAAATTGAGACTATCTGTGAGTGATAACCTTACAAATTGTGACTATCTGTGCATGATAGCCTTACAAATTGAGACTACTTGAGAGTGATAACCTTACAAATTGTGACTATCTGTGCATGATAGCCTTACAAATTGTGACTACCTGTGAGGAATGGTCTTACAAATTGTGACTACCTGCGATTGGTATATCTTATAAATTTTGTCAATCTAAAAGACTCAAGAAATTTTGCTGCATGCACATTGGTAATTTCTGATCTAATTTCATCAAGATATAGCAGGTGATTCCACTATTCACATTTCAATTCAAGTGTCGTCTCCACAACGCAGGTTGGATGGAATAGTTCTCAAACATTCTTTATGTCACGCCCTGGTGGTACACACTTCTACTCACCCATTGTATTATATTATCCTCCCACATGTAGCACTACCTACCTCGTGATCGACTACCTTCAAACCTTCCCTCTGGTATTGGTTTTACAACAGTGTCTCATGTCTTTTAATGTGGTCAAAATATATGATGTATCTACTCCTTATATCTTTCAACAGTTCTCGCTTCCCCCCTAATTTTTCCAAGACCTCTACATCTGTTAGCTTTTGTTTCCATGACATTCTCCTCTACATCTTCATGGATTCTAGTCTATCTTCTAACCGCTTGCTCAATATCTTCTAACCGCTTGCTCAATATCTTCTAACCGCTTGCTCAATATCTTCTAACCGCTTGCTCAATATCTTCCAACCGCTTGCTCAATATCTTCCAACCGCTTGCTCAATATCTTATAACCGCTTGCTCAATATCTTCTAACCGCTTGCTCAATATCTTCTAACCGCTTGCTCAATATCTTCTAACCGCTTGCTCAATATCTTCTAACCGCTTGCTCAATATCTTCTAACTGCTTGCTCAATATCTTCCAACCGCTTGCTCAATATCTTCTAACCGCTTGCTCAATATCTTCTAACTGCTTGCTCAATATCTTCTAACCGCTTGCTCAATATCTTCTAACCGCTTGCTCAATATCTTCTAACCGCTTGCTCAATATCTTCTAACCGCTTGCTCAATATCTTCTAACTGCTTGCTCAATATCTTCTAACTGCTTGCTCAATATCTTCTAACCGCTTGCTAATTGTCCAAGTTCTCCCACCCTACAGTCCGGTGGAGAATATATCACTCTTGATGATTCCTATTTTTACGTTGTAGCCTAGCTCTCTTCATGTGAATATCTTCTTCATTCTGTTGAACGCATCCTTGACCTTATTTATTCTCCTCTTGATTTCAGTTTCACATTTGCCATCATCAATGATCACATGCCTTTAACAAGTACATAATTGTTTTCAGTATGAACAAGTGTTTATTTTTCTTTCACAGTGTTCCTCTGTGGCGAGCGTGCACTATACTGTGTTTTGTGCCATACAGCACAGTGCATCTGACTTCAGCGTGCATTTAAAAAATAGATTCACATCAAATATAGGTTAACCTTGGCGGTTCCTGAATCCAAGCACGTGCAAGTTTAGCTTCTGAGCTGTGTGCTGGCTACCTACCACATAGCTTTGCAATATTTCTCTCTTCCCTTTTGAAACACACCCATTTACATATATTCATATTTATCAGAGTGGATAATACTTCAACATGATACACTTTATACGTATATATATTTACATATTTTTAAATAGCAGACCATATGTGTTACCGGAGCCCAAAAGGGGAGTAGAGAATATTAATACTGTTGTGATATCTGGGAATAAAGCAGAGAATATTAATACTGTTGTGATATCTGGGAATAAAGCAGAGAATATTAATATTGTTGTGATATCTGGGAATAAAGCAGAGAATATTAACACTGTTGTGATATCTGGGAATAAAGCAGAGAATTTTAACACTGTTGTGATATCTAGGAATAAAGCAGAGAATATTAATACTGTTGTGATATCTGGAAATAAGTCCAGTCGTCTTCCTAGCATGACACAAAAGACAAATAAAGAGGGTTTTGCAAGGAGTTAGTCATCTCATTGAGTTAAAAGGGACCATTGCCATTATTATCAGCCACTGCAAAAGCTCAGTAACGGACTTTTTTTTAAAGGAACCACCTGCATAGGTGGTCGATGCTTGTTTCACATTGACGTGAACGGGCGAATGATGAACTTGCCAGGCATATTGTAAGAAATGACATAGGAAAGTTGGACATAGGGCCAGTTATTCCATCCTTTAGAAACTATACCTTCCCTCAGGCCTAGTTAGCCACAGGAAGTTTAAAATACCTACTACGTATAGCCGAAGCCTTCAACTACCTGGAAACAGACAGTAACATGCCTATTTGAATACCAGGATTCCAAGTATTTTTCTTCTTCTTCGTACGCTGGCAGACATCAACTTGAATTTGTTCGAAGAAAGCAGCTGTCATCCTTAGGCTGTCGACACTGCCATAGAGCTTGTCTAATGTTGGCACTGGTGATGGCCACATGTGCTTTCTTTGCTAGTCCTCGTTTGTCAGGCAATTTTGTAGCAGATGTTCAGGTGTTATTTTCCCTGTACCACAGGTGTATTTGTCAGTAGCACGTATCTTCAGTTTATTGAATAGATGGTACCTCAGTCTGTTGTGGCCTGTGCGGAGTTTGAAGACCACGACCTGCTCTCTTCTGCTCAACTGGTAATAAGCATCATTTTTTGTGTACCAAGTATTCCAATTAGAAACTATAAGCCACAAGAACAATAAAAGAAGACCCATGTTAGAAAAAAAAGCAACTAAGTCAAGACACAACTCACCTGTCAAAGTATTCAGCCCCTTCCTCAAGCCCTGGCAGTATGCCAAGCAGCAGCCCGTTTAGGCCAGGTTTGATGTGTCGTCCAAGAGCAACAAAATGTTTCTCATACACGGTCAGTAATACTGGTTTAACGCTCATAGCTGCGTGACCAAGTAGCGGGAAGAGGCCAGCGCTATAGATAAACAGGTCATGGGCTAGTCTCTGCGTTCCGATGCACTTGAATATAATGTCATATGTCTCAAGTGCTTTCAAATGTACGCCGCTTGGGAGAGCTGGATGCAAACACTGTGCCAGACGTTTTCCAATAGTTACTTTCTTGGGTATCACTGGAAACTTTAAATGTGACAGCAGTACCTAGGGAAACAATAACGAAACAAATCATACAGACAACAATGTGAGTTTTGCATGCAACTCGTTATAGTTTTGACTCCGTTTTGGAAAGACTTGCTTCATCCAACAATAGAGCACTTTCAGTTATATTAGGGTGTCCTTGTTTTTTATCACTGCGCAGCACTGATCTTGCCCTTAGAAAGAACTGTTTATAGTATAGTGTCACAGCCAAGCCTGTAGTATTCCATAACTTTAGTGTTAAAATAGCAGTCATGAAGGGGTCTACAATTTATCATGCAGTACACTGTCTTAACTGGTTGCATACTGTAAGCCGCTCCCAGCGCCAGAACACTTATTCACCTGCGACCATAAGCCGATATGAGCGCCAATGTTTGTTTCATAGTAAAACAAGTTATAAATTTATAGTTTTCCTTTCCGTTTCGGTACGAGATTTTAATTTACCGAAGGGAAGTTTATTTCTTGAACCACATGTGGAGCGAATCGGATGTTAAATATTGTATTCTTGTCATAATTATCATATTTTCAAGCTAGTTACCAAACTGTAAAAAATTGTTTATCATGGCAACATGCGATAAGGTCACGAAAAGCACTTTTGCGGCTCGTCTAACTATTGAACAGGCTAGAAACTTTTTTCAACAGATAAATAATACATCAAGTGAAGACGAGGTAAGTGAAACAGATGTCGACAATAATGATTCAATTGATTTTGATGAATCCGAAAAAAATAGTACTGGACCATCAAAAGTCCCTAAAAACGCTAAGACGACTGCTAGATTTACAAATAGTTCAGTAAAAAATGGAGCTCAAGAAAGAGAACAGTGGCACCAAGTAACTGAAGGTGAAACAACAGGCAGTATTCCCTTTGTTCCAACTCGTGAACCAGGTATGCATGCAAAACTAGATGCATCTTCCTCTGAACTAGATTGTTGGTTTGCCTTGATAACACCAGATGTGTTAAGATTCATTGGTATCAATGATCAATGAATATGCAGAATTGAAGAAATCCAAACAAGTTTCTTGACAAAAGTCTACACTTGCAAGTTGGAAGCCTATCACTGAATATGAGCTGTTTAAATTTTTGGCTGTGATTATCGCAATAGGTTTAGGTAAAAAAAAGCATCGGTGAAGGATTATTGGGCACACAAACTGCACAACTACAACCTATGGTACAGTCAGATGTTTCCCAGATTGCGATTTGAAATCATTTACCACACCATGATGCATGTTGGAGATGCTGAATCTGCAGGGAAGAACAAAATAGAGCCATTCTTGAATTCACTAATAGCAAAGTTCCAGGATGCATTTTATCCATTTCAGGATCTGGCCATTGATGAAATGGTAATAGGCTATAACGGACGCTGGAAGCACAAGCAGTACAATGCCTCCAAGCCAAGCAAGTATCACATCAAGACTTTTGGCTTGTGTGATTCTACTACAGGGTATGTCTACTCTGTATTGACATACTTCGGAAAAAACACATCATATCTCCTTGCCAATGACCGTACAAGTCAGGCCGTGAAGGTGTTTGATTACCTGCTGCAAGGAATTGGAAAAGGCCACCATGTATTTGCGGATAGGTACTACACTGTAGACACCGTGATTACATATCTGTTGAGTAGGGATATTGATTATACTGGCACACTCAACATCAACAGGAAAAATTGTCTGCTTCAGTTGAAGACCATTTCTCTACAGCTCCGAGAAGCTAGGTGGTACAGAAATAATGATGGATCCCAGATATGTGTTGCTTGGCGAGATGAGAAAGTCAAAAAGCCGTGTATTGTTGTCTCCACCAAAACTACAGTTCAGATGGAGCAGGTTACAACTAGACGAGGCAACACAGTTGAAAAACCCAAAGTAGTGCAGCGATACAACATGTGTATGAATGGATGTGACCATAGCGACCAGATGGTATACTATGGCAGCTTCCAAAGAAGAACAAGAAAATGGTAGAAAAAAATTATTTTATTGGATCATTGAGGTTTCACAGGTAAATGCTCATATATTACACACGCTCTGTCATGCTGATGAGAAGCCTATGCCCTTGAAAGTCTTCAAAGAAAATTTGATCCATCAGCTGACTGAGAAGGCTGCATCCATCATCCCGCAAGAGGTACTAACCACAAACAGCAAATAAAGTTGGGAGAAAATTCAAAGAAGGAAACAAAATTCAAAGATATGAGGGTGCTATGCATCTTGTGGATCACTCGGACAAAGACAGGAACTGCATTGTATGCTCAACTGCTGCAAAGAGAGCCCGCAAAAATTTTTATTGCACTGGTTGCCCAGAAAAGCCACATCTCCATCCGAAGAACTGTTTTAGAGTGTACCATACACATGATCCTGCAGATGGTGCTCACTAAAGACATTGATGTACTGTCAATAAAATGGAGATATATATTTTTTTTTAAATGTTAATTTTTCCAAAGATATATTTTTTTTCAAATGTTTATTTTTCAAATAATTGTTAAATTTTTTCTGATCTGGCCTACATGTGGTTACATTAGCTATTAGAAGTGTAAATATTATCCAATTTCTGTGTTCTTGGATTTGTTTTTCTTATTGTTGGATATACTTTATTATAACCACCAAGTAAAAGACATTAAATGTTTTGGACATTCAAAAATTTAAGGTAAGTTGTCACTTTTTTAAATAATTTTGTAATGCTTTTCTGTTGTAAATAATAATTTATCATTTACAAATTTCCTACTAAAACATAAGACACAATTGTTTTAAATCTATCTTAGAGAACATTCATTTACCTACAAAATGGTATATCATTCATAAAAATATGTTAATAATTAAGAAAACTGCAGCTAAATTTGTACATACACCTGCAAATGGGACCTAAATTTAATTCTGCCACAGCCTGTTTTTCAATTCAGTAGGTAATCAGTTCTGAAGCATTGTTTCTGACTAGTTTCCTCTGAGACATGCTATTTTCGCTCAAAGTACAGATAGACCATATTGTATGAACTCTTGAGCATCATAGTGGCCAAGTTGCCCCGACAAGAACTTAATGTTGTACTGCCAATTTAATGTTCCATCTGTCCTACCTAAGCTTTTGAACGACAATGAATTTCTTTGCTCTAAAAAAGACTGCCATCGTCATTATTTTATTTATAAATGTTGCCATTATATTTATGCTATGGTCACTGCTGTTTATGAATTCTGCAGAGGGATGAAGATACAAAACTGAATGAGCAACTTAACTGGATGCTTGCATCAGGGTCAGTAAACTAGAGCTGGCCATGACCCTATTTCGAATCCAAGGGGCGATCCTAGAAACAGGATGAATTAGTGTAGTCAGGTTAGGAGAATGGGGATCATAGTGGGAAGGTAAACATTGAACCAAGAAAGCCAGATGACACAGGATGTGTTGTTCCAAAAGGCGCAGATACCGCAGCCTCGCTGTAAACTATGACACAATGTGATGGTAAAACCACACAGAAAGTATTACACAAGAAGTTCATTCTAATTTTAAAATGTAACTTGATGCAGTGTGAAAGGATTGCACTGCATTGAAGATTCTTGATATAGGAGAATACTGAACTTTCTTTCAAACCCAGAAGGCTACTCCAATCTGCATACTTTTGACTTATGTGAATGTTAGGGTGTGCAATTCCATGAGTTGGAGAGTCTTCTAACCTAAAGGGGTTAGACTGCACTGCAGGTTGCCAGTTGTGATACGATCTCAGCTTTCCTCACATCCCGAGCATTCTGATGATGTTGGAGTGCGGTCCTCTAGGTGGTTGTGGTATGCTAGGCTTCATCTTCATGTTGCTCACTACTAGGGGATCACATTGATCCCATTCCTTGTGAGCAGACTGCCATAAAACAGACTGCTTCTAAGAAGAACTGCAATAAAGTGAGGTGGTGGTCTTGGTCAGTATATTTTACGTGACTCTGACTAACATGTCTGATCAGTATGTTTTGCTTGAAAAGTCTCCTCTCAGATTTAAGAATAAACATGTTATTTTACATTATAGAGCTCTTCATATGTGGAGGGTAAATACAGTAACATTATGTAGTACCTTATTCAACTTTGCAAGTGCGGAGATGAGATCTGCCCATTCACTGGTGTACTCAAAGCTCCTCAGGGCTTTCTCCACTTGCGTGATATAGGAGCGGTACTTGGAGTCTGTGAGGAGCTCACACTCCTCTACTGTAAGCATGCTCATTTTCAATGAGTGCTGCAATACAAGAAATTAATGATAGGACATTGAAAGAACAAAGTAATAACAGCATTTCAGAAAATACAAAGCATACTTTGCAAGAAACCATATCCATCGACATCGTCAATGTAGAGTTCTCAAGTGTTCAATCAAACAGAAAGTGCCACATAAAACCGGTTGACGTTCGATTCTGTTCTATTGTAAAACTATAGACTAGGTCTACTTACTATAATATTCCAATTCATTGAATTTTTGGAGTATTCCATCGGTAGCTATTAGACAATTAGTATTATATTGGATTGTTAGAAATTATTAAGTATTAATTAATACTAATTAATAATTGAAATTAATAAACCTAATACTAATATTTACATAAAATAATAAACCATAGTCTATACTGACTATCTGATCATAATCATGCCATATCTAGTCATATGCTACTACTATTACTATTAGTTAATAGTATGATCAATGATGATTGATTATCATTATTATGGTCATGGACAATGGCAATGGGACAATCAATAAATAAAATATATGATCGCTGAAGGTCATATACATGTGGTGTTAAAAAAGAACATTGAGAGTCCCATGAACGTTAAAAAAAGACTATGAGTATGAGTCTAATGAGAATTCAGAATCACACTTAATGAAATCACATATGTCAGATGAGAATGCATCAGAACTACAAAAATAAATTTGCTCTGAAATAATATTGGCACATGATTGCATGAACCATCTTTAACAACGACTAAGTACTTATTAATTACATATGATGTAAGTAAAAACACTCGCCTCTATATATTTACACAAGCCGATTTAAGAATATGAGACGGGAATTTGCCTCATTGCATCGATCACATTTTTATGAGTTTGTTGTGATGAAAATATACTTGTTGACAACTTCCGCACGGGCACTAGAACGCGCTAAATGTTCACTCCGCAACGAATAAATTGCGTCATTAATGACTTTCATGAAACAACATGATACATGATAAAACAATTATTCTCGTATTAACAGTATATTATTATGTTTGTTATGTCCGACAAATTATTTCTACAGCTGCAGTAAGGCATCCAATGACCAAAAAATTGGGGGAATGTTGGAACTAGAATAATAAATTAATAGTAATATTTAAGATATTTCTCATTCTAACGAGATATGTGAACTCTAATTTTCCAGTTTTTATACCCTTTTCCCACTGTCCATTACTCCATTAGTCTTATATTTGTACTTTCTCTTCTCTTGTAATTGTATGGCAGGTTCATATTTAATTTGAGTAAAATACAAATTTATTCGAGTATAATTTAAGCTGGGGGGGGGGGGGGGGGGGGGGGGGGGAAAGCGAGGTCTGGGTTGGACGCCCCGCTCGTTAAATGAAAGTGAAGCGTCTGATATAGCCTCTCCTTTCCAGGTGTAGAGATCACCTCTGGATTCCCTGTTCGGCTTGCCGGTCAAGAGTTTCCAAGCCAATGGCCTCTCCTACATTATTGTGTTGCCAGCAGCACCTTCATGAGGGGCCCCTTGTTTCTTACAGAGCCTGCTGTGGGGCGTTACCGAGTACCAGGCGGTATAACTGGGCGGGCAGATTGGGCTCATTAGCCTTGGTTGGCATCCAATCTAAGAGAAGGTAAACTCTGACTCTAAACCCGGGTAGAACCTGTTCAGACAGTTCGCATTGAAGAGGAGGAACTCTGATTTTAAACCCACAAGTCCCAGAGAGTGCTGGCTAGTCTTGGGACGATGAGAGTATCATCGGATGTCTCGAGTAACTAGCATCTGCGGGCAACGACCCCACTGCCTTGTGGAAACCTCGGGAGATGGTAGGGCTACGGGAGTAAACCCAGACAGAAAATCCGGAGTTGTAGCACCTAAGGCGGATGGTTTCAAAATTGCGAACTCATTCCGGCAGCTCCTGCAGCTAAGCTGGTGCCAAATTGTCATGCTTTGGATTACACCAATGAGGCCGAGAGGGGAATCCTGCAGTTTGGACAGCCTCCATATTCAACGCCCATGCTTGCGCACTGAGAGGCTACTCACAGGGTGCCACGGGAATGGTCTGCAAAGACTGAAACGCCTATGAATGAATGATCTAAGCTTATTCAACATATACAAAGGATGGCGCTTATTGTGCCGACATAACGGTCGATGACTTTCGGTGTTGTTTAGTGCCTACAATGAGTAGGCTTACTCTGGTGTACGCTCTGACAAGGCCGTTAAGTGGCGGGTTATAATAGTTATTATTTTGTATTGTTTTTTTTTTAATTTGACGTGTTTGCCTCACTAGTTTCTACTGGCGGAGGCGCGCCTATTCCACTCCAGACCGTAGTGCTTTGGGCGATATTAAGACGCATAAACCAGTGCTTGGATGTATGTGTACGTCTGTATGTACCTATGCTAGGTGTATATGCTCTCAGAAGCTAGCCCAACCAAAGTGCTATGGAAGGGCCTCACCCTGAGGGCGCGTGTGAAAGTTGTGCAATAGCGTGATTGTTGGACAGAGTAAAATGAATCAGAGTGAGGTAAGAAGAGAAAGGAAGGAGAGTTACCTCTTGTTACCTCGTCATAATTTTTATTTTTTTATTTTACGTGTTTGCCTCACTAGTTTCTACTGGCGGAGGCGCGCCTATTCCACCCAAGACAGTAGTAAATTTGGGCGATATTAAGACGCATAAACCAGTGCTTGGATGAATGTGTACATCTGTATGTACCAATGATAGGATTGTGCACTCTCAGAGGCCAGTCCAACCAAATAAGAGGGCCTCACCCTGATGGCGCGTGTGAAAGCTGTCCAAGAGTGTGATTGTTAGACAGTCAAATGAAACGGAGTGAGGTAAGAAGAAAGAGGAAGGAGAGTTACCTCTTGTTACCTCTAGTTATAATACACCCCGAACGTGCTGATGTAAGTGGATCGTGGTCCTCCAGGCAGTTGTGCTATGGTTGATTTCATCTGCGTGAAGCTCACTACTACGGGGATCCCTTTTCTTTAGTCTTAAATGTATTGTTATAAAATATGCTGTTACTATTATTATTCGACTCTTCTTATTCTTCTTCTAACTCATGAACAAAATAATTATAGGTAAAAAGATAATGTTTCATATCACAGCACGGTCCTATCATCATGTAGCTTGTCCTAATCAGAACGTCGCTCTCACAACAGCCGATCTATAAGACTCGATCGCTAGCCAGAACGTCGCTCTCACAACAGCCGATCTATAAGACTCCATCTCTAGCCAGAATGTCGCTCTCACAACAGCCGCTCTGTAAGACTCTCGATCTCTAGCCAGAACGGCGCTCTCACAACAGCCGCTCTGTAAGACTCTCTATCTCTAGCCAGAACGTTGCTCTCACAACAGCCGATCTGTAAGATTCCATCTCTATCCAGAACGTCGCTCTCACAACAGCCGATCTGTAAGACTCCATCTCTAGCCAGAATGTCGCTCTCACAACAGCCGATCTGTAAGACTCTCGATCTCTAGCCAGAACGTCGCTCTCACAACAGCCGGTCTATAAGACTCTCGATCTCTAGCCAGAATGTCGCTCTCACAACAGCCGATCTGTAAGACTCTCGATCTCTGGCCAGAACGTCGCTCTCACAACAGCCAATCTATAAGACTCCATCTCTAGCCAGAACGTCGCTCTCACAACAGCCGATCTGTAAGACTCGATCTCTAGTCAGAACGTCGCTCTCACAACAGCCGGTCTGTAAGACTCGATCTCTAGCCAGAACGTCGCTCTCACAACAGCCGGTCTATAAGACTCTCGATCTCTGGCCAGAATGCCCGCTTCCGTCGCTGTCATCTTCAGGACCTCCGTGATGTCTTGTGTCCATCTGCTGTTCGGTCTGACTCTGCCCCACCTTCCAGGAACCACACCCTCCGATATTGTTCTCTCTAGGCCATTATGGCGTTTGATGTGACCAAAATATTTCAGTTTTCTGGATAAGATGTTGTTTACCAACCAATGTTCGCTGATGTCAAGTTCTTTTTAGTATATCTCCATTTTTGCGTTTCGCTACCCATGGTATTTTGAGCACTATCCTGTAGGACGGTCTAAACTATCATATTTCCTCCCTTCAAATGTTGCTATTTACCATTCGTTTGTTAGCTCCCGTTTGCTTTCAGACAACCACGCGTTAAGTATTTTTATTGTTTTTTTGTTGTTTGTTTTTTGCGTTCGCCTTATTTCTCTAATCACCAAGGCGGCGTGCGTTGCACTGTGGTTTTTATTTTGCGCCTGTTGGCCCAGTGCATCCGACTTCAGCATGCATTATATGTAAGGGTTTGCTTCCCCGGGGTAACGGCCGGTGCTGTGATGGGGATCGAACCCAGCACCTTCGTGGTTGTGAGCCGTGCCACTTAACCACTAGGCCACGCCGTCCCTAAGTATTTTATTTAACTTCAGTAATTTTAATTATTTATATTTACCTTACATTGTTTGTTAACTTAACATCGTAAGTGTCAATCAAACTGTTAGATGGACGAGACACCTACGCCACTGAGTAAGGAGATAGAGAGTCTGTTCCTAAAATAAGGGAACATGCATACACAACTGAGAACAGACAGAAAGGAGCTTACAAGTGCATAGAAGACAGGACACAAATAGGAAACAGAACAGGACAAAAGGAGTATTAGATTCGGCCCTGTAAGTTATCAAAGCAAGCTTCGATCTACAGTCCACATAAATTAAATGGTTTGGTTTGCAATTTTATGTCTACTTTTCAGTTAATAATGTGATTATTTGTTATTTCTACTGCTGCCTTACATGAATGCGTACTACGTAACATGTACTTTCAATTTTGACATTTCCCTTTACTAAACTTAACGTCTTTATACTGGTTTAGAAGACTGCAGAGTCTATATACAACCAGTTTTTATTTACATTACCTTGCTCTAAAAGATATTTTTTTCTCCTTCTTGTGCAACTCCCTTTTTCTTCTTCTTTTTCTTCTACTACTATATTTAATTCTTCTGCTGTTTCTTCGATACTTCTTCTGAGACAATAGAAGAAGCATTTTCAGAGATTTTCTTTCAATAAGATAGAATGACCACCTCAAGTTTGGTAAAGTGAAACTCTTGCAACACAAAGATGTAACTTAACTTAACGTCTTTATACTGGTTTAGAAGACTCTGCAGAGTCTGTATACAACTAGTTTCAATTTCATCATCTTGCTCTAGAAGCTGTACGCATCCAATCTATTCTTAAATGCATTGACCGTCCCAACCTCCACCACCTCACTTGGCAATGCATTCCAAGCATTCACAACTCTCTGGCTAAAGAAATACTTCCTAATATCTAATCTGGACCTCTCCTTAGTCAACTTGTAGCTGTGCCCTCTTGTCCTTGTTGGTGGTTGTACTTTAAAAAACTTGTAATAGTCTACTTTATCTATTCCTCTGATCATCTTATACACCTGTATTAAGTCACCACGAATTCTTCTTTCTTCTAGACACTGTAGGCCGGTTCTTTTTAATTTTTCCTCATAACTGTAATTCTGGAATACCACTATTAGCTTTGTCGCTCTTTTTTGTATTCGCTCCAGCATGTCTATATCCCCTCTCTGATAAGGACTGCACATCTGTACACAGTACTCCAATCTAGGTCTGACTAAAGCTTTATACAGTTTGACTATCACCTCCTTGCTCCTATGTTTAATATTTCTTTTTATCATACCTAACATTGCATTTGCCTTTTTTACTGCTACCTGAACTTGCTACCTCACCTTACATGTATGATCTATTATAACCCCTAAGTCCCTTTCTTTATCTATCTTTCTAATATTGTTCTCTCCCATTCTGTAATTATGTTCCATATTGGATCTACCCATGTGCATGACTGTACATTTATCTACATTAAACTCCATTTGCCAGATTACAGACCATTCTTGAATTTTTTCGAAATGTGAAAAGACAACGACGCAAGTAGAAAGCACGGCCATCTGTAATTACTAGAGCAGGCCTTGGCAAAAGAAACCAAAAGCTAAGTTTACATTTTTTTGTTTTTTTGTTTATCACTCCAAGTCCTATCATCCTATAGTCAGTCATGACTGAAAGGGCCTACCTTACTATAAGATTGAAGGATAAGTAGAAAATGAAGAAGACAAACCAAAGTACGAAATAAGGAAAAATAGGAAAACATTTAAGGAAGAATAAGAATAAAACAAGGAAGAAGGAGAGTTATCAGAGACTTTGTTTAAGTAGAAGTGGAAGAAGGAGAAAAAAGGTCAAGAGTAAGAGAAGCAGTAGCAGCTGAAAAAGAAAAATACGAAGAAAAAGAAGAAGAAGAAGAAGAAGAAGAAGAAGACGAAGAAGGAGAAGAACTGCAATACCAAGAATAAAAGAAGCAACATTAGAAGAAAATGAAGAAAAACTAAATCGGGATGATGAAGAAGAAGAAGAGGAAGAAGAAGAAGAAGAAGAAGAAGAAGAAGAAGAAGAAGAGGCAGAACAAGAAGAAGAAGAAGAAGAAGAAGAGGCAGAACAAG
Source organism: Ariolimax columbianus (assembly GCA_036924085.1). Classification (NCBI taxonomy): domain Eukaryota; kingdom Metazoa; phylum Mollusca; class Gastropoda; order Stylommatophora; family Arionidae; genus Ariolimax; species Ariolimax columbianus. Next base: position 4,347,434 of record JAVGWX010000011.1, on the reverse strand, counting down.
AAGAAGAAGAAGAAGAAGAGGCAGAACAAGAAGAAGAAGAAGAAGAGGCAGAACAAGAAGAAGAAGAAGAAGAAGAAGAGGCAGAACAAGAAGAAGAAGAAGAAGAAGAGGCAGAACAAGAAGAAGAAGAAGAAGAAGAAGAAGAGGCAGAACAAGAAGAAGAAGAAGAAGAAGAAGAGGCAGAACAAGAAGAAGAAGAAGAAGAAGAGGCAGAACAAGAAGAAGAAGAAGAAGAGGCAGAACAAGAAGAAGAAGAAGAAGAAGAAGAGGCAGAACAAGAAGAAGAAGAAGAAGAAGAAGAGGCAGAACAAGAAGAAGAAGAAGAAGAAGAGGCAGAACAAGAAGAAGAAGAAGAAGAAGAAGAGGCAGAACAAGAAGAAGAAGAAGAAGAAGAAGAAGAGGCAGAACAAGAAGAAGAAGAAGAAGAAGAGGCAGAACAAGAAGAAGAAGAAGAAGAAGAAGAGGCAGAACAAGAAGAAGAAGAAGAAGAAGAAGAGGCAGAACAAGAAGAAGAAGAAGAAGAAGAAGAAGAGGCAGAACAAGAAGAAGAAGAAGAAGTATAAAAGGAAAACGACAAGAAGAGCATCATAGAGGAAAAAGAAAACGTAATAGAGATAAACAAAAGGCACAGCCCCGAACACCCCCCCCCCCCCCCCCCCCCCCCCGCTTCCACTCACACCCCATCCGCCCAAACAAAACAGGAATTGAAGTAACAGTATTAGGATAAGAAGAAACAGTAAACGAGAATGGCGAATGAGAAGAGAAAGAATTGTGTCCCAGTTTCCCACGTCAGAACACATGAGCTCCAACACAATATTCGCGCCTCATCTGTGACCTGGTCGCGTTTGGTGTGATCCACGTTTTAGACATCAGTGTCTGCATTTGTGGGCCACGAGTGAGTGACAGGTGGCCCCAGGTTCTGCTATTAAGCTTAACGAAAACTTCGTGCAGCGAAACCGTATCGTTGATATAAAAGAAAAAAAATGAAATAAGCAGGGGAGTTTTGGGGAATATATTTCTTTACGTAACTTAATTTAACTAACTTAACGTCTTTATACTGGTTTAGAGGACTCTGCAGAGTCTGTATACAACCAGTTTCATTAACATTTCTTTGTTCTAAAAACTATGCGCATCCAATATATTCTTGAATGCATTAATTGCCCCTGCCCTCCACTACTTTCTGTGGCAATACATTCCAAGTATGCAGTACTATCTGACTAAAAAAATTATTTCCTAATATCTAATCTGGACCTTTCTTTAGTTAATTTGTAGCTATGCCCTCTTGTTCTTGTATGTGGTTGTATTGAAAAAAAAAAAACTTGTTATGGTCTAATTTATCCGTTCCTTTGATTATCTTATAAACCTGAATTAAGTCACCTCGAATTCTTTTCTCTTCTAGACACCATAGGCCAGTTTTTCTGAGTCTTTCCTCATAACTGTAATTCTGGAATACCACTATCAGCTTTGTCGATCTTTTTTGTATCCTTTCCAACAAGTTTATTTATCCCTTCTATGATATGGACTCCACACCTGAACACAGTAAGTACTCCAATCTAGGTCTTTCTATTCTTCTTCCTTGTTCGTTCTCAATCTCCCACTACCAAACCCTGAAAAGGCTTAAGTAGCAGAATGTAGTCCAGCGAACGGAATGCGTTGTGTCGTAGTTTACAGCTTGACTGCGATATTTGCACCTTTTGGTCCAACACATCCGACTGCAGCAAGCATTTTTTTTAGTACCGGGTTAGCCTTCCCTCTTCGATCCCTTCTCCTTAGCCAGTCTGCCCTGCTGCAGCCTGTTATCCAGGATCACCACGTGGAGGTATAGAAGGGTCTTGGCAGCTCTGGTTCGCTGGCCCTGACGCTAGCAGTCAGCTATGGATCGCTGACCACTGCAGCTCATGCGCTGCTCAGCATCTTGATCCCCAATCTAGGTCTAACTAATGCGGGTTATAGTTTGACTATCACTTCCTTGCTCCTTTGTTTAATTTTAATTTTTTAAAATTAAAATAAATCATACCTAACATTGCATTTGTCTTTTTCACTGCTACCTGAACTTGCTCACTCCCTTTCCTTATCTATCTTTCTAATATTGTTCTCGCCCATTCTCTAATTATGTTCCATATTGAATCTACCCATGTGGATGACTGTACATTTATCTATATTAGAATTAAACTCCATTTGCCAGCTCACGGAACATTCTCGAATTCTATATTTTTCGCGTGTCCTTCTTCTGGTGATCGCAGAAAAAAACTAGTAGTTTATTCGTGTATTGCTGTGTCCTATATGGTTGTCGTTTCCAGAGCTTTTTTTCAAGCCCAGAAGAAAGTCCACACTTAGCACTCTTTTAGTATGTTCGAATGGCAGTGAGGGATCAAGATGCTGAGCAGCGCATGAGCTGCAGTGGTCAGCGACCCATAGCTGACTGCTAGCGTCAGGACCAGCGAACCATAGCTGCCAAGACCCTTCTACACCTCCACGTGGTGATCCTGGATAACAGACTGCAGCAGGGTAGACTGGCTAAGGAGAAGGGATCGAAGAGGGAATGCTAACCCGGTACTCAAAAAATGCTTGCTGAAGTCGGATGTGTTGGACCGAAAGGTGCAAATATCGCAGCCAAGCTGTAAACTACAACACAACGCATTCCGTTCTATGGCCTACATTCTGCTACTTACCCTTTCAGTGTTTGGTAGTTGGAGATTGAGAACGAACGAATAATAATAATAATAATAATAATAATAATAAGAAGAATGGCAGTGTATGTCAGCCATACGTTGGATTGTTTCCTGCCTCAGAGCAGTAGTTGTTGATTGACCATAAGGCGTAACCTCCCCCCTTTTGTGCGCCTTGGAACGCGTTAAGTGATGAGTTGGAGTAGCTTCCCGAGCGTGCGGATGGAGGTGGACTCGGGTCCCGCTGGCAGGGGGTGCTATGCTTGGCTTCATCTGCATGTCGCTCACTACTACGGGAACCACGTCTATCTCCCACCTCGTTAGCCAGGCTGCCATGAAACAGACTGATTCCAAGGAGAGTTACGAGGAAGTGAGGTCAGTGTCTTTGCCAGACTATTTTGTCTGACCCTTACTATGTTTTGCCTCACCACACGCTTTGTCTGACCTTGACTATGTTTTGCCTCATCTCACGCTTTGCTGACCCTGATTATGTTTTGCCTCATCTCACGCTTTGCTGACCCTGATTATGTTTTGCCTCACCCCACGCTTTGCTGACCCGGACTATGTTTTGCCTCACCCCACGCTTTGCCTGACCCGGACTATGTTTTGCTTCACCACACGCTTTGCCTGACCATGACTATGTTTTGCCTCACCCCACGCTTTGCCTGACCCGGACTATGTTTTGCTTCACCACACGCTTTGCCTGACCATGACTATGTTTTGCCTCACCCCACGCTTTGCTGACCCGGACTATGTTTTGCCTCACCCCACGCTTTGCCTGACCCGGACTATGTTTTGCTTCACCCCACGCTTTGCCTGACCATGACTATGTTTTGCCTCACCCCACGCTTTGCCTGACCCGGACTATGTTTTGCTTCACCACACGCTTTGCCTGACCCTGACTATGTTTTGCCTCACCCCACGCTTTGCCTGACCCGGACTATGTTTTGCCTCATCCCACGTTTTGCCTGACCCTGACTATGTTTTGCCTCACCCCACGCTTTGCCTGACCCGGACTATGTTTTGCTTCACCACACGCTTTGCCTGACCCTGACTATGTTTTGCCTCATCCCACGCTTTGCCTGACCCTGACTATGTTTTGCCTCATCCCACGCTTTGCCTGACCCTGACTATGTTTTGCCTCATCCCACGCTTTGCCTGACCCTGACTATGTTTTGCCTCATCCCACGCTTTGCCTGACCCTTACTATGTTTTGCCTCACCACACGCTTTGTCTGACCCTGACTATGTTTTGCCTCATCCCACGCTTTGCCTGACCCTGACTATGTTTTGCCTCACCCCACGCTTTGTCTGAACCTGACTATGTTTTGCCTCATCCCACGCTTTGCCTGACCCTGACTATGTTTTGCCTCATCCCACGCTTTGCCTGACCCTGACTATGTTTTGTCTCACCCCACGCTTTGCCTGACCCGGACTATGTTTTGCTTCACCACACGCTTTGCCTGACCCTGACTATGTTTTGCCTCACCCCACGCTTTGCCTGACCCTGACTATGTTTTGCCTCACCACACGCTTTGTCTGACCCTGACTATGTTTTGCCTCATCCCACGCTTTGCCTGACCCTGACTATGTTTTGCCTCATCCCACGCTTTGCCTGACCCTGACTATGTTTTGCCTCACCACACGCTTTGCCTGACCCGGACTATGTTTTGCCTCACCCCACGCTTTGCCTGACCCGGACTATGTTTTGCCTCACCCCACGCTTTGCCTGACCCTGACTATGTTTTGCCTCACCCCACGCTTTGCCTGACCCTGACTATGTTTTGCCTCACCCCACGCTTTGCCTGACCCGGACTATGTTTTGCCTCACCCCACGCTTTGCCTGACCCTGACTATGTTTTGCCTCACCCCACGCTTTGCCTGACCCTGACTATGTTTTGCCTCACCCCACGCTTTGCCTGACCCGGACTATGTTTTGCCTCACCCCACGCTTTGCCTGACCCGGACTATGTTTTGCCTCACCACACGTTAGCATCCCTCCCTTCCCCCTCAACAGAGAGGTTGTTGTTGTTTAAAGCCCACAATGAGTAAGTTGTCCCTTTTGTGCGTACTGAAAGGGGTGTTAAGTGACAGATTGTTGAAGCTTACCTTACAGCCCGAGCGTGATGATGAAGATGGACCGCGGTCCTCCAGGCGGTTGTGCTATACTTGGCTTAATCTGCGTGGCGTTCAGTACTACGGGGATCACATCGATCTACATCTCATCAGCTAGGCTGCCTTGAATGCTAAATGAAAGAGAAATTGTGGTCTTGGTCAGTGTATTGTGCGTGACTTTGGCGCGACGTCATGGTCAGTGCCAGGACTGAACTCGTGCCTCAGTTCCCCAATATAGAAGTTAAATAGCAATGTAAATCGCATCGTACCAATGCTTTCAGTATGCCTGGAATCCTATTCTCATCTATGTCATACGCAGTCTTCTACCCTAAACAGCTACATTTCATTGTTAAGTCGACTTTTACGACATGCCATCTCGACAAGACAGGTTCACGAGCTAAAACACTCGCAAAGGGGTCTGTTTCCTCCCTTGTGTCCACTGCATGTCTAACCAGAAGGTGAGCTCGTTCGGTCATCTCACGAGAATGTCCCTTGATCTTCTTCTTCTTCTTCTTCGTACGCTGTCAGACGTCAACTTGAATTTGTTCGAAGAAAGCTGCTGTCATCCTGAGGCTGTCGACACTGCTATAGAGCTTGTCTAGTGTTGGCACTGGTGATGGCCACATGTGCTTTCTCTGGTCCTCGTATGTTTTGTTCTTTGATCAGCTTCCCCTGCGGGCTTTCAATGCCCGAAGGCCAGACAACCGAGCTAGAGGACGACCGAGTGGAAGGTGGACTAACGGTGTACAGACGATTTTCCAGTGGTATGGGTTCACATCACACGAGACGCATCTGGCCCCAGGAGATGCGAGTGCCGACAACAAGGTTTCACGTGGACCGTAAACTAACTAATGATTTATTGTGGTCAATAATTAATTCTCGAGTTACAGGGCTTGCTTTTTATAGCAATGGAGCTGGTTTAGATCCCCTTTATCAGCAAGCCACAGTTGACCCAGCAGTGTACGGGCACCTGGCATAATGTCAGGGATAGAAAATCAGCGAGGAAGCGAACTGGCCACCTCATCTAACAAACAAGCTAGAGTCTCGTACAATGAAGTCTCTCATACTTCATCCCTGACAACAGCGCCTGATATGAGACCACCTTAGCCTTGACCTTATTCAGGCTAGCTGGCAACACGTGTTGTTTACATTCGGATAAATACATCACGTGACTCATATCGTCCTCCGCCATTATTGATGTGTTCAACTACTTAGCCTTGCATGAAGCTCAAATTAACTTGGCAACCGCACATGTACAGGTTATGAAACAATTACAAAACAGTAGACACGCAGATGAAGCGAAGCATAGCAAACCAGTCTAGAGAACATCGGTCTATCTTCATCAGCACACTCGGGATGTGAGGAAAGCTACCACAACCCGCCACCAAATCCCCTTATCAGGACGCACAGAAGAGTAAAGATACTGCTCACGGACATTCAGCAATAACGAACTACCGTAGGCAAGATTATACAGATTGTGACGGTGTGGGCAGAACAAACATAAGACATTAGTGGGTTGATATGTCATTTAATCTATAGATTGTGACGGTATGGGCAGAACAAACATAAGATATTAGTGGGTTGATATGTCATTTAATCTCATCATACCTATAGAAGCCGAGGTAGAGCAGTGGTTAGTCCAATGACGTCCTACCAAATATACAACCACTTTCTTCTACATTCGTGTGTTCTTCCATCACGCGTGATGGGGAACGTTCTGTTTCATGTTAGCCAGTCCTTCCAGTCGAGTAGTCTGTAATCCCGGGTTGTGGATGGGTGCGGAGATGGCTGACAAGTCCGATTTGGGATCTGCATACTCGCAGGTAGTGAGGGAGTGGAAATTTCGCTTCGCGAGACTGTGATATATCAAAGGCTTTTCTGGCCTTTCTCCGTTGTTCTGCTGCAGTCTTTTTAGAAGCCTCGCATGACACTGCTCCTCTGCGGAGAGATGTACGCCAGGCTGTACGGTCTTTTGCAACATCTTCTCATGTTTCGAAGTTTATGCTCAAGGCTTTTAAAGACGTTTTTAGTGTATCTTTAAAGCGCTTTTTTGGCCTCCTTGGGAGCGTTCGCCATTCTGCACCTCGCCACAGAAGATTATTTTGGCAACCGATAGTCTGGCATGCGAACCACATGACCCGCCCAGCGAATCTGTGATTGCATCATGATGGTATCAGTACTAGGGATACCGCCTCTCTCAAGAACAGCAGTGTCTGGGGCCATGTTGCCATTTGACATTCACCACCCTCTTGAGACAAAGTGTGTGAAAGTGATTCAGCTTCTTTGCATGCCGCCTGTATACATTCCATGTGTCTACATTCACTTGATCTGTAAATACATATGAGCATGCAATCTATTATTGAGTGCATTAATTAACCCCGTCTTCACTATTTCATGTGGCAATGCATTTCAAGCATTCATCACTCCCTGACCAAAAAAAAGTATTTCATAGTATCTAACCCGGACTCTTCTTTAATTAAATTGTGGCTGTGTCTTCTTGTCCTTGTAGGCGGCTGTAATTTGAAAAAAAGACTTGTATTCTAATTCATTCGTTCCGTTGATTATCTTATAAACCTGAATTAAGGTCACATCGAATCCTTATCTTTTCTAGACAACGTAGGCCGGGTTTCTGAGTCTTTCCTCATAACTGTCATTCTGGAATCCCATTATCAGTTTTTTCACTCTTCTTTGTATTCTTTCCAGTATGTTCATATCTCCTCTACGGCAAGGACTCCACACAGTACTCCAATCTAGGTATAATTAACGCTTTATACCGCTTGACTATCATTTCCATGCTCTTATGTTTAATATTTCTTTTTATCATACCTAACATTGCATTTGGTGTTATCAGTGTTACCTGGACTTGTTCACCCACTTTACCTGTATGATCTAGTATAACCAATGCTATGTCACACAGTTGGTCGCCTCTTACAACATGATCTGTGTGGGGTAGGGTCCTATTCTTTTCCTTGTCATACACAAAGAACCTGGTCTTATTAGAATTAAAATTCACAATCCATGCTATCACGTGTGAGACGAGGTAGCGAAGTGGATAGTGCACTGGATTCCCGAGCGAGATGTCGGGGTTCGGTCCTCATTTGGTGCGGAATTTATTTTATCGCAAAACGGTTCTTGGGTCGACCAATCGTCAAAGATATGGGCCTAACAACAGGTTCGCGGTCCACCGTTATCAGGATATGAGGAAAACTCCTACAATCCGTCACATAACGTCTTTCTCGGGGAGAACAAAAGAGTACATTTAAATTATTCATTGTGGGCATTAAACAATAATAACAGTACCAGCAGTACTAGATTCATACTAGCACAAACAATGTTATTCCACGGACTGTTCTGGCTAAGCGTGTATGCTGCATATTTCTTGTCAGCATAGCACATTTCACCTACACGCTGGCAACACGTTTATTAGCTGACCTCATTACGAGTAGTTAACCCAGATGCAATAGAGGATATTACAAGGTGAAACGTACACATTGTATTCATGGCGGGGATCTTCTTCTTCTTCTTCTACGTACGCTGTCAAACGTCAACCGAAAAAGCAGCTGTCGTCCTGAGGCTGTCCACACTGCCATAGAGCTTGTCTAGTGTTGCCACTGGTGATGACCACATGTGCTTTCTCTGGTCCTCGTATGTCGGGCAGTTTTGCAGCAGATGTTCGGCGGTTATTTTCCCGGTACCACAAGTGTATTCGTCAGTGCAACCTATCTTCAGTTTATTGAATAGGTGGTACCTCAGTCTGTTGTGGCCAGTGCGAAGTCTGAAGACCACGACCTGCTCTCTTCTGTTCAACTGGTAATAGGCATCGTTTTTTGTGAAGCCAGTATGTTCTGTTTCCCATTTGGCCATGTTTCTGGTCCTAATAAGCCTTTCGGACTCTTCGTAGATTACACTAGAATCTGGTTGTGGTAGTCTTGCACCTCCTTTTGCCAGTCTGTCTGCCTCCTCGTTGCCTTGGATGTTACAGTGGGATGGAACCCACTGTACCACTACTCTTTTTGGTGCGGACTGCTGGCATAGTTGACAGAGTACTGCTCTTAAATCATTAAGTTCAGTATTTTTCTGGCTCTTTAGTGCTGTGACTACGACCAGGGCATCTGTAAAAGGGAATATCTGGCTTTCATTGCTTTCGCCTGTCAGCATTGCTTCTACCACAGCCCTCAGTGCCTCTGCCTCCGCTCTGAAATTGCTTGTGTATTTTCCAGTTGCCACTGACAGTGTTATTATTCTACCATTTGGTAGGCTCAGGAATACCCCTGCCCCTCCGTTCTGTGTTGTGTTTGTTACAGAACCGTCGGTGTATGCATGGGTCCAGTCCATGCTTGGGTAGTTTTTCGTTATGTACCTCAGGGTTATGTTTCTTCTTTCTTTTTTCAGTCTGGCTGTTCTTGTTTCCAATACCTGGTATATTTTCTACCACCTCCGGAATGGTATGCTGCTTCCAGGTAGGTTTGCGTATAGTAGAGATTGGCTTTGGTATTGTTACGGTGTTCATAGGGTCTTCGCTCATATTTGCTTTGGTTATTTCTGCAAAGTTTCTCCGCTTTAGTTTCCCATTTCCAAATCTATTTAGTCTCTGATGCATTGGATGGTCTGTCAGTCTTCTGGGTTTCTCTGCTTGCTGCTGGGCTCTGCAGTCTCTTCTGTCGGTCATGGATTGCAGTTTTATAATCTTTTCAAGTTCTACAATTGGCGTTGACTTCATGCCTCCTGTTATAACTCTCATGGCTTGGTTTTGAAGTTTGTTAATTTTATCAAAGATCGCCTTTGCTGCTGTTGTCCATGCCGCAATGCCATACTCGAGAACTGGTCTCACTCTTCCAGTGTACCGTTTCTTTAGTATTCTTTCGTCTGCTCCCCAGCTTGTGCCAGAAAGTTTCCTCATGATTGCCATTCTTTGTCTGGCTCTCATTCGGTTTCTCTCGATCTGACTTTTCCATGTCATGCGCCGATCAAATGTGACTCCCAAGTAGTTTGGGTTGTCGTTTGGCCGCATATATTTGCCGTTAAGACTTATTTTGGTGTCCTGTGATTTATTTGAAATCGAGAATATCGTACATGTTGTTTTTTCCTCGTTTATTTTGACCAGCCATGAGTTCGCCCACTCCTCCAACGATGTTAGGGCCTGCTGCATCTGATTGCTTGCTACGGTGAGATTTTTTTCAGAGGTCCACATAGACAGATCGTCTGCAAACATGGAGCTGTGGACTTTTCTTGGTATATTCTCTGTGATGTTGTTTATATACACCAGAAAAAGTGTGGGTGACAGTATCTTAACCCCCCCCCCCCCCCTTGGGGTACTCCTTGCTCCAGTGTCACCTTTTTGCTCATCTGCCCTTGTACTTGAACTCTGGCTGTTCTGTTTTCGAGGTAGTGGCTGATCCATCTGAACATTTTCCCACAAACTTCACTTCTTCGTAGCTTGACTCAAATTCCCTCTTTCCACACCTTGTCAAATGCCTTATCTAGATCCACCCAAACCGCTACTGTATGCTTTTTCTCTTGGTAAGCATCCTCTCTTTCCTGTGCTATGAGAGTGATCTGGTCCTCAGTGGATCTGTGTTGTCTAAATCCTGCTTGCTGTGGAATTATTTGGGTTTTTCTTCCAGGTGCCACATCAGTCTGGTGTTTATCATACGCTCCATCAGTTTGCCTACCCAGCTCAGTAGACTGATAGGCCTGTATCCATTTGGATCTGTTCTATCTTTTTCTTTCTTTGGTACTGGTATAAGTACAGCATCTTTCCATGCCTGCGGTAAAATTCCCCTTTTCCAGTTTTGGTTCAGGACTGATAGTAACTTCCTCTTTGCTGTTTGGCCCAGCCCCATCAGCATTTCCTTTGTTACCCCATCTTTTTCGGGCGATTTATTTTTCTTTAAAGTTCTCATGGCCTTATCCATTTCATTCATTGTTAGTTTTGCCATCATATGCTCCTTTGGTGCCGTCTTGATGTTGTCGTGGCTCTTTTATTCTTCACTAATGTCTGAATGCCTGTCTGTAGAGACATCAATGTGATTTGCTCTAGCATAATGTTCTATAAAGGCGTTTGCTGTTTTTTTTTCCAGTAAGCATGTTGTCGCCCTGCTTGATGGTAATTTGTTTATTTGATGGTGTTTCGTCATTCAAGGCTCAGACTAAATTCCATAGTTTGTTCCCTTCTTTATCTAAATTGAGGCTGTCTGTTTTGTTTTTCCAGCTGTCTCTTGTTATTTGGTTTAGTGTTCTTTTGTATTTTTGCCGTGATGGTCTTGAGGACGATATTTGTCTCCATAGATTGCTCTCTCTCTGCCATGTTCCTAGCATTTGAGACTTCATCCTCAGCTTTCTGCAGTTCATGATTCCAATATGGCTTGAAGTTTTTCCTTGCCCCTCTTGGGATGGTTTCGGTGGCTGCTTGCATTATTGCTTTGCTTAGGCTTTCCATCATAGGTTTCATGTTGTTATTTCGTGTTAATAATTTCACACAGTCCATCTGTCAGCATTGCAAATCTGTCCCAGTCGGCTCGTCTGTAGTTCCAACGTGGCAGCGGTTTTATTTCCTGGGGGCATACTTCCATATCAATTTCTAGCCTAATTGGCCTGTGGTCGCTACCTGCCAATTGGTTGAGCACCTGGCGGTCTATTTTGTGGTGAATATCAACAGTGGAAAAGGCCAAGTCTGGAGTGGAGGTGGTATTCCATGTTCTAGAATAGAAGCTAGGTGTGTCCTCCGGCCTATTGATAAGATAGAGATTTGTGTCTATCTCCCAATCTTCCACTTCATCACCTCTGTTGTCTGTGTCCGAATATCCCCATCTCTCCGAGTGGCTGTTGACGTCTCTAACCACTAGGCAGCTGGAGTCCTTGATTTCCATACTCGAGAGCGACAGGTCTTTGTTGGGTGGGCCATACAGGTTGAGAATGCGGATCTTCGTTCCTTGTGTCATTATGTCGACTCCTACAATTTCTGCTTGTCCAGTGTGATTGACAGCTACCGCGTTACTCTGTATGCAGTTACGTGTCAGTATCAGAACCCCTCCTTTGTGACCTTCTCTATCAAGACGGAAGGTCTGGTATCCTCTGATTGAGAATCTGTGGTTGTTGTTCAGGTGCGTTTCTTGGATACATGCCACGTCAATCTTGCCTTCATGCAGGTGATGTGTTAGGGAAATCTTTTTGTTAATGACTCTCTCCGCATTCCACTGTAGTATTCTGAGGGTCTTGGGTTTGGTCAATAGTTTTTGCCCCATCACCTTGTGCCTTGACTCCACAGCACATGGGTGGGTGACCACCATTAACATTGGGTGGGCCCCTTCGAGGCGTGGGGCCCGGTACTCTCGCTGCCTGGCAGGACTCCACAGGATGAGCATCATACTTTTTTCTGTTAGGTTGTAACGTCATCATATAGTGATATACGTTGCACTGTTTCGTTAAGTCTGTGGCCCAGTGCATCCGATTTCAACAGGCGTTTCTGTAGGGATGCCCTCATTAGCCTTTGGCTGTCCCCAGCCTATATGCAAGGCAGCAGTTGTTTGTGATCTGAGTTGTCTCTCTTAGGGAAGTTGTCTTGCAGGACTATCGAGTCTTCACCACTCGTGTCTATAGGGTGTGGTGATGATATGATGGACTGTATGTACTAGTTTTTCAGATATCCCAGAAGAGAGGCAGTCCAGTGTGTCTGTGTCCCAGGATCGTCACGTCCTGCCAGAAACGTACCATGTGCATGTGAGTGGGGTATCTTCTTGCTCCCTTTATTTTCTTGGCTTCTATGCAGTGATGGTACGCCTAGCATTCCCCGCCACCTGTGAGGTTATCACAATAGGGCAGAGGTGCAATGTCCGCTGGCCTGCATCTCTTCTGCGTCCATTGGGATGACTGATAGCAGACAGAGGTAAAGAACGAGGCAGGAGTGCAATTAACCAGGGGACAAGCCTGGTCATGGCACAGAGATGTTGTTCGCCTGGTGTGCGGACATATCTCATGATCAAGGGCTGAGTCTCAACAATTCGTAGTGAGGTGGTTGCTCTACTGCTTTCGACACCCCGACCGAGAACTAAGTCTTCTACTGGTGGTTTCACACCTCAACGCCGTATGGGGTGAATATCGAGCAGCTCCCCGCCCACTTTGATCGGCGGAAAGGCATATACCTATTTCTGTGGCTCGACCGGGTCGGGCTGAGACGCGAGCCCCAGGTCCCAACCATATCGTTGCCTCCCGTCGCAGTGGTGCTGAGATTCAGGGCGGAATTCCGGCTTAGAGGCATTCGGCCGTAATCCCTCAGATGGTAGCCTCTCTCCATTGGCTTATTAGCCAAGCAAGTGGACCAAGTGTCTGAGACCTGCGATTCCTCTCGGATTGAGCAGGATTACCGTAGCAACGCATTGTCATTAGTAGGGTAAAATTGACCTGTCTTCCGAGGGTCTAATTCCAGCACACGTTTCCTATTAGACCCAACGAAAGTCCTCTCGGCCTGTCAATCATTACAGTTTTCCCGTGTTGAGTCAAATTAAGATGGCGGGGATCAAGATGCTGAGCAGCGCATGAGCTTTAGTGGTCAGCGACCCATAACTGACTGCTAGCGTCAGGGCCAGCGAACCATAGCTGCCAAGCCCCTTCTACACCTCCACGCGGTGATCCTGGATAACAGGCTGCAGCAGGGCAGACTGGCTAAGGAGAAGGGATCGAAGAGGGAATGCTAACCCTGTATAAAAAAAATGCTTGCCGAAGTCGGATGTGTTGGGCCGAAAGATGCAAATATCGCAGCCAAGCTGTAAACGACCACACAACGCATTCCGTTCTCTGGGCTACATTCTGCTACTTAAGCCTTTTCCGGGTTTGGTAGTGGGAGATTGAGAACGAACGAAGAAGAAGAAGTATTCATGACGGAGTTTTCAGCGCATGCGGTAACTTTGGTCTCGCGAGTAACTCTAGGGAAACCGGAGGCATTCTTCCAGTCTGACATGGGGAGCCTTACATAAAACCAAACATTACTGTACAGAGCCAACGTTTCCAGAGAGTCGCTTGCATCACCTTCCTAGCCAGTACCCTCACTAGAGAGGAGAATATAGATAACAGGATTGATAAGGCGAGCTCTGCGCTTAGGAGGCTCCTATCAAATGTTTGGGACGTACAAGACATCAGTTTCGCCACAAAGATACGAGGGGACCGTGCTGTGGTATTATCCATTCTGCTGCATGACTGTGAGATATGGACAGTAGACATGCTAGACAGCTTAATTGTTTACACCTAAGCTGTCTGAGTAGAATCAGGTGGCAGGACAAGGGGCCTAGCTCTAAAATTCTTAGCAATACTAACATGTTGAGCATCCATACTTTTCTGAAAATAGATCAGCGGGATCAAGATGCTGAGCAGCGCATGAGCTAAAGTGGTCAGCGACCCATAGCTGGGCGCTAGCGTCAGGGTCAGCGAACCAGAGCTGAGCAGCGCATGAGCTGAAGTGGTCAGCGACCCATAGCTGACTGCTAGCGTCAGGGCCAGCGAACCAGAGCTGCCAAGACCCTTCTACGCCTCTACGAGGTGATCCTGGATAACTGCTGTAGCAGAGCGGACTGGCTAAGGAGAATGGATACTTACTTACTTTCCGTGTTCAAACACCATGTCACACAGCATCAGTCCAGTATTCAGCAACTTGAACTGCCTTGTCGTTCGCCTCCATCATGTCGTTCATGTCACAGGTTTCAGGGAGGTTGGGGCCGGTCATCAGATGATCTTGGTCCTGAACTGCCCCGCATTCACATATGTCGACATCGGAGTATCCCCGTTTCTTCAATTTCGCTCTGCATCTTGAGACACCAGTTCGAAGTCTGTTCATTGCCTTCCACACAGCGTAGGACAGGTGGTGTCCAAGCGCAACCACTTCCTTGAGCTCTATCCATGGATCCTGCATTGTTTCGCGCCACCTCTCGATGCGTAGACCTTCCTGGCTCGTCTGGATGGTCTCTGTCAATTTTAAGAAACTGTCTTGATTTAAGTCTTGTGGCTTGTTCCTGATGACCAAACATCAGGTGTCTAGCGTCGTTTTCCTGTTTCCCTCGTTCGATTTCCGCAGCTACAGCTCTTCTTATATCCGGTGGTGCAATGCCAATTAAGGGATATATTTTGTTTGTGGGGGTGGGTTTAAGGCACCCCGACATTATCCTGCCTTTCTCGTTCACTGCTGTATCAACTTGTTTTGTATGGGCGGAGTTTTTCCAGACTGGGGCTGCATATTGAAGGGATCGAGAAGGAATCGAAGAGGGAATGCTAACCCATTACTCAAAAAATGATTGCTGAAGTCGGATGTGTTAGACCGAAAGGTGCAAATATCGTAGTCAAGCTGTAAACTACGACACAACGCATTCCGTTCTCTGGACTACATTCTGCTACTTACGCCCTTTTAGGGTTTGGTAGCGGGAGATTCAGAACGAACGAAGCCAAGCCAAACCAAGCCAAGCCAAGCCAAGCCAAACCAAACCAAACCAAACCAAGCCAAGCCAAGCCAAGCCAAACCAAGCCAAGCCAAGCCAAGCTAAGCCAAGCCAAGTCAAGCCAAGCCAAGTCAAGCCAAGCCAAACCAAGCCAAGCCAAACCAAGCCAAATTAGATCAGCTACGTTAGACTGGGCACGTTGTTCACATGTCAGATGAGCGCCGCCCCAAACAGCTGTTATACGGTGAACTCAAACAGGCAGACGTTCACTAGGAGGGCAGAAGAAACGCCACAGAGACTCCTTGAACGAGTCTCTAAAGTGCTTCAATATTGATGTCACCTCATGGGAGATGCTTGCACAAGACCGTACCACCTGGCTAACTAGTATCACCGCAGGTGCTCAGATCGCAGAGAGTATATCTGGAGACTTAGCGATAGCGTCCTGCCCGAGATAGAAACAATACTCACGACAGGCTCCCAGCATGTTTGCCGTGTATCTAGCAGGGTGTGCCAGAATTGGTCTTTACAGCCATCTGAGAACGCATTTCGCAGCAAAAGTCTTTTGCTGTCGCCATCTTTGCTTATGATGGGCAATTATTATTACTATTTATTATCAGCACTGCCAAGAAATGGGAGCAAACGTGCAAGAATGTGTCATGAGATTGTCAATTTCAAATGTCAATTTCATTAAACAAAAATAAAAACGTATATTTTAAGAAATTATATAATGCAACCAGAAGCGGACCTACATTTTTGGGGCTCCGATGCTTGAATTGTTATGGTGGCACTTTCAAAATCAGTAACGAGGACTTGGCAACCACTGTTAGCAAAATGGGGAAGGGAGGGGGGGGGGGAAGGCTGGGGGATGGTGTGTTCCACGACGTATTAGAACACTATTTAACCATGAAAATCTCCCATTTTGATTACAATTAATCTGCAGGATTATCTCAGAAATCACAAGAAGCATAGACATATCAAGAGACAAACATTTACAAAAACAAGGAGGAAGAAAATACCTAATATGTAGGTATGTGTGTGCGTGTGTGTGTATGTGTATATAGGCGTGCGTGTGTGTGTGTGTGTATGTATGCATGTGCGCGCGCGTATGTGCACGCGCGTGTGTGTATGTATGTATATGTGTGTGTGTGTGTATGTATGCATGTGCGCGCGGGTATGTGCACGCGCGTGTGTGTATGTATGTATATGTGTGTGCGTGTGTGTTTGTGCGTGTGTATGTATGTGTGTATGTATATGTGTGTTTTGCTATTGTCCTGGGGCAGTCACTCAGCAGCCAATACCTGTACATGTTTTCATCGACCTAATTGTGCAGCGCTGACTGGGTCGCAGTGTACATTTTAAATCCAATTTAGCGTTAGTCACCTGGCTCATCATTAGATTAAAAAAACCGACATATCAATACTAATGATAGAACATAACAGATATCAATAATTAATTACACAATACATTTTATTCCGCCGGGAAAGGAAAATCAATCCAGAAACACAACTGGTGAACTGATGACGTCACAGGGATACAATTAAAAACGACCTATGTCCCTGCCTTGAATTTAGCTAAAATCAGTGTAAAAATCTAGATGTAGTAGCATAATGCGTTCAGAGTTGCCTAGTACTTATCCTATCAAAGATATTCTGGTCACCCAGACCAAAATATGATATGTGCCAGAGTCTAGGTTTAGCTGAGTAGTTTACTTATCTAAAGAGTTAGAACATGTATCCACACCACGACACGACGTCACACAGGAAATAGCAGTAAACACTATCCTGAATGGAAATATAACATTATCGTTTATTAACATGCATATCAACAAAATAGAAAAGTACATCAAAACTAAAAAATCATAATATATATATTGAACTACAGTTGGAAGTTTTAAGCACTAGCTTTGATGATTCATCCAAGGACATGATTCCCAGGCCCTTGTCGCTGCACTCCCCTTATCTGCACACTCAACACACAATCACAAACTTGTCCTCATTTTCGGATTACGTACTCAGTCGTTCTGTCCATTTACATATACTCAGATCACTTTCAAAAAGGTGGTCTGTAAATTCACATACAATCGGTTCATGTATGCTCATGCGATCTGTGCATTCATGTAATTAGATCACGTCACTTATAGTAGGATCACGTACTCACTTGTGGTCACATACTCAGTCGATCTGTGCATTCACATACAATCAGAACAAACATCGTTCCAAAAGTGTTCTGCACATACCACACACATTCAGATCTCGTCCTTAGGTGATCTGTACATTCACATACAATCAGATCACTTACAATCATGCGATCTGTGCATTTACAATTACTTAGAACACTTCACGTATTCACCCAAATCTGTACATTCACATATATTTAGATCACGCATCGTTCATTAGTTGTCTTGCACGTAAGACACACATTCAGATCTCTTACTGTTCACAGTGTGTTCAACATAAATAACTATGGAGCGACTGGCCAAAACTCGAGATGTATGCTGGCACAGTCACTCTGCAAACTCACTCACACTCAGACTACTGACAGACTCTCAATTTTCTTCCAAGCCAGTCTCATGAGCTCATCTTTGCAGAGTATTTAATAGTCTCAAGCAACAACATGGCTGTCCAACGACCTTCTGTTGGTTGTCTGACTTAGCCATCACTCTAATTTGGAATTCACCCCCAACTAATAGATATTTGATGATTTTCCACCATTCAACCACGAATATATATTCTTATTTTGTTTACTACAATTTGTGTACCAATATCTGTGTCTCTTTATTTTTATTTTTTTTTAAAGTAAATTTGTTGTTTTATGTGAAATGTTAATGTTTCGTCTGTTTTTGCATGTTTGCGACCATATTGACAATTTCTTGCTTAGTTCACTCTATTTCCCAAACTGGCATACCGAGTCTCAAACTTTCCTGGCACATCCGGGTATCCTGTTACATCATGTATTGTTTAAAAAAAAATTGTTCTTATTTTTATGCGTTCGTTCTCAATCTCCCGCTACCAAGCTCTGATAAGGGTTTTGCAAGTAGCAGGATGTTGTTCAGAGAACAGAATACCTTGTGTCGCTATTTGCAGCTTGACCAAAGATGATGTGATTTATGTTTGCTGATGGATATGTCAAAATACCAAGGCCCAGTTCATAATAGTTATTAAATGAGTCAACATAGAATACTATCTAAAACTCTATTCGATACTACGATGTGACGTGTCTGATCGCCTGTCTGGGGGGTATCTAAGAAGAAGTTAATTTAAAAGTGAATTAAGATACAGAAATGGAGAAAGAAAAACAAAAATGGAGAAAGAAAAACAGAAATGGAGAAAGAAAAACAGAAATGGAGAAAGGAAATAAGGAATAAAAACAAAAACATCAACAACGTTGGTCATTAGGAGGTAACTTGTTGCTCATCTTTATTTAAAGAAAATTTTTTTTCTTCTTCTTCTTCTTCTTCTTCTTCTTCTTCTTCTTCTTCTTCCATCTTCTTCTTCTTCTTCTTCTTCTTCTTCTCTTCTTCTTCTTTTCCATCTCTTCTTCTTCTTCTTCTTTCTTCTTCTTCTTCTTCTTCTTCTTCTTCCACCTTCGTCTTCTTCTTCTTCTTCTTCTTCTTCTTCTTCTTCTTCTTCTTCCACCTTCGTCTTCTTCTTCTTCTTCTTCTTCTTCTTCTTCTTCTTCTTCTTCTTCTTCTTCTTCTTCTTCTTCTTCTTCTTCTTCTTCCACCTTCGTCTCTTCTTCTTCTTCTTCTTCTTCTTCTTCTTCTTCTTCTTCCACCTTCGTCTTCTTCTTCTTCTTCTTCTTCTTCTTCTTCTTCTTCTTCTTCTTCTTCTTCTTCTTCTTCTTCTTCTTCTTCTTCTTCTTCTTCTTCTTCTTCTTCCACCTTCGTCTTCTTCTTCTTCTTCTTCGTCTTCTTCTTCATCTTCTTCTTCTTCTTCTTCTTCTTCTTCTTCTTCTTCCACCTTCTTCCTTCTTCTTCTTCTTCTTCTTCTTCTTCTTCTTCTTCTTCTTCTTCTTCTCTCTTCTTCATCTTCTTCTTCTTCTTCTTCTTCTTCTTCATCTTCTTCTTCTTCTTCTTCTTCTTCTTCTTCTTCCACCTTCGTCTTCTTCTTCTTCTTCTTCTTCTTCTTCTTCTTCTTCTTCTTCTTCTTCTTCTTCTTCTTCTTCCACCTTCGTCTTCTTCTTCTTCTTCTTCTTCTTCTTCTTCTTCTTCTTCTTCTTCTTCTTCTTCTTCTTCCACCTTCGTCTTCTTCTTCTTCTTCTTCTTCTTCTTCGTCTTCTTCTTCATCTTCTTCTTCTTCTTCTTCTTCTTCTTCTTCTTCTTCTTCCACCTTCGTCTTCTTCTTCATCTTCTTCTTCTTCTTCTTCTTCTTCTTCTTCTTCTTCTTCCATCTTCATCTTATTCTTCTACTTCGGTGTTCGTCCCGGTATAATGTTGCTAGTTTAAAGCGAGGCCACTACATCTACTTCGTTCGGCCCGACACATCCTGTTTCAGTTGCCTTTTATTGAGTACCTGGTTTGCCTTCCAATTGCCATACCCAATACTCTTCGTCCGTCTACACTATAGGGCCGCCACTTGGAGAAAGAATAGGGTTTTGATCAGTTATGGATCAGGGATCAAGATGCTGAGCAGTGCATCAGCTGCAGTGGTCAGCGACCCATAGCTGACTGCTAGCGTCGAGGCCAGCAAATCATAGCTGCCAAGACCCTTCTACACCTCCACGAGGTAATCCTGGATAACAGGCTGCAGCAGGGCAGACTGGCTAAGGAGAAGGGATCGAAGAGGTAATGTTAAACCGGTACTCAAAAAATGCTTGCAGAAGACGGATGTATTGGACGAAAGGTGCAAATATAGCAGCCAAGCTGTAAACTACGAAACAACGCATTCTGTTCTCCGGACTACATACTTAACATCTTTATACTGTCCCCTGCCTCCACTACCTCCCGTGGCAATGCATTCCAAGCATTCACCACTCTCAGGCCTCTAACTAAATATTTCCTTATATCTAATCTGGACCTCTCTTTAGTTAATTTGTAGCTATGCCCTCTTGTTCTTGTGGATGGCTTTATTTTTTAAAAAAACTTGTTATTAGTCTAATTTATCTATTCCTCTGATCATCTTATAAACCTGTATTAAGTCACCACGAATTCTTCTCTCTTTTAGACACCGTAGTCCAGTTTTTCTGAGTGTTTCCTCATAACTGTAATCCTACTATCAGCTTTGTTGCTCTTTTGTTTATTCTTTCCAGCATGTGTATATCCCCTCTATGATAAGGACTCCACACCTGTACACAGTACTCCAATCTAGGTCTAACTAATGCTTTATACAGTTTGACTAGCACTTCCTTGCTCCTATGTTTAATATTTC